>OY292495.1:3184974-3784974 GCA_958496325.1 Nomophila noctuella
CACAGCAACAACACACTGTCAAAACACCTGTCATTCATTCTCGTCTCGTAAATCAGCACGTGTTGTGGTTGTGTTTTTAGAAAAATAGAGCACATTTACGCATATCTATGCATAAATGATAACTCAAGATGTCTAAGAAAATCAAGCACTTAATTGTTGATACTACAGCTTTTATTAAGGCAGGAAATTTGCAAGACTTGGCGGACAATGTTTATACGACTCAGGAGGTAATAGATGAAATTACTAACGATAGGCAAAGAAGAAAACTCGTTGTGTTACCTTACGATTTAAAAGTTAAAGATGTTTTTACAGAAAACATTAAGTTTATCACAGAGTTTTCTAAGAAAACTGGTGACTACACTAGTCTTTCAGCGACGGATATAAAGGTTATGGCACTCACATACCAACTTGAAAAAGAGATAGTTGGAACTGAACACTTAAAATCCGAACCTACCATGCAAAGGACCTTAAAAGTAACTGGTTTACCTGGGTTTGATGTATCTTCAAAAAATAATAACAATCAAACAAATGAAGAAACTAAACAAGAAAATGAAGATTCTCACACAGAATATCAAGAGAAGGACGGGGAAGAAACTCATTTACAAGATAAATTGAAATCCTCAACAGAAGACTCTAACCAAGATGATAATGACAAGTTAGCTGAAAAAGTTGCAGAGCAATTAGAAAATATTGATTTGAAAGATGAGGAAGTTGATAAGCTTATGACAAAAGTAGATGAAGATGATTCGGAAGAAGAAACAAGCGAAGATGATTCTGATAGTGATGGAGGTGAATGGATAACACCGGGAAACTTGGCTGAGAAGAAAAAAGAAATGGACATGGGAGAATTTGAGGATATAGCAGTGGAAATTGCATGCATAACATCTGACTTTGCTATGCAAAATGTTCTAAAACAAATTGGTTTGAATGTCACAGCTATAGATGGAAGAGTTATCAAACAGCTTCGCACTTTTATTTTTCGATGCACAACATGTTTTAAAACCACTAGTGTAATGACAAAATTGTTTTGCCCAAAATGTGGTCATGCTACACTAAAAAAAGTAGCAGTAAGTATAGATGATGATGGAAACCAACATATTCATATAAATGGGCGTAAGCCACTTACAGCAAGAGGTAAGAGATTCAGCTTGCCCACTCCAAAAGGAGGACAACATTTCCAATACCCAATTCTGTCTGAAGATCAACATATTCATAAGAGATTTGCTACTAAAATGGCCAGAAATAAAACAAATGCTTTAGACCCTGACTATACTGCTGGGTTTTCACCATTTGTCATGAAAGATGTCAACTCCAAGTCTGCTGTGTTGGGTGTTCGGGCCAACAAACAAGATGTTAAATACTGGATGAAAAATTATTCTAAGGGAAAGAAAAAATAGATATGTTATTTTGTTAAAATAAATTATATTTTTTTCTTATCATAAGCAAATATATATTGTGCGATTTGAATCATCAATTTTTTATTCACTACCAACATTGTACATGGTGCTTGTAAAAATAGCAATCAATCACATTTAAGATAGCTTTTCCTCTAAGAATTTAAAGACAGAGTCAATACATGAACACGATGACATCTCATGTTTTGGGTGGCCTGGAACAAAAACAGACCTATCATTACATAAAGATCATTGAAACAATATTACAAGAATATGGGATTAAACAGTAAATCAATCCTGCAAATAAATAGTTTTCATATTTTATTATGGTCAAAGGTGTTTGTCAAGTTTATCAAATCTTTCAAACCACTAGTACCTAATATTTACCTGCTGATACCCTGGGACAGTCAAAATCAGGAGTTTTCATTGGAGTGTCTAAAGCTGCTGAAGATGAAATCCAATTTCTTGTTATCTGAAACAATATATTTGTTTTTTAAGAAGTCACAATTATCTTTTTATTGTAATCTCCGAATATACAGCCGCGAGCAAAAGTATTAGGCACCCTACTGAACTGTTAGTTTTAAGTGTTTGTGTAAGGTATTGTTAATAAAATGCTTTTGTTTATTTAAAAGCTTTATTAAAATGATATGTTTATTCAAATTTAGTTGGTCCACCTCTAGATTTGATCACAGAAACTACACTTACAGGCATTGATTTAATCAACTTAAAATATTATTCAGGGGTTATTTTTTTAATGCTGCTTGCCCTTGATGTTTTATTGGTTACAGAGTGTCTACGTATCTTTTTCTTCAATTTGACCAAATATGCTCCCTTGGATTGGGGTCTGGTGATTGTGGTGGTCAGCCTAAGAGGTCCACTCTGTTTTGGTACAGCCAGGCCATGGAGTGAGCAGATTTGTGACAATTTGGCGTTGTTTTGTTGCAATTTGACGCCTTCACAGTTCATATCGCCATAAATCTTCGTTATTTATGGTGCTAGAGCTCTTACAAGGACTCTTGTGTACTTTTCACTGTTCATTCACCCCTCACACAGCAACATTTCGCCCACGCCATCGGCTGCCATGCAACCCCAAGTCACGATGGAGCTTCCATCGTGCTTAACAGTGGGTAACACACAGTCCTCGTCGTAATCTTCACCTATTCCTCGTCTTACATAGGTTGCACCGGGAGTTCCAAACATCAGTTTGATAGGGAAAAACAGATTCATTTTTGAAACAGTACAATTTACATCAAGAAGAAAATTTTCAATGGTTTTATGTTTTTTATGTAAGGTATGTAAACTTAAGAGCCGTACATTAAATTTGAATTCGCCTGACCACCACACATTGGATCAGTCTTCCACCATCCAATTTTTATGTTTCGGGGCCCAGTCCAGCCGAATTTTCATGTTGTGTTCTGACGGCCATGGCTCCTTTTTTGCTTTGCAACCTTTTAATCCAGCTTTAAGAAGTCATCTTCTCGCCGTTTGAACACTTACAGGTGTGCCTTTTGCCCCCTGAAAATTTTCAGCGAGGTCAATAGCAGTTTTTTTGGGGGTCCGCAAAGACTGTCTAATCATTAGCTGGTTATCTCGATCAGCTGCAACTCTTTTTCTGCCTGTTTTGGCCTGTTTTCGTGAGATCGGGTCTCTCTTAGCTGATTTATTGAATATTGCACTGCGCAGCGAGAACATTTCACTTCTTGGTCTATAGTCACTAGTGACATGCCGTGTTCAGACAAAAAAAAAATCTTAGGCGCTGTTCGGCACTAAGTTTCGTTTTTTTTTGGCATAACTCACGGTAAAAATGTTATCCTCCAAAAATCAGCTAAAAACACTTGCATACAGCAAGAGTATTTTCATAAAAAAAAATTAACGCAGTACAATAAAGATTTTGAAAAATAACGTATTTCGAGAAATAATTAATAATTGAAAAACTGCATGTCATAAAAAATGTTTTTAATGTTTTTTCAACTTAAATGATACCCCTTAAACAAAAGCATAGTCATTAAAAGCCTATCACTACATAAGTTTGCTGTTCCAGTGTTTTAATAGGGGTGCCTAATACTTTTGCTCGCGGCTGTATTAGGATCTAATCTCTTACCTCCTTCATGAATTTCGGTAATTTCATTGGGGAGAATGCGTGCACAGAGTCTGTAAATGCTATGGCTTTAACTCTTTTCTCAAAGTCCTTCAGCTTGTTTGCCATTGATACTGTGACTACTCCTCCATAACTGTGCGCCACGATGACCACCGAAGAAGCTTTTGCCGGGGAAATGTATGTTTCCCACACATACTGTGCATGCTCCTCAGCACTGCCGCTCTGTGGTATCTTCTTCCCATCATCTTTGTAATTATCATTTGTGTTTAATATTATTATACCATAATCTTTGGCAATAGCTCGCTCTACATAAGGTATTTGGGTACCATTGTCCAGACAGTCATTTATGATAAGCCTGAAAAAATATTTATTCATATTTATTGAAACTCATAATTCAATTGCGGAATGTTAATATTGAAATCAGAATCTTAACCATGAATGTGAGAAAACGGTTTTGGTTTTCCTTGTGTGTTTACTTGTTATGGAATTTCCATGGCAACCTAACAACCTAAAACCACTATTTTATCTCTTAATTACAATTGTATGAAAATGTTATTTAATTACAATACTAATCAGAACTTTACCACATAAAGTAAAAAAAAGATAACTTATATAATTTTCAAAATACATACGATCTTGCCCACTGACCAGCGCGGACTGGTCCAGACCCATGTATTAACACTAATAATGCATCCTTTTGGTCATAGTCTTTGGATGCAAATACAAATGTGCCACCCGCACTCGAATTCTTAGGCACTGGCAATCTTACTAGATTAACTTTGGTTTCGAGGAGGTAGTAAATGTACTCTGTAATGGCATTCCCAAGCTCTTCATAATGTGCTTGGCATTCTTGATGATCGTCACTTATATTGAACTGAAATGGTTCTTCACTTGGCAGACCATCAGCTCCAATTTTTCTGAGTTGCCCTTCTGCAGAATAGCATATAAATAAAATATATTCTCCATACAATTACCAAACTTATGCACCTGAAAACTCACCGGTATTAAACGCGTAGCCAAGAGCGTTCATCGATTTTACAGCTTGCATTTTATTTAATGTCTCAATAGACGATAAACTCTTAGCACCTAAATTTAATGAGAGTTGCGGCTTCAAAATATTATTTAAATACCGGCAAGGATACCAAGACTTGCTAACTATGCGTCTGAGAAGCATGAAAGCTGAATTTGAATAAAATTGTTTCAAAAATCTACGTACTACAAAGGTTTCTTGGTACAAACTTTATGAATAAACAAGAAAACAGAAAATAAATTGAATCACATCCTGCCCGATTCACGTTTGGATTTAAATGTCAAACTTGGCAAGCCAAATAATTTAATTCTGTCAATGTCAAGCAAAACTTTTGTCTATGGTATCAACAAGCCAAGGCAACAATTTTTAAACATTGTGCGGTTGAGAGCTTCCTAAATAGAGTAAAGTAAATATACCAAAAGGAGCGATGAACGAACCATTTAGGACTGACTAAACTACACTATTTCAAACACTATTTTAATGTGTACTTCGCATAATAAGAGTGTACTCTATTTTGCACATTCTGCGTCCGACCCCTCAGTATTTGTAATCACTGCCCCTATTATCCCAACTAGTCCCAACTAATATATTATAAATGCGAAAGTAACTCTGTCTGTCTGTTACGCTTTCCCGCTTAAACCTCTCAACCGATTTTGATGAAATTTGGTACAGACAATCTTTAGACGCTGAGACAGAACATAGGCTACTTTTTATTTCGAAAAAAAGAAATCCACGCGGACGGAGTCGCGGGCGGCCGCTAGTGTTTTATATACGCTAATACATAACCTTTCCAATTTAACTATCATAAACGAAAGGAATAGTGGTAAGGATCATATCTTGTTTTGTTTGATAGCTTTCTATTACTATTTTTTCTCAAACAGCTACCAAGGTGTATCTTATATAGTATTACTTGCAATGAAATAAAATAATAACTGAAATGGCTATTCAAAACAAAAAAAATTACATTATTAGAAAAAGAACTTTAATCATTATACCAGTCAAGGAATAAAAGAGTAAATGACATGACTAGTAAGAAGAATAAAATGTAAACCCTAAGGCCAGCATTTCTCTGGATTGCTTGCTTAATTTGTTCATTGGCATCCTTCACATTCTCAGTAGCCCCAACAACAGTTGTTGATATTCTGTCTATGTCTTGTTCTTGTTGAAGGACCTGAAAGGTAAACAAAATAAATATAAATAAAGGGATTCATAAAACCATTTACAAGGAGACTTCTAGTATACTTTATTTGATAAAGTTATTCGTGGTACAGTTTGTACTGGTAAAACAGGTCATTAATAATTTTGAATAGTCTATTAAAGAGATTAGCAAGAAAAATAATTCAAAGACAATGTTCTAATATTATAAACTAGACAAGTTATTCAAATATTTATCTATTTGCCTTAGGTCTTTCTAAGTATGCCTTCAACAAAGTAAATTGGTAGCACAAAAGAATTAAATACCTTTTCTGTAAAAACTTCTTGTAACTCTGCTATATGCAAGACCTTGCTCTCAATCTGCTTCACTTCCTCAGACATATTGTTTAACTCATTGTACAGTTGCACATTTTCTGACTCAAACATTTGTAATTCCTCTGCACTCAGCTGTCCATCATCTGACATTACTGCAACTTCATTTTCTGACAAATCTAATATCTTCTTAGCATTATCAGTCTCCTCAATATCAGCTTTCTCCTCATCATTCTCTTTGTCAAGAGACTTTTGAGTTACAAATGGGTTTGGAATGTTAGATTTACTCTGAGGTGATTGCAAACGAGACAACTTGCGGATGTCCATAGCACGCTTAACGCGTAGTGCTTTGAGCTCACTGTGTATCTTACATACTGCCTTTAAGTACATGTCTATAAGATCAATCACGCCGTCCATATAATCTCGCATCTGTTGGGACACAGAAAGTTTTCGATTGTCGTTGCGGAACTCTTTTAGCAAATGAGAACAAGTGTTTATAATTCGTTGGGCACCAGTGTCTATTTGATCTCTTTCTGTATCACTCATTTCGTCACCCGTAACATTATTAAAAAAACTTAAATACCTCTCCCTATGTTCCAAAAGAAAGTCACGCAGTCTAGTTATTTGCGAGCTTATGTCTCGAGCAGTAGTCATAAATCCACTCTTGGGTTTAGTTCGTAATATACGCTGTTTATCCTCGCTAATCGGACTTTGTATCCCGAAAGCCTTGTTTCGAGTTTTCACTGTTTTTATACATGCTTTGAAAAGCGGTGTGATATCCATTATTACATTTAAAAATGCTGAATTTTTGGTAAAATTTCGGTAGAGTCGACGTTGACTGACATGGAATTCCAATGACAGTGACAGTAACTGTCAGTGTCAATTGTCAAACGCTGATATTATTTTGCCGTTCGATTCACATTAAATAAATTCATGGACATGGACCAAACATGGACACACACAACCCACCGGCAGTAAAGCGTTTGTGCAAAGTAGAATTAAAAATATACTTTTCATTGTCTATGAAAAAAAAAACAACTTTGACATTGACAACTTCACCAACTCGACGAAGAGCACAAGCAAAAATTCAGAAAACTGTTGATCATTAAAAAATATTTTTGTTAAATTTATTTTACCATGGGATCTACTGGAATCAGCACAAATCAGGCTAAACATTCGATACCTACAGATATTTTGGACGATTTATGCAGGTAAGTGTTATTAACCGGGACACGTTTGGTGTTGTTTTTCCAGGGAAATAACAAAGACCCTACAATATTTTTTCAGTCGCTTCATAATAAATCTTCCTCCTGAAGACAGAGGAAACCTTGTACGTATATGCTTTCAAATTGAGTTGGCACATTGGTTCTATTTGGACTACTACTGCACGGACGAGACAACGAAGTTAAATCCATGTGGAATTAGGGAATTCGCTGCCCATATTTTTCAAGTAAGAATTTATAACAATTTGTTTACCTTTTTTTTGCGTCAGTCACCAATTCGATTATGTTCTCAAATAGCTATTTTCTTGTACCTACGTAACTTTTTGTTGGTTGTTAGTATGAAAGAAAACCATCTTATGTTTACAGCATGTCCCAACATTACGTGAGCATGTCCGTAGCTTGGATGCAGTGTTGGACAATTGGCGGGAATACAAGCAGACAGTGCCAACATATGGTGCTATCCTTCTCGACACCGATCTGACCCATGTTCTGTTAGTGCAGTCATACTGGACCAAGGCCTCTTGGGGCTTCCCCAAGGGCAAGGTGAATGAAGATGAAGAGCCGTGGAAATGTGCAGTTAGAGAGGTACACACAAATTATTTTAATTTAGCAATACATTTAGAATATTGAGGTGGTGGTGGGTGAAAAACAAAAACTTGTCTTAAAAATAAGAATAAAGCTGTTATTTTTTATCAATTTACAGGTCTTGGAGGAAACTGGGTTTGATATAAGTAAACTTATAAACAAAAATGAGTATATCGAGGCTATAATTCATGATCAAATAGTCCGTTTGTACATCATTGGCTTCATACCACGTGACACCAAGTTCCAGCCTCGTACGAGGAATGAAATAAAAGCCTGTGAATGGTTCCCTTTGGCTGACCTACCATCAAACAAAAAGGACATGACACCAAAGGTGAAAATGGGTGTAAGTCCAAATGCATTCTTCATGGTCCTTCCATTTGTAAAGCGCATGAGACGCTGGGTTGCTGAACGCAATTCAAAAGTTTTCAATAATAGTACTAGACGAACTAGACATAAGTCTATGGGAGACATTGAATCTTCAACAAATAAAAATAAGAATAAGACCATTTCTCAAGGACTGCAAAATGAGATACAAGAGTATCAGCAGCAGCAAAACACTCCAAAAAGTTATAAAAATGACAATCATGGGAATAACCATAATAGTTCTCATAATAATGGTCAAAGGGTAGCAAGTGCATCCCAGATTCAAGGCCATAATCATAATGGTCATGGAAGCTCTTCTAAAAGTGTGAATACCCAGGGTAGTAGTGGGAGAAAAGAGAAGAAAGTTGCTAAGCGTCAGTTATTTACACCCCAGAATACTCATAGCAACAACTTTTCACCTGTGCAGAAGGACAACAGTCCATGCAACAATACTGCAGCAGATGATGTCTTCTTTAAGTTTGTGGCCCCTTCATGGGCCAACTTCAAGTTCGACAAGCGTGCAATCTTAGAATGCCTTACCTGAGGGTATGGCTAAAAGCATGGTTCACATTTGATGTGAAGGCAATTGATTTTTACTTCTCACTTTAAACAATTGGCTTTAATTTTTGAACTTTTGTAATTGTAAATTGCACAAGTTTAGAGTCAGTACTAAAGAAAAATTACTGAATTGTTGTTGTTTTATTTATTCAGCAAATGCTATGGAAATTCATTTCGTATTTTGATGAATCTTAGTAATGACACTTGATATATTCTGCCTTTTGCACTTTGATCATGGAGTAATTAGGATTTAGGAAAAATATATTTAACTACTAAATAATTTTTATATTACATTTTATTAGGGTGATTTAGACATATAAAGTAACTAATATCACATAAAAATATAATTAGACTTAATAAATTTTTACTTAAAATTACTTACAAAATAAAAATTCGTCTAGAAATAACAATTAGCGCGCCATATTACATTTCATTAACTCATCATGTTTCAAGCTGTAATCCGCATATTTAAAATCATAATGTAAACGAATTTGACAATGTTAAAGAATAGTCATATTTGTAAAAAAAAAGTCGCTTGTTAGTTTCGGTGTTATGGCTAATACTCCAGTCAAAATAGACAAAATTTAGACCCAAGTTTGCATTAATTCCCAACAAGCTGGATTTTTGTGCAGGCCTTGAATACGTCATTACAAATGATATGTCAAAAGTCCCCATCGATCCCGCTTGTGCGTTGTTTTTTATTCGTGGTCAAAGGGCCCAAATTTGCGTTTTTTGCTTATATCTCTGAAACTAAGAGAGCTATCGAAAAATGGTTCAGCTAAAGTTTGTAGATCGTAAAATTGTCTATTTAAAAGATCTCTACACTTTTCTTCTACAAAGCAGCGCCGTCGAGATATCGTGACTTTAAGCCGCAGGAAAGTCGTATTTTCGAGTAGCTCACATTATGCAATTACAATAAATTGTGTTGAGTAGTTTATCTGGAGCAGGTGGCAGTTAAGTATGAATTGGCTCTAAACTATTATTTACCAAATTCCAGCCCCAATTTTCAGGATTTAGATCATTGAAGTCAAAAAAGACAAAATGATGTATCAAGCTTGCATTCATTCCCAACAAGCGGGACTTTTGTGCAGGCCTTGAATACGTCATAACAAATGATATGTCAAAAGTCCCCATCGACCCCGCTTGTGCGTTGTTTTTTATCTGTACTGAAAATCTTCGGATCCTATTTCTAACCTTTCTGGTAGGCAAACCTGAATGGGCTCCATAGAGACTTTTACTCCTTACATGAAATAGGATCGATTGGCGTGAAAAAAAAATTTTGGAATTTTCAGTACAAAATGTATGGGAAAAGTTTTTTGCGATTTCTGACAATTTTTTTTCATGCCAGTCGATCCTATTACATGTTAGAATTAAAAGACTTTATGGGACCATTTGAGGTTTGAGTACGAGAAATGTCAAAAATCGCAAAAAACTTTTTCCATACATTTTGTACTGAAAATTCCAAAAACTTTTTTTCGCACCAATCGATCCTATTTCATGTAAGGAGTAAAAGTCTCTATGGAGCCCATTTAGGTTTGACTACCAGAAAGGTTAGAAATAGAATCCGAAGATTTTCAGTACAGATAAAAAACAACGCACAAGCGGGATCGATGGGGACTTTTGACATATCATTTGTTATGACGTATTCAAGGCCTGCACAAAAGTCCCGCTTGTTGGGAATGAATGCAAGCTTGATACATCATTTTGTCTTTTTTGACTTCAATGATCTAAATCCTGAAAATTGGGGCTGGAATTTGGTAAATAATAGTTTAGAGCCAATTCATACTTAACTGCCACCTGCTCCAGATAAACTACTCAACACAATTTATTGTAATTGCATAATGTGGGCTACTCGAAAATACGACTTTCCTGCGGCTTAAAGTCACGATATCTCGACAGCGCTGCTTTGTACAAGAAAAGTGTAGAGATCTTTTAAGTAGACAATTTTACGAT
Organism: Nomophila noctuella; assembly: GCA_958496325.1. NCBI lineage: Eukaryota > Metazoa > Arthropoda > Insecta > Lepidoptera > Crambidae > Nomophila > Nomophila noctuella. Next base: position 3,195,646 of record OY292495.1, read on the forward strand.
CTACAAACTTTACCTGAACTATTTTTCGATAGCTCTCTTAGGTTCAGAGATATAAGCAAAAAACGCAAATTTGGGCCCTTTGACCACGAATAAAAAACAACGCACAAGCGGGATCGACGGGGACTTTTGACATATCATTTGTAATGACGTATTCAAGGCCTGCACAAAAATCCAGCTTGTTGGGAATTAATGCAAACTGGAATGTCTATTTTGACTGGAGTATAAGTAAGTGAGCATTATGGCTTGAACACCAAGTTGTAATCCTCGTATCTGGTGCAAGGGAATGGTAAAAGTTCATGCCAAAAAAAAATATAGTAGTCATCATTTGCCTGCCCTGTTCCCAGTTTATCTGGGAAAATGTATAGTAGTAAGAAGCGAAAATAATTTTTAAGACATAATCTATAATATATAAAGCTCGATTTAATATTATAAAACTTTAATTTGCTTAGCAACTTGTCAACTTATGCTAGACAGTCTAGTCATAATATGAGAATTGCAGCTTGAAGCACACAATATCTTGATAAAAAAAGTTTCAGTAAAATACTACATATAGGACACATTTACATAGAGGATATTTATTTTTGTCAATAACACATTAAAAAATTAAGCGTCTCATGACGCATGCACTGTTTTTCAGCTTTAGTTTTCCAAAATTTACCTTATTTACTTTGAACACAAATGCTGAACTTCACGAGCAAAACTTACTTGTTTGCAAGTAAAATGTGCATCGTCCACTACAAATTACATTCTTACACTTATTATTTTACGTGAGAACAAAAGTAAATATAATAAATGTAACTAAGACTGTAAAGGCAATTTTATATCATCCATAAGATAACCATGTAGGCAGAACTGTTGCATTACTCTAACTTCAAATGTGCATTACATCCACATTTTATAAATATGATTTATTTTGTAATAATAACATATATCGCTTACGATGATAATTGAAGACGCGAAGTCTATTGAGCTTTTGAAACTAACTCATAACTTAGCACATATACAAAAATATCGAGATTACCAAAACACCTTCCATAAACACAAAAACTAAACAATTATTAACATACCTTTATCAATTTCAAGTGTTCTTATTTGGTTAATGATCTCTTAATACTATATAGATATACATAGGTACAGCCAATTTTTTTAATTATCTTTTATATGTCATTTGGTTTGCAAAACTATAATTTTATTAACAACATACCAACAAGAGCCTATAATTTTTATTAGTACATATAGGTATTATGTCAAATTGATGGTTAACGGAAAAGGCACGATTTTAAGTAATAATTATTACCCAACGGATTATAGGGTTATTAGCATGTTATGGGGAAGTTGACAAAAGTCAGTTGACTTTCTTTCATTAGCTGTCATAACGATTCCAAACTAAAGTTTGTATGGGAATAACACAGTATGACGTCATTATTTTTTAAGCTAGCTGAGTAATTCAATCATTTAAATTTATTGAAAATCATAATCTTACGTATAAATAAACGACAATAAACCAATACACGAGTACTAAAAAGTGTCTTTTTTGTAGAAGTTTTGTGAAATTAAGTTATGTGTCAACATCCCTATTTAAGAGTCCCACTGACATACTTATGCATTCTAATACCTAATAAGCTACTATTCCTATAGCCTCAATCGGGCGATTCCAGGTCTTTGAATAAGATAAAATTAAAATATAATAGACATTAATAGCGATTACTTACGGTATATATCACAATAAGGTTTTAATAAATTTTCCTTCATACTCCATGAATATTATTATTCTAAAGAAAGATTTTCAAAAATAATGTTTAAGTAGTATGCGTAAATATAGATAAAAACCAATGATTTAATACATTTGTATTAGAATTGTATCGATAATTTAGGAACTTATTGGTATAAATGTTACCTTTTATATAAATTAAAAAGGCAGCATAATAAAATTGCAAAATTCCATTCCGATATAAAATCAAAAGAAGTTCCGAAATGAAGACTTAAATATAAAAAAGTCCGAACATTGTATGAGCCTCCTCCTTTTTCAAAGTCGGTAAATAAATTATAGCATACTAGCGGCCGCCCGCGACTCCGTCCGCGTGGATTTCGATTTCCAATATCCTATGTGTTATTCTGATGTATAAGCTATATTGTGGTAAAGTTTCATTCAAATCCATTCAGTAGTTTTTACGTGAAAGAGTAACAAACATCCATACATCCACACATCCATACATCCACACATACAAACTTTCGCCTTTATAATAGTAGTAGGATACTTGAACATTATTTAAGAAAATCATATCAACGAATGAGTTGCGTTCATGGTAAAACAAGCAACAAACCTTTTCATTCGTAATATCTAATCAAGATAGTTGTCACAAATCAGTTGTTACCTCGTTGTGTTCGATTTTAAAAGCATCACAGAACTAATATTAAGAAAAGAGAAATGCACCGCGGTTTTATACAGAGATATCATTTTATGCAAGGTCTTAAGGCTTATAATCGTTTGCAGTACTTTCATGTTACTTTTCAATCATCTTACTATTAGTTCTATGAAAAGCACTTACATATACTATTTTAAAAAGTGGCTTAAAATATTTTTTTTATGGGGTAGTTCACCCAGTGCTGTGCGTAGGGTTTTTTTTTAGTTCTATTTACTAAAAACTAAGTGAACGGCTATAAATTACATTTTCTATTATAACCAATACTACGTGGTAATTATACAAATTGGACAATCCCCACCAACACTAAAAAACACTGATGCAAACTACCCCATTTGAATAACGATGATTTACAATTAAATCAGGTGAATACAATCACTAAAGGGCATGGGGGAATAGATCCCAACTACAAATGATCAGGAAACAATTGTTAATAATGTAGACTAAATCACAGAATGACACGTCAAATAATACCCTCCGGCCGTATTCGGCCATGGCGGCCGACCTTACGATCAGCCAGGTACGCAGGATATATTATAGTGCACAAGTGAATGCGCAAGCACAGGTGCACTCACTATTCCTTCACTCTCATAATTCGGTGGGACAGCAATCTGACACGACCGTAGAGAGATCAGGCGCAGGACCAACGGCTTAACGTGCCTTCCGAAGCACGGAGGAGCTCGACATGAAATTTTTCGGTCACCCATCCGATGACTGGCATCTGCGATCGTTGCACGTCAAATATAAAATTATCTTTACTATAACTTATATTCACCCGTGGAACGTATGTACAATTTTACACTTCCACTACGGCTTAGCGATGAGTAGCTCGCGAGCGAGTTGTTTAAAAGAGCCGGCTCACCTATTCTAGCTCAGCGTATATCTCGCTCACTCCCGTTCAATTCATATCAGTAGTTCATTTAGCTCCGTGTCTCCAAACGACTCGATAGACAAAGAGAGATATAACGTTGTACAATATGAGCGATATACACACACACCCAAACAAGCACGCCTATTGGAATACGTTCACAACATCAACAACATTTTACCAAAGAGTTTCGAGGAATTTCAGTTTCATTTTAGATACTCATATTTGTTTTGGTTGACAGTTCTAAGCCTGACAAAGTATAATGGAAAATCGTGGCAAATTCGATGAATCAATTGCAAGCATAATAATTCTAAATCTAAAAATAGCTATAAATATGTTTTTTAATATTATCGAAAAAGTGCGTATAATAACTTTACTATTACAAATATAATGAAGTAGGTATAGGTATTAACTAACTATTAATTAATCAATCTGTTCTTTAATGTAATACAAAACCAATACTTATTTCAATTTTATTAATGGTAGGAACTCAAACAATAGTCTCAATCGAGCGAATCTTCTGTATACTCATTCAAACGACTCAATGAACGACTTATTATCTCATGACTCTTGAATTTCGCTGAGCTAAATGAGCTACTGAGCTAGAAGAGCCGTATAGCTCTTGACTCGGGAAAGAGCTATATAGCTCTTATCTCTTCAAAGAGCTATACTTCTCATGACTACTACGGCTCATCGTATTTGTTTCGTGTCAGTCAAGTTAGAATTTACCATAGTCGCTTACAGCGTTAGTTCCAGCTTTGCCTTTGGCCACACTCGCAGACATGATAGAACACATCAGGAACTCCTTGAAGTCTACATAATTAAAAACCGACCTGTACTCCGGCTACGTCACAGGCTCGCGGCTAATCGTCCGTCGTGCTGTGCACAGTGAACCTTAGATTCGGTTACAATGGTGCCGGTCCCTTCCAGCCTTCATGATGGCGGGAAATATCTAACCAGGGCCCGTAGCCAAGATGCCACTTTGACGAATTCGCCATACGCTTTCGTCGCGACTTATGTTGCCCTCCCGCACACGAACTATTTATCTGACCGGGATGGAGATATAAGTCGCTACGAAAGCGTCTGGCCGCTAACTACCTACCTTTCCAAATTCAAAATACCTTCCAAAGATCCAAGCTTGCCGCAGTCTAGTCATCGGTCGTGCTAAGCACAGTGAACCGGTAGTGTCGTCATTCGTCGTCGACGAAGCGCGCGGGGCGGTTGCGTGCGCTCCGTCGCCGCGCGCACGCGTACGCCGCGCCCGACGCTGCGAGCAGCACCGGCACGCCCAGACCCACGCAGATGATCGAAATCACGAACGCGGAGAACCCCTCGAGGGGCGGCGACCCGTACCCCACCGTCAGCGACCTGGGGGTAAATAAAATGTGTGGGCTCTTGACATCCGTACTAATATGTCTGTATGTCTGTTCCGCTTTCCCGCTTAAACCTCTCATCCGATATTGATTAAAGGCACAGACAATCTTTAGACCCTGAGAAAGAACATTTCAGCTAATTGAAACAAAAAAGTATTCATTTGACAATACAAAAATGTGACGTTACATATAATACCATTATTTCATACAATTCTTCTTTCAAGGTAACGTTTTAGACATTTAAAAAAAGAAGGTGATTTGTCCTGTCAGTCAAATACCGTATTCCTTGGAGTATAGACAAACTGACAAACCACGTTACTCGGGCATCGCCGAGCGAGGAAGCGGGCCCCTCGCTGGTCTCCCCCCGCGTCTATTCTTTCCTGATCATTGGCTGGTCTCTAACTGCTACACAAAAGGACCAGTTCAAATATCTATAACGCACCTACTTTCGCTATGTCCAATAACATTTACTTACTTTTGGGGAGATCCCCAGAGACGATAAGTTAAATAGATTGTAAAATAGGGTTTCTGCAATTTAGAACATGTGATTAATGTTCGGACAAAGCACTCATAAATAAATACTGAGATGTTAGACAGCAGGAAGATGTATGTTATCAACCATCACTCATTTTCGCCCTGCTTGTATGTATGAATCACTACGCACTACACACTCTACAAGTTCTAGAAGTTTCCATCGCTGTTCATTTAATTTTAATTTGAAAAGAGTTCCTTAGTGCTTTTGTCATGTTCAAATGCTGCTTACATGGAGTCGTTATGGCAAGGCAGACAAAAAACAAAGAGGCGATAAAACTTACCATGAAGTTAATGTTAAAATGTTGCCAACAAGGGCCCGTAGCCAAGATGCCACTTTGACGAATTCGCCATACGCTTTCGTCGCGACTTATATTGCCATCCCGCACACGAACTATGTATTTATGAGCGGGATGGACATAGAAGTCGCTACGAAAGCGTATGGCGAATACGTCAAAGTGGCATCTTGGCTAGCCTACAAGGAGTCGTTATAGCAAGGCAGACAAAAGATATAAAGGCGATAAAACTTACCATGAAGTGTAATTGTGTTTCTTGTAGAAGCCGTCGCCGGGCTCCCCGAAGGACACGAGCATGTCCTGCACCAGCAGCTGCTCCGGTTTGTATTCGCGGTAGAATGTGTCCAGAGTACGTATGGAGTGGATCTTCGTTCTAAACAAAGAGATTAGGCACTAACTCATAAGAGCTCTTACATAAAAATAAGTTTTTGTTACGTATTTCATTATTATCAGCCTGTTTCAGCTTCTGGGTATGGGCCTTCCCTAAATGGTGATGGCAATATAGTCACCGATCAATGTATCTTTATGCTTCTCTGTTTTTGTTGGGGATGGTATGTAATTTTAAAAGCAGACAACGCATCGACCCTTGCGGAGTTTTTGGATGTTCATGGGCAGCCCACAGAACCATGAGGTGACATTCTGTCTCGTTTGCCTTTCTCTTCTTACATAAACGTTGGGATGAATAGGCCAAGACTCATTTTGGGTCGCTGCGCTGCTATAGTAAGTAAATCATGAAGCGTGAAGAAGTAATTTGCAGGCGGGTATGGCGATGCCAACGGATAGGATACCACAATTGGGTACACGACTAACTTCAAAATAAATTATGAAACTCTTACATTAAAGAAGTAATTATTAATAAATAATCACTTAACATTATGCCACAGTAACTTTTGCGCTTTTAACAAATTATTACAGTTAATCGGAACTAAAAAAGTATTCATTTGACAATACTAAGTTGTGACGTCAAAGCTTGGTATTTCATACAATTTTCCCTACAAGTTTACGTTTTTGACGTTTAATAAAAGTGAATGATTTGACCTGTCAGTCAACAACTGTATTGTATATGTGTTGACGCTGTGTTGCCTGTATTGTATAGCACTTGCTGTAATGGCAGGGCTTCTCATTTGCTTACAATCATACATAATGTGCCACTAAAACAAAAATATTGTCTTACCTGTTGAAAGCTGAGACGTGGACCACAGTGGAGCTCTCGACGCCGCGCTCGGGCTGCGTGTAGGCCACGGGCCGGAACTGCAGGAAGCCGCCGTCGCCGTTGCGGAACGATTCCGGAGACTTGATCTCTATTATCTGTAATAATTACAAATAATATTATTATTATGTCCGATGTTCCTCCTTAAGGAACATCTAGGGGCGTTAAGCTATGGATTTCCATTCTAAACGAAATTGAACTTAACCATAACCGTCACTATGAACTCTTATTAATATGGAATAGCGCGATTTTCCTATAAAGACAAAAGACACTGAAATCGGCCTTGCTGAAAAATACTATAGTGAACACACTAACCATATCTCCATCTTCTTTTTAAACTGAATCTTTCTATATTTTTCGTTGCTAATTTATGGGAAGTTTGCACAAAATCGGTCATTTACCACACGTAGCGAAGCACGTAGCGGGACGCTAGTAGGATATAGTCATAACAATTTTTCACTGACCTCAAAGACGCCGGGCGTGTACTCGTCGTCCAAGCTCTTCCTCATGGCGTAGTGCATGGTGTCTATGGGCCGGTCGGCGCTGACCAGCACCGCGTGCAGCGCGAACCGCGACGAGTTGAACCCGGCGCCGCTGGTCACGTTCACGAGGCTCACGTCCATCAGCGACGAGTTCGCAGTGTGGATGAGGTGGGGTAACTGACTTATGCATATCCGTGGCACGATCGCGTGACAAAAGAACTCCCTAGTATCTAAACTCTTGAGGAACCACAGCTAGTAAGCACACTAATAGTAGTTACAACTGGCCTCAAACTCGCGTGACCAGGGCCGTCTTTCACCTTGTAGAAGCTCCTGAGAACATGGGTCTTTTAAAGCCTCTGGTTATGTAATCGTGGGGCCCTGTGTACGAGTTTATTTTGCCCAGTGAGAAAGAGAGTTGGGCGCGTCATAGAAGAACGCCTAGTATCTAAACTATAGAGTTTTAGCAGCAGCTAGAGAGTAGCAGTTGTTAATATAGAGAAACAATAGCCCGCTAATAGCAGTTACAACCGACCTCAAACACGCCGGGCGTGTGCTCGTCGTCCAGGCTCTTCCTCATGGCGTAGTGCATGGTGTCTATGGGCCGGTCGGCGCTGACCAGCACCGCGTGCAGCGCTGGTCACGTTCACGAGGCTCACGTCCATCAGAGACGAGTTAGCCGTGTGCATGAGGTGGGTAACTGACTGTTTCTTACCCGTGGCACAAGCGTGTGGCAGAAGAACTCCCTAGTATCTAAACTCTTGAGGAACCACAGCTAGCAAGCACACTAATAGGTGTTACAACTGACCTCAAACTCGCGTGACCAGGGCCATCTTTGCACCTTGTAGAGGCCCCTGGGCACATGGGTCTTTTGACATCTGGCTTAGTAATTGTGGGGTTCTGGGCACGTGCCCATTGTGCCGAGTGGGAAAGAGGGGTGTGCGCGTGACAGAAGACCGCCTAGTATCTAAACTATAGAGTTTTAGCAGCAGCTAGAGAGTTAGCAGTTGTTCCTATAGAGAAACAACAGCTTATGAACACGCTAATAGCAGCTACAACTGACCTCAAAGACGCCGGGCGTGTGCTCGTCGTCCAGGCTCTTCCTCATGGCGTAGTGCATGGTGTCTATGGGCCGGTCGGCGCTGACCAGCACCGCGTGCAGCGCGAACCGCGACGAGTTGAACCCCGCGCCGCTGGTCAGGTTCACGAGGCTCACGTCCATCAGAGACGAGTTCGCAGTGTGGATGAGGTGGGATAACTGACTGTTTCTTACCCGTTGAACAAGCGTGTGACAGAAGGATTCCCTAGTATCTAAACTCTTCAGAAATTATAGCTAATAAGCACTTAAGTAGAAGCTACAACTGAGCTCAAACTCGCGTGACCAGGGCCGTCTTTCACCTTGTAGAGGCCCCTGGGCACATGGGTCTTTTAACATCTGGTTTAGTAATTGTGGGGTTCTGGGCACGTAGCCATTATGCCGAGTGGGAAAGAGGGATCAGCGCGTGACAGAAGACCGCTCAGTATCTAAACTCTATAGGAACAACATTTTATAAGCACACTAATAACAGCCCCAACTAACCTCAAAGACGCCGGGCGTGTGCTCGTCGTCCAGGCTCTTCCTCATGGCGTAGTGCATGGTGTCTATGGGCCGGTCAGCGCTGACCAGCACCGCGTGCAGCGCGAACCGCGACGAGTTGAACCCCGCGCCGCTGGTCAGGTTCACGAGGCTCACGTCCAACAGCGACGAGTTCGCCGTGTGGATGAGGTGGGGTAGCTGCACTGCGTAGTCTTCGAACGGCAGGAGGTCTAGCTGTGAATGTATGTAAGGGTTAGATCGAGAAAAGCTTTCTCCATATCCATTTTAAAACCTACTTTAAGTGTCTTAGACCGAAAAATTTGCGTTTTAGCTTATAAAATATTGAAGCTCCTATGAAATGCGGCTTTACCCATAAGACATAAGAAAATAGCCAACTGCCTATTTAAAAATGGACTGGTAAGGTTGCATGCCCCTTAACTACCTACTGTATGTCGCTAGCTTAAACTCATCCTGTCAATTAGCATATAAATGGTCTAGTAATTTAGTTAGATCAGTTACAAAAGACGCTCAGATAATGAATCCTACTTTATTAAGATGGATGACTAACTTGTGAAAAATTGTGATTGTCATTATGTCTTTGCAAATACTAAAAGTAACAACCACCAGGTTAAAGACCTACGTACACACGGACAGAGTTAAATTCGCACATTCCTCACTAGAACATCGAAATGATTCATTTTAAATTGTTATTCCATTACCCAACCGGATTATTTATCTGTTTCATTAAACATGTGTTACGTATGCGTCATAAATTACAATACAAAGAAAGTGAGATATCTGTTATTTATTAATTAACGCTGTTGTTAACCGTATCTGTTCATCCTGGTGGTCGGCCTTGACCTTAATCTGTAGTTTATACCGTATTCACGCCGGCCGTGTAATTGGATATCGGCTGTTCTATTTTATAGTTGGATAGCGGCCCGCCCCGGCTTCGCCCGTGGTACTTGTCCACTATTTAATGGATGATTTTATACATAAAAACCTTCCTCATGAGTTACTCTATCTATTAAAAAAAACCGCATCAAAATCCGTTGCGTAGTTTTAAAGATTTAAGCGTTCATAGGGACATACAACATACAACATGACAGAAAAAGCGACTTTGTTTTATACTATGTAGTGATACTGTATCTTTGCTTCTAAATTAGTTAGTGTCATGGAATTTTTTGGTACTTGGCAAAGTGACTAAAACCAACTACGCTTGATATAAGTGCAAGTGACTTCGCAATCGTAGGTGCACTCCCTGACCTATTCATATTCGTAATCTTTGATTGTCGTGACATGCATTTAGAATCATATTGTATTTGAAAAGTTGTATGTATATGAAATGTTGCTGGTAATTAGTGTCCGACCGAAGCTTCGGCTTCGGCTTCGGCTTCGGCCACCTTCGGCCAAAAAATCCACCTTCGGCGAAACCTTCGGCTTCGGCCGGATTTTGGGCCGAAGCCGAATGTTTCGCCGAAGGTCCGAGGGACCGACGAGATTGAACAAATTGTGACGAAAGTCATGAAGCAGCGGGTAGTCACTGTCAAAATATCACATTGCATGCATCAAAACAAGTTCGTACTTGTATTTAAACGAGAGTTTTGTTTGGAATTTGTGCTTATCAATTAAATTGTGATACATTATATTTATAGTCTAAGATCCCGCTATACAAGGACCTTTATCAATATGCTTAATGGATGAAACAAATTTTATACATAATTTGACATGTCAATAATTATATTGCATATGGGTTGCTTATTAAATTTCAGTTTGTTTTCAAAACAGTCATTACCTCATTAGTTCTATTGTAATTGTTACATTTATTTTGAATATTCTAATAGTTTCTAAACTGTGCATTTAATTGACCAACCTTTAATTATTTACTGAGAAGTGTTTGTTTTTTTTATTTATTAGTTTAGTTTTGGCCCAGTCGAGTAAAACTAAGACATAAAGAAATGATTATTTTTTACCAGTAGGCAAATCACAAAATATATCATCAACTTCTATGAGACAGTCAATGTAAGAGATTTTGAAATAATTTTTAATATTAATTGTAGATTGGAGACAATATTGAGCAAAATTAATTACTGAGTCCTGAGAAAATAAATAAACCTTCGGCTTCGGCTTCGGCCGAAGGTCGTGGCAATAGCCGATTATTCGGCTTCGGCTTCGGCTTCGGCCAAAAATAGACCTTCGGTCGGACACTACTGGTAATGAATAAATTTAAGCACACCTGCCGCTGGCGCCAGGGGAGTACAAGTGCACAGGAGCTCTCGATCTGGGAAGGTACCCAGAAGCATACCCACTTGGACACCTACGACCTTCCCTCATTGCTCTTAGTGGAGAGGAAGCTTCCTAATCCAATTTCTATATTAACCTTCGCACACGGCGGTCACTCTCTTACGTTCTATAATCCTGTACACGAACTCATTCATGATGTTTGCTGATGCACCACTCTATCCTCGCTCAAATGCAACGTAACCCACTCACCCTGACTTCAATGACGCCGCTCACATCCTTTTAGTCTATAGTCCCGTGCATGTACACCATGACCTCCTGCCCGTGCGGATGTCGTCGGCCATCTTCCACGACATGTCTACCACTTACTAGCCCACCTACTACTTTAACCTTCGAACACGCTCTTATGGTCTACAATCCTGTGCATGAACATTCATGATGCTTATGCACCAATCTATCCTCACTCATACGCTACGTCGACTACTCACCCTGACTTCAATGACGCCGCTCACGTCCTTATAGTCGATAGTCCCGTGCATGTACACCATGACCTCCTGTTCCGTGCGGATGTCGTCGGCCATCTTCCAAGACATGGCTACTGCTTATTAACCCAACTACTACTTTAACCTTCGAACGCGCTCTTATGGTCTATAATCCTGTGCATGAACATTCATGATGCTTATACACCAATCTATCCTCACTCAAATGCTTCATCACCCACTCACCCTGACTTCTATGACGCTGCTCACGTCCTTATGGTCGATAGTCCCGTGCATGTACACCATGACTCCCTGCTCCGTGCGGATGTCGTCGGCCATCTTCCACGACTTGACTACCGCTAACAAACCCAACTACTACTTTAACCTTCGAACACGCTCTTATGGTCTATAATCCTGTGCATGAACACTCATGGTGCTTTAGCACTAATCATTCCCCGCTCAAATGCTACGTAGACACCCTGCACTGCCCTGCACCCTGACTTCTATGACGCCGCTCACATCCTTATAGTCGATAGTCCCGTGCATGTACACCATGACCTCCTGCTTGGTGCGGATGTTGTCGGCCATCTTCCACAACTTGACTACCGCTTTCTTACCTTACTACTACTTTAACCTTCGAACACGCCGGTCACTCTCTTACGTTCTATAATCCTGTGCATGAACTTTAATGGTGCTTATGCACCAATCTATCCTGTACACAATGACCTCTTCACAATGAATCTTCCTCGACATGACTACTGCTTCTAACCCAACTACTACTTTAACCTTCGAACACGCTCTTATGGTCTATAAATAATCCTGTGCATGAACATTCATTATGCTTAATCTATCCTCGCTCACAAGGTTACGTCAATAACTCACCCTAACTTCTATGACGCCGCTCACATCCTTATAGTCGATGGTCCCGTGCATGTACAGTAGCACACCATGACCTCCTCCTCCGTGCGGATGTCGTCGGCCATCTTCCACGACTTGACTACCGCTCACTAACGCAACTACTACTTTCGAAAACACCGGTCACACTCTCTTATGGTCTATAATCCTGTGCACGAACACTTATTCATGATGCTTGCTCTTGCGCTATTCTATCCTCGTCCTAATGCTACGTCACCCACTCACCCTAACTTCTATGACGCCGCTCACTTCCTTATGGTCGATAGTCCCGTGCATGTACACAATGACCTCTTCACAATGAATATTCCACGACATGACTACTGCTTACTAACCCAACTACTACTTTAACCTTCGAACACGCTCTTATGGTCTATAATCCTGCGCATGAACACTCATGATGCTAATGCCCCAATCTATCCTTACTCATATGCTACGTCGAATACTCACCCTGACTTCTATGACGCCGCTCACGTCCTTATAGTCGATAGTCCCGTGCATGTACACCATGACCTCCTGCTCCGTGCGGATGTCGTCGGCCATCTTCCACGACATGTCTACCGCTTACTAGCCCACCTACTACTTTAACCTTCGAACACGCCGGTCACTCTCTTACGTTCTATAATCCTGTGCATGAACTTTAATGGTGCTTATGCACCAATCTATCCTGTACACAATGACCTCTTCACAATGAATCTTCCTCGACATGACTACTGCTTCTAACCCAACTACTACTTTAACCTTCGAACACGCTCTTATGGTCTATAAATAATCCTGTGCATGAACATTCTTGATGCTTATACACCAATCTATATCAAAGGTTACGTGACTAACTCACCCTAACTTCGATGACGCCGCTCACGTCCTTATAGTCGATAGTCCCGTGCATGTACACCATGACCTCCTGCTCCGTGCGGATGTCGTCGGCCATCTTCCACGCGACGCGCGACAGCGGCACGCCGCGCCGCTTGCTGTCACCGTCGATGTAGCCCGTGTCGTGAACGTCGTTGTACTCGTACAACTGAAATAATCACAGTTACTGGAATCTATAATATAAAAATGAATCGCAAAATGTGTTGGTAAGCGCATAACTCAACAACACCTGGACCAATTAGGCCAATTCTTTTTTAAAATGTTCGTTGAAGTCTAAGGATGGTTCGGAAAACCCTAAAAACAGCCCTGCCAGGTTACTATTTTTTTAGACAGGACGAATTTTTTTTGACACGACGAAGTCTGTCGGGTCAGCTAGTATGTAATAATAATGCCTTTCCGGCCGTTTTGGCGGTCTCGATCATACGATCAGCCAGGTGCGCAGGATATATCATAGTACGCAAGTGAGTGCGCAAACACAGGTGCACTCCCCTTACTCTCACAGTTTGGTGGTACAGCAATCGTATACGACCATAAGAAGATCAGGCGCTGGACCCAACGGCTTAACGTGCCTTCCGAAGCACGGAGGAGCTCGAGAGAGAAAAATCAAATAACGACTTCTTAACTTAATAATTGAATTGAAATGCAATTGGAACATTTAATTAGCCATCAATTGTAATTATTGCCTCCTCCATTATCTAGAAAACACCATTCAGGTACTTAAAATGCTATTTACGATGCTATGCTCGAGGTTAAGCTAATAAGGACGTATTATTCGACACATACAAAATAAACTACAAGCCCGCATGTTTGATTATTACTCACTATTCATAACAAATTCCAAGTATCTATGCCAGGAAAGGCGACAGTTGGTATTCATGTTACATTTTGTGTTATAATATTATATTAGTCATAGAAAGAATGGTTATTTTAAAGCTGTAAAAACATATGATAAACCTACAATAGGTAAATGTAAGTTGGGTCTTGAAATAAATGTTCATGTTTTATATTTGAGTTACCTACTTAAATCATTTTTTGGTAGAAAAATATGAAATAGTGAAACTTTATGAAAATTGCATTGCAAAATCTCTGCAGATTGTTAACCTTTTTGATCAAAATAAGATGCCTTGACCAGTCTTTATGATATTTGATTATAACCTTTGCTATGTAAAATTACCATTAATTGGTGACTAGTAAATAACCATAGCCAAGAGAAACCGATGTTTTGTTTTTGATAGTAACAATGTTTATAAATCCAATAATTTAATGGGAAAAATGCTATGATTATTATAAGGATTTTAAAGAATAAAATACCAAAAACAAAGTCCAGGTTGAAAGTTACATGCTATTCATAGATCTTTATTCTAAACCTAGTTGAAGTAGGTAATTTATTTATTTAGTGATTGAATTACATTTATAATTAAAATGATCTTGTTTTAACAATACCTATGAGGTATAGGAAATGTTTGAAGCAGTTAATTTATTGTTGCTTTGGGTCGCTGAGCCACAGGAGTAAGTAAGTAAGTTCATTTATTGTGGCAAGTATGATATTTAATATATTTAACACAATTTGGAAATAAAATATGCATGGAATAAAGCTATTTTCTTCAATCAAAATTTAAAATGATCTCAAGCTCAACTCACAAAATAACATAATAAATGACTTACCATATCAAAAGCAGTGGCAAATGAATATTTTGGAGTCTCAGACATATTGAATTGCCGCGGGTGCGTGCCATCCCACAAAATGTTCATTGTAGAGTTGACACTGCCCACAGCAAGTATCACAGTTGGTGGGCCTCCGGTGAAGTCCCATATCTGATGAATGGTGTCATGAGGCCCTTCTGCTCTTATGTAGATCAGAGTATCATCATCTGTACACTCAAGGCAGCCAGGGTGGTTTTTTGATGTTATCTAGGAATATTAAAAAAGTACCAACTATCAATATTTATAGACATAATTAAGACAATGGCTTAATAAATATATCTTTGTATTCAAAAGCAAAATTGTGTGACAGGATTAAAAGAGAACAAAGACACATAAGAAACATAAAAGTTTACAAAGATGCTCATTACAAGTAGAATTGTCAGGACTTTGACCAAAAACATATGGCAATGTGTTAGCACTAACATTTAATGTGTAGGGAAGGGTATTTAGGTCAATTGTAATAATGTTATTTTTACGTATTTTATTATGCATATATATACTAAACAAGCTAGTCAGTTTCACACTCCATTTATTGACAGATGTCTTACATTTGACAGCCGTGTGTTCTTTGCTGCCAGTTAGATACGCAACATCCCTTCCCCTTTAGATGGGAAGTATTATAAACAACCAAAACTAAAACTTTTACTTTAAACAAAACTTAAACCAAACAATTAAAAAACTAAACAATATAATTCTTAAAAGCTACGATGGTGTGGAAAACACCGGGCTAATTGCATGTCGCCTCCGAGCCGTGGAATGTGGCGGAGTCGCTGCTCCAGACACAAACCCTTCCCCCTCCTGCGACCCTGGCGCGGGCGAGGGAGAGTCACGAGCATCCACGTCTGGAACAACGTCTGGGTCCCACTGATGCCCGGTCACTGGGGACGTACCCCAACGTGGACGAATCTGGTCAACGTGTCTCTTTACTTCACAATCGAATTGAGGCAAAAAAACTTTATACATAGCCTGTCCTATTCCCTGCTTGATCACCCCTTCAATCCATGTAAAGTTTTTAATATTAACACTTTTGGTAACCCACACTTCATCGTTTTCCTTGAAACCCCTCGGAACTCCTTTAAAATATTTAGCCTGTAAAGACTGTTTCCGTCCAACGGTTTGAGCGAGGTTCGAGGACGAGGGTGACGATGGGGTGGCGGGAGCGATCAGGTCAAGCCGGGACCGTAATGGTCGCCCAAACACTAACTCCGCGGGTGATTTGTCAGTGGTACTGTGCTTAGAGTTCCTATAATCAAAAAGAAATTTTGAAATTTTAACATTGATATTTTTTTTGTTGCAACCCTCTAAAATTAACCCTTTCAACCCCTTTTTAATAATCTTGACGAAACTCTCGGCCTGCCCATTGCTAGCCGGGTGATACGCCGGGCTCAGGACATGTTTTATACCGTTTGAAACACAGAAATTCTGAAATTCCTGCGATGTAAACGAGGTACCATTGTCACTCACTAACGTATGCGGTATGCCAAAACGTGACATCACATCGTACAATTTATTAATTATTGACTTAGAATTATAAGTCGAGGACACGTCGTAGACCTCCACCCATTTACTGAAAGCGTCAACTACGACTAAAAATACGAAATCGTGAAACGGCCCTAGGAGATCTATATGCAGTCGGTGGAAAGGAGCGGGCGGGAAAGGCCAGGGCGAGAGAGGCGCGTGTGGAGGCGCGGGGCGGAGGGCGCTGCACACGCCGCACGCGCGCGCCTCGCGCTCCAGCGCCGCGTCCACGCCCGGGAACCACAGCCGCGCCCGCGCCGCCGCCTTCATCTTCACAATGCCCAGGTGCGAGCTGTGCAATTCCCTGCATATCATATCTCGCAACGTGGAGGGAATCACGACCTTGTGACCGCGCATCAGGACACCGTTCTCGCAGGACAGTTGCGCCCGACAGTTATGGAAAGGTCTAAGGGCCGCGTCGCCGACTCGCCTCGGCCAGCCGTTCAACACGTACCGCTGCACGGCCGCCAGCGTGCGGTCGCGCGCGGTCTCGCGGCGCACGTCGTCCAGCGTGGCGGGCAGGGCGCCGTCCACCACGAAGTTCACGTAGGCGCAGTCTTCGCGCCGGCCCACCTCCTCGAGCCCCGGGCTCCCGCAAGCCCGAGATAAATAATCCGCGCTGTTCAGCTTACTGCCAATGTACTCGATCGTATAATTATATGCTGCTAAAAATATGGCGTATCGCTGGAGACGATTAGCGGTTATCTCAGGAATACCTTTGTGTGGTCCGAATATAGCCAGCAGGGGCTTGTGGTCCGTGCGCAGCACGAACGGTTCCGACCTGCCATATAAATATTGATGGAATTTCCTAACCCCGAAAATAATAGCCGTTGCTTCCTTCTGTATTTGGGCGTAATTTTTCTCCGCCGGTGAGAGCGTCCGCGAAGCGTACGATATCGGCCTCTCCAGCGCGTCCGCGCCCACCTGCGACAACACGGCGCCTAGCCCCGTCGGAGACGCATCTACTGTTAATATTAATTTGGCCCTAGGATTAAAATGTGCCAGAGTCTTATCAGATACTAAACTATTTTTAATTTTCTCAAATGCGTCATCATGTGCCCGAGTCCACTCCCACTTGGTGTTTTTGTGTAACAAACAGTACAGTGGACTCAATATTGACGACGCATCCGGTACGAAATTGCGATAATAGTTAGCAAGACCTAGGAATGATTGCAACTGTGACACATTCGTAGGTTTAGGAGCCTTTAATATAGCGTCTACCTTGTCAGGCGACTTTTTTACCCCGTGCTTGTCTATAACATGCCCAAGGTAAGCAACTTCGTCTTTGAAAAACTCACATTTATTCATCTGCACTTTCAAACCAGCATCATTCAAACGTTGTAAAACCGCGTTCAATCTAGCCATATGAATTTCCTTATTCTCCCCCGTAATCAATACGTCATCTAACAGAAATATGATACCTTCGATGCCTGTTAGCAACATTTCCATCGCGCGCTGGAAGACAGCCGGCGCGCTCGAAAGACCGAACACTAGACGAGTGAAAGTATAAAGGCCACGGTGCGTATTGATGCAAGTCAACTTCTGGGATTCCTCATCCAAAATGAACTGATTATATGCCATAGAGAGATCGATCTTGCTGAATTGAACACCCCCATGCAACTTGGACAACAAATCGTTCATAGTCGGCAACGGATACTGATCCACGATTAATTGCTTATTAATAGTTACCGAGTAATCAGCGCATAAACGGATACTACCATTCTTTTTCAAAACGGGAACGATAGGCGAAGCGTAATCCGAGTGTTCGACTGGCTTTAAAATACCCAACTCTAATAATCGATCGAGTTCCTTATCGATTTTTTCCCTCAAAGCGTAAGGTACCGGTCTCGCCTTAAAGAAAATCGGTTTAGCGTCGGGCTTTAAACGTAAGGTGATCGTATACTTGTTGAACGAGCCCAAGCCACCGTCGAACACATCAGGGAACCTGCCGGCAAGCCGGCGCACGATGTCAGGCTGCGGCGTCGCCGGGGCGGCGCTGAGCGCGTGCACGGGCGCCGCCGCCGCCAGCTCCAGCCCAAACCGCCGGATGAAGTCGCGCCCGAGCAGCGGCGGGCCGCCGTCTCTCACTACGTACACCTGCAAGGCGTGCGTGCAGCCGTTGTACGTTATGGGTACTGAGACTACGCCGACCGTGTTAATTTTCCCCCCAGTGTACCCCCGTAACGTTTTGTTAGTGACTGACAACGGTAAACCTTTAAAATGAGATGTGTAAGTTTTTTCAGAGATAACGCTCACCGCCGACCCGCTATCGATTTCGAACTCCAAATTCAGCCCACCGACGAACACCCGCTCGGTCATCGGCTTCCCCTCGACGCACCGAATGTTATAAAAACACTCACCATCGTCTCCGTCGTCCTCGGTACCCTCTTCCAAAAATTTTACTTTGCCCTCCTTAGGGCACATCTTACGAAGATGTCCTTTCCTGGAACAATTTTTACACTTGTAATTCTTATACCGACACTGATTTGACTGGTGATTGGAAAACCCGCAGACACTACACTTTTCCTTCTTGGAGATGTTGAACACGTCGCCCGAAGACGCGCCGAGCGCAGCGCCCGGCGCCGCCGTCGCCAGCGACGAGGCCTGGCGCGCGCACCGCACGCTCTCCGCCAAGTCGATGGCCTTCGCGAGGGTCAGCTCCCGCTGGTCCTGCGCGAACAGCTTGTCCCGCTCGTGTCCCGCCGCCATGCCCATGATAAATTTATCCAGCAGGGCCTCCTCCAAATTCTTAAAAGCGCAGTGCGCGGCCAATCCTCTTATTCTGGCAGCCCATTGAGTGTGACTTTCACCTGGCCGCTGTGAAGCTGAGTAGAAAATAGATTTCTCAGCGAATCCGAGCCTCTTTGGAGTAAAATGGTTGTCGAGCAGCTCGATGATCCCTTCGTACTCCACCTTTTCTACTCGTAACGGCAACGCCAGGTCGCTGACCAGTTTAAAAGATGCTTCGCTTAGCGAGGTCAACAAAATCGCCCTTCTTTTTACAGCCCCAACGTCCGTCGCCGCGGTCAAATCGTTGGCAATAAACCATTGCTTCAACCGCGATTTGAAGCTGTCCCAATCTTGCGACTGATGGTCGAAGGTTGATAGAATGCCGAAACTCACTGTCGAGGACATTTTAATTAATTTATGAGTCCGTTCGTCGCCACTTTTACGTATTTTATTATGCATATATATACTAAACAAGCTAGTCAGTTTCACACTCCATTTATTGACAGATGTCTTACATTTGACAGCCGTGTGTTCTTTGCTGCCAGTTAGATACGCAACAGTTATCAACAAGAAACAGCTTAAATGTAACATTACTATCATTTACTTGGTAATTCATATGCAAAACAGACACAGTTATTTTTGTTTTTGTCTTTCACATCAACTAAAAAACATGATGTTTATCTGAATGTCATAAGATAACTGATAATGCAATGGTACCTAATTATATATTTTCTACAAAGGATTTCATCATCAACATGAATACTAGAAAAGCCAGAGTTGTTTAGCAGTTTGTTCTAAATAATAATAATGCTGACAAAGCAATTTGAATGATTCATCGATAAAATGCAAGCTGTTGTTTTAAAAAAGTGGGTGGTTTACTACAGGTATCTAAAAAAGATTATTACGTGCCAAACTTACCTTTCTATCCAGTCCATACGAGGAGGATATAACAAGAACAATCAATAAAAGCGGAGTGAACGTCTTTATCTCGAATTGGTACATTATTTCATAAAAAACAAGTATCGCTTGTTATTGTTAAGTTCAACTGTCAATTAGTGCAGGGCAATAATACAAGATAAAAACATCAGCACGTGCTCAAAGTACTCCACGACGTCTACACACGATACCGCACCGATAGCAATAATTATAAACGACGATAACACATTTGTAGTTCAAGATTTCTTTTATTTTGCCAGGATATCAGACACACACACGTCCACTTGTCACTTTGCGTCATTTGAGGAAGTGAAGTGAAACTCGAATAGTTCAAAACAACGAAATGTCACTTTGTTAATGGCGCTAGTGACGTGGGATTTGTATTAGAAAGACAGAGACAAATATACAAATGCAGACTTTGACCGATAACAACTAAATAATTTTGTCGAATATAACCTATACGTTCAAAAAGGGCCAAGTGTCATAACATCATTCACAAAGATCGTTCAAAAAAGGGAGAAAATGGGGGCGTTTGGGCGAAAAAAGCGTTTGCAAGCGTTTGTAAACAAAATGGCGATTGTTAGCGCAAAATGGCGATTGTTTAGCGGTAACACAGTAAACTGACAGTTAGCAAACACGTCCTGGACGAAAACTGTACAGTTTGCACTAACAATCGCCATTTTGTTTACAAACGCTTGCAAACGCTTTTTTCGCCCAAACGCCCCCATTATTGTGCCATTATTTCGTTCAAAAATATACCGTTTAAAAAAAATACTCTTAGAGTATATTAAATAATCCAAAAGGAATTAATTTAAGAAAAAATTACTTCATGATTGCCACTCCCTGAGATATAAAGTACAAAATATATAAAGAGCCAAATATATTCACCCTAAAAGTGCCTTATTTCTATTCGTACGAGGCCTCAAGCATACGAGTAGATGTATATTATGAAAAGGCGATTACAGAAATAAAACAGAAAGATAAAAATATTATTTTATTTTATTTACACATTTTTGATTTCACTGTCCAAATCAATTCTTTTTCTTGATTCGTCTTCCCCTTCCGAATGCTGACGCTTAGCATTTTTCTTCTTCGAATGTTTGTTCTGATTACGGATAGCTTTTGACATCTTCTCCTCTCCCACACTGCAATATTAAAGTGAACATTAACGTAAATAGGATGATTTATATACAAACACTACATAAGAAGTGTTGCAATAAAACTTCAGTGTTGTTTTATTGTATTACATAATTAATTATAAACATTGGCGGTAGAGCTTTGAAGGAGGCAATATATGTATAGGATTATAGATATAATATATAGATTTGGTAATGTGCTAAGTGACGTTGTAGAGGTTGGTAACCCTCCACATGCCGTGCACTTTTGGTTCATCAGACGACCTTTGCTTGTCGCTCTGCGCAAACACTTCCTCTCTACGGTCTTCTAGCTCTTTTTACGTGACACATATAATATACTAGCGGCCGCCCTCGTCTTCGTCCGCGTGGATATTGGTTTTCATCATACAAATGTTTTTTTTCCGGTAAATCCCGTTCCCGTGGGAATTTTGCAATATCAAGCGTCAAGCGTCAAATGTCAAGCATCTAACTTAAGCACTTTAGATTTTCCATACAAACTTCCACCCCCCATTTTAGGGAAGTGGGGGTTTGGAATGGGTCAAAAAGTAGCCCAACCCTTCAACTATCTCCACTTAAAAATCACGTCAATTCGTCCCTCTTTTTTGGCGTGAAATAAAGACAAACATACAGACAGACAGACACACTTTCCTATTTATAATATTAGTATGGATCTATGCAAAGCAACACTTACTTAACAGCAGCCCTAGATCCAGGCCCCCAGAACGGTGCGGGGTTGAACTGGAAGCGCAGGAACCCGTCGCGGCGACTCACGGGGTTCGCGTCGGGCCGCTCGTGCAAGTCTACTGAGAACTCGATCTCCTTAGAGAGGAGGTTCCGCGCCACTGGATCAGCTTCTAGTCTGAATCATTCAGTAAAATAAATATCAATAAATAAATAAATATCTGGCAACATCGCTAACATTAATTTTACGCCTGGTAACACGAAGCTTAAGCACTTGTGCCACAGATGACATTGCCAACATTCAAATCAAAGTCAAAATATTATTTGCTAATTTGAAGATGTTCTAGCCCAAAAATGTTTTGGCATGAATCAAATAGGGACCTCTTAGTATAAAAGTCAACTTCTGAAACTTTAAACCAAAATGGTTATCAGACAAAAAAAAATACTCAAATATTTACGGAAGAAATATTGATTAATTGTTTAGTTACCTGGCTGGTTTGACGGGGTGAGTCTTTTCCCAAGTCCTGAGGATGTCCCAGATGAGTTGCGCGGGCGCGTCAGTCTTGATCGACATTTTAGACGCGTGTGAGTAGGACACCTTGTATCCAGCATTCAAGATCGCCGACCTAACCATTACAAACAATTGAAAATTAGTTTACATTCATGCATAGTAAAAATAAATATCTCACAACATAACATACATTGATCCGACTCCGAGTTAAGTAGCTTAAGCACTTGTGTTTAAGATATCAGAATCAACAGTGGTATTACAAATATACTTAAATAGATACATATCGGACTCAGACCAGGACAAACAGGCCTGTCAACAATCTCATAAATGAATTTCAATATACTTTTTAGACAGCAATATTAAAGAGATAAATATTTATATTATTTATTTATTTATTCAACATTATCTTACACACTATCAGGATTATCTAATGCAATAGAAAGGTGTTACCACACCAATCGATCGATCGTCGATCGACGCCATCGATAGACATCGGTCGATGTTGATCGACTGGTGTGGTAGCTTTAATTGATCAACGCCATCGACGGACACCAGTCAGATCGATGGAACCGGTCGACAATGATCAATTGGCGAAACAGCTCGATCGACGTCGACTATTCCATTCTACCAATGATCGATGCAGTCGATCGACCGTCGATCGATTGGTCTGGTAAAAACTATCGATCGACGTCGACTAATCCATTCTACCATCGATCGACGATCGATCGATTGGTGTGGTAACACCCTACGTAATATATTTCGTAAGTGCAAAAAAACCCGCTAGACCAAAAACCCCCACTAACCTCATAACGAGCATCGGCATAGTCTCCAGATGCAGTCTCCCGAACATCTTGTCCAGCGTGTGATATAGCGGCACGTCTCGTAGCTCCTCACGCACCATCGCCAGGACTCCCGCCACGCGCTGCCGCGTGCCCAGCTGACAGGCCGCGTCTTCGATACGGGTGAGCACGCGAGACACGAACGCTTCGTCGTGGATCGGAGCTGACCAGATTGGGCCGCCTAACTGTAATATAAAGAAAAACAAATTAAAATTTCCAAGAAGATTTGAAGTCAATTATTTTGTGACGCCAACAAAGTTTCAAAGTAGTAGTAGTATCAGCCCATTTTGCTCACTGCAGGGCAATGGCCTCCATCATTTGAAATCATGTTTTCGTTACAAAGATGGATTTTGGCTTGATCAACATGCTTGCCAAATGCGAGTTGGTGGTTGATTACAAATCCGGGCTGTGTCACAAATCGACGCAAAAGTTTGCCCAACTAAGTTTGGCAAACTTTTGCGTCGATTGTGCTCTTGAGTTCCTGGGATACACAGGAGTGTACAGGAGAGCACGGTCCGGTACTGACACCACTAGGCGATCGAGGCGTAAAAGTTGTAAATAAATAATTTTTAATTATCACAAGTGTGACTTAAGGTAATAGCCACTTTAATTAAAGTATAATCTTCTATCTAACTATATATTGTTGAATTTTTATTGTATATTATATGTATATAGTTATATGTATATAGGTATTTGTTTAGTTTATGTAGTATATTATGTGTTAGGTATAAGTAATAAACGTATATTTACTTAGTTTTTATAGCACTACCTACCTACTAGTCACTTTCTGTTTGACCCTAAGGTTGACTGGTAGAGAATGCCATGAGGCATTAAGTCCGCCTTTTGTACAATTTTTAAATAAATAAATAAATAAATAATCTTTGCTACATAAACATTTGTATGTATGCTAGTCCTTATCTTTATAACTTTTTATAGTATGGGATTTCTTAAACAAAATTGTATCTCACATGATGTTTCTGGTTACAGTGTTCACAAGTCGAATTAACGGTGGGTGCGGGCGGTAGATACGCCTTCATTTGTTCAGGATTTTTCTCTGTAGGGTTGGGTTTGAATCCTCCCAGTGGCTGCAGGATTAAGTTGTCACAACCCACGCATTGGTAGACCATTGATAGTTTACTGTAAGAAAAATACAAAGTAGTATAACAGTAGGTCCTAGTTCATATTAGAGCAATTAATTGACCCCTATTTCTTATTTTCCACTTGCTTCTTATGGCAGGATGGACGTTTCATGCTTAACAATTAATAATTTGAAAATGGTATGAATCATGTTTTACACAAAAATAATTTACGATATTTTTTACTCAATTTCAATAATAACATACCTTGTGGTCTTCTTGCAATGTATGGCCCCGGAGTATACCTTGACAAACACCCTTATGTAGAAGTCGGCTGATATGCTCAGCAGCGGCACTATGTACCGGCTGTAGCGATTTGCATGCTGCTCTATGCATTGCAATAGTATCCTTAGCGCCTGGGATGGAAAATTAAAATATAACAAAATTATTGAATGGAATTGTATTGTAAAGTACAGGTATTGGCTTAGAAAGAAATATGGATTAGTAACCTGCAGTTCAATTTATAAAAACCACCTTACTCCTTTTCTCATAATAATAAAATTGTAAATTTTGTTTTCATATATTTTTTCTTTTTCTCTAAAAAATTATATGCCTTATATGATGTTTCACTAAGACAAAATTCTTAATAAAACCAAGGAATATCAAAAATAGTGTATATGCACAAGTACCTACTAACCATTTCATGGCAACATCTAGTCTTCAAGCTTATAGCACCATATTTACAATAACAAGTCTCTGGCGAGTTCCCAGCCAGAACGGCCATGTCCGTGGCCGTCACAAGCAGTAGACCTCCATCTTGTATGCTCTGGACTGCTGCGTCTAGGAAGACTGAGGGGCATCCGTATGGATCAAGGTCTATGACGGCGAAACGTTTAGCCGGGTGTTTATGCTTGTACATTAGCATGCTAAAAGTAAACACAATATTAAGTTACCAAAATATTATCTTACTGGCACACTTCGAGACTTCAATCAATGTTTATTATCTATTTTAACAATCATAATTATGAATGTGTATTGGAATACATTCTTTTAATTAACATTATAAATTATATCTTTTTTTAGGGTTCCATAGCCAAATGGCAAAAAACGGAACCCTTATAGTTTCGTCATGTATGTCTGTCTGTCTGTCTGTCTGTCTGTCCTGGCTCGTTCTCCGCCGTTTCTGAACGGATTGCCACGAAAATTGGTGGAGAGATGTATAGTGATAATTCAAGAATTGGTTTTTAAAATAATCGAAAAATAATTATTTTTGACCCCCTCCCATTCAGCGAAAAGTAAATTCGAAAAAAAAAATTCGACTTACTCCATCGTATGGGGTATCGTTAAAAAGGTATTTTTAAATACAATAAAACTTGCCTTGAAACCATGTGGATCAAACACCCCAGTCTCGAGATATATTAATACAAAGTTAAAATTAGAGCGTTCCCCCCCCCTTAACTTTTGAAATACTTTTACAATAATTCTGAAAAAAATGTCCTGTATACCTCCAAGTAAGTACTTTCAACGAAAACTATAGCGAACTCTGTATCATACATAGTTATTTCTATACAACTCGACCAACTTATGACATGCAGTTGCCCTTATTAAATGGTCTCTTAAGCGGTCGGGCCATCTTTTAGCTACGGAACCCTTTCATGGGCGTGTCCGACACGCTCTTGGCCGTTTTTTTTGTAATTTATTTCAGAGTGCAGCTGTAAACCCTTAAAGAAGTTTATTAATTTACAACTGAATTATATTAAATATTATAACCTAGATTTTTTTTTAAAAACATTTAAAACTGTTTTAACTTACCAGGCATCATCATGGCTTGTCTCAACCAAATGGTCCACACTGTTATACTTGAAATTTTCTTTCATCGTCTCAACAGCCTGTTCGGACAGGTCATTGGCAATAATTTTAGTTAGGCTTGGGACCTCCTTTGCGTAGCGGATGCTTCGAAGCCCTGTAGCTGCCAAGGCTTCTAGCAAGACCACATCAATCTACAACAATAATAAGTATTATAACATGTTAAGTTTGAAATTATGGACTACTTCAAAACATCATCATCATTGGCTTTTACGTCTATTTCAGACAATTTAATCATTGTCATTTCACTTCAAAACAGTGAAATAAAGAATATTTGAACATTTCTATAATGTGCTGTTCATATTGGGAAATAAAAGAATTAAAATGAGAGGCTTGGTGATCTTACCACAAATCTAGCAAGATGAGGTAAAAATAAATAGTTTTTTTTTTAAGTTTGAATAATTGTCCTGTAGCCTTTCTTTTTTTCTTAAAGATTATTAAACATTGTAACAAACCTCTAAATTAGAGTTTTCTGCAGCATCAGTAGGAATAGCATTATTTTTCCTTTGAGCTCTTTTCTCGGCCAGAGCTTTCTTTTCCTCTATATAATCCTTGGTAAACTCATTCAACACTGCTATGCTAAGGTCTCGGTTAAATTCTTGCACTGGATTGTAGAAAACCTTCTGATCTGTAAGACTAAGCTCAGCTTGACCCTCCACGATTTTCTTTATTTCAATTTGGCTGGATTTCTCAGAATCAGTTTCCATTTTTCTCTGAAGCTAAATAGAAAGAATAATAACAAATATTTAATAAGCAGTCCAATGTGTTGTAAATCAATCAAGATTTAAAATTGTAATTTGTTATTTATTTTTAAGAATAGTTAGACCGTTTCCAGATAATTTCATCCATTATAGGTGGTGGATCAGTTATCTTATCTCTCAGATAAGTTATAACAATGTAATCAAACAGTAGCGAAACAGAGCCAAATACAAGAAGTATTTGGGTATTTAGCTCAAACTCTAAACTTTTTCAAAGAGTATCTTTCGTCGAATACGTGACTAAGTACAGAGGTTATAAACTAAGTGTAATTATGAAAGAAACGTGTACCTTTCTAACTGCACTAAAACTTCTAGATATTCTTCTAAAAATCATACAAAATATAATTTTTTAAATATATATTAACACCAAAAGCTTTTATTATGAATAATAAAATAAAATCTCACATTGGGATTTGTTTTGAAATATCGTATTTTGACAGTTTGTTTTTACTCTCACGATCATAGAGTAAAGTAAATATAATAGCCTTGGAAGTAAAACCAATGTGAGATTTTACGAAGTAATGCCTCGGACATATTCTCAGATTAATTTGGTTTCAATTGAACAAAATAAAAAGAGGACATCACTCACGTAGTCAATTGAATGGCGCATTCAGTTAATCAATAACAACACTAGAAATGTCATTACTGTCAGATTGTATCTTGGGCCGACCGACCAACTTGAAGGATCTGGAAAATTAACCTTTTTTTGAGTAAATACATGAATTTATAAATGGACATTGGCCTTCCTAACTGGTAGATAACCAAATAAACACTTAAAATGCACTCTGCGAACGTTTTGTTAAGAAACCCTATACTTTTTAATCCAAAAGTGAAATCCGCTCGTTTTGCCCGCAACATTACGAAAGTTGCATCACACAAGAAATCGGTGGAGTTCCAGAGAAAGCTGCTGTTGAGTACCCAGAGTTCTTCTTCAGGGAGTTACAGGGTTTGCAGCTACAACGCCAGTTTCTTATCAGCACCTCGGTCCGCTGGTGGTGTAAGGTTATTCTCGACTAATAACAAGAATGATCCTCCGGAAGAAGACCCTGAGATAAAGGATGAGACTCCGCTGTTCTCAAGCCAGTTGCCGGCCACCGTCGCCGTGCCTGAAGTGTGGCCGCAAGTGCCTGTTATTGCAATCAACAGAAATCCAGTGTTCCCGAGGTTTATCAAATTGATAGAGGTACCTAATGTTTCTTAGCTATGGAATTTATTTATTTATTTATCGTTGCTTTCACACAAAAAGAAAACAAATGGCTAGCTTTATAACTAGTATAGCCTGATTAAAAGTTGTCAATTGTAAAAAGATAAACGAGAGATCACTTAACAATATAATAATTCCATTTACAGATCTCAAACCCAGCTTTAATAGATCTAATAAGACGGAAAGTAAAACTAAACCAGCCATATGTTGGAATATTCTTGCGTAAAAAAGAGGATGAAACTAAATCTGACGTTGTGTCGAATTTGGACGATTTGCACCAAGTGGGGGTGTTCGCACAAATCCACGAGATGCAGGACATGGACTACAAGCTGAGGCTGGTGGTGATGGCGCATCGGAGGATAAAGATCACGGGACAATTCATCGAAGATGAGATTGAGACTGGACCTGCTGGTAAGTACCAGCATGCATGCTTTTGAACTTCTGTTCATATAACTTCGCAATTCTCAGCAGGTTGTTCGTATTAGAAAGCTGATAGGATGAAAAAATGTTAAATTGCTTAAATATTACATTAGATTCTTATAGTGTAAATTAATTTAAGGTTATACCTTAGCTTAGTAGAGCAATTATTACGTGACAGTATAATATGACCTAAATTATGTTCTATTAGTAATATTGGTCCCAAGCAATATTGTCAAAGACACGTTTTCGGTAGTTGTATTTTAATACTAGTGGCCTCACGCAACTCCTTCTGCGTAGATTTCAATTTCCAATAGCCTAAAGCCTTCCTCATCAAATGGACTATCCAACACAAAAATATTTTTTTCAAATCGTACCAGTAGTTCCTGTAGGCCGCACCGTCCCTATGTGCGAAGTGCGTGGCGTACACAGGCGCCAAGGCAATAGGGGCGCCGCGCCGCCACTGCCACCTTTATTTCACCACTAAGATATTGGGTTTTTATGAAGATGTGTTAAAAAAGCGGCGCTTCATAGGATCCGCACACAGGCGCTGCCGGGGGTTGGCGCAGACCTGCAAACAAACATACAAATAAACTCTTCAGCTTTATATATTACTAGCGGCCCGTCACGCGGTTTCACCCGCGTCCCGGGGGAACTACTTCCCGTACCGGGATAAAATATAGCCTATGTTACTCTGGGTGAATGTAGTTTTCCAACAGTGAAAGAATTTTTCAAATCTGCCAAGTAGTTTCGGAGCCTATTCAATTCATACAAACAAACAAACAAACAAAAAATCAAACCTTTCCTCTTTATAATATTAGTATAGAAGTATAGAAGTTTGATTTATTCAAACAATTTCTACTTTTTGGTTATTTTAATACAATAACATGTAATAAACTTCACTTCTGAAATGATACTTAATCATTTCAGAAATGAAGATAAAGTTCCCTCCTTTTAACGTGGAGTTTGACGTTACGCGTGAAGAGTCGGACGCGGAGCGGCGCCGGCGCAAGTACCGCTCTCGGAAGCGAGCAGAGCCCGAGGAAGCGGAGAAGGCGGAGAAGAAGGAGAAGCCGGCCCCCGACCAGCTCATGATGGTGAAGGTGGAGAACATGGTGCATGAGAAGTTCCAGCAGACTGAGGAGGTTAAAGCGCTGACGCAGGAAGTTATTAAGACTATCAGGGATATCATTAACTTGAATCCACTTTACAGGTAAGTTGAACAATCAACTTACCATTATAATTAAATGCTGATTAAGCCTTAAGTGGTAGATGCTGTTATGAAGGCATTTCAAATAAACAAGTTTCTATAGAAATTAGGATAAACTTCAAAATTGTTGAAGGTTTTAACTAAAATTTTTATCACCAAATAGCAATTTAGTACTGCTGTGTGTATGTGTCGTGTTGTACTTCCAAAATCATCCACACACCCCCAAACTGCTTAACACCATTAAATTACCAATTCTTCTGTCGACAGAGAGTCGCTTCACCACATGTTGGCGCAAGGTCAGCGCGTCGTGGACAACCCTGTGTACCTAAGTGACCTGGGTGCCGCGCTCACGGGCGCCGAGACCTCCGAACTGCAGGCTATACTTGAAGAGATGGACGTAAGTCTATTTTAAATTTGATGTCTTATAAAGAAACACTAAAACATTTTACATTACTATTTAATGATTCTCTAAACAATTTTTCAGTACTATATATTAATTTGTGCCATTTTCTTTTATTTTATTTATTTTTATTTATTATTTTGTGTCATTAAACTTGGTAAGAACAGATTTCCATACTATTGTGTGAATGTATGCATTTATGTAACTACTTAACTATGGGCATTGTGGCCTTAAGGTACTTTTTCGTAGATTGGTTGTTAGTACATATTATTGTTATTCTATAGCCACTTTTATTTCAGATTCCCAAAAGACTGATGATGTCTCTTTCACTGCTGAAGAAAGAGTATGAACTATCTAAGTTACAACAGAAGATTGGCAAGGAGGTGGAGGAGAAAGTTAAGCAGCAGCACAGAAAATACATTCTGCATGAGCAGTTAAAGGTATGATTAGTTTTTACTATTATCACTAACTTACACACTTTATTATCTGGTAACTTTAAAACACATTGATATCTTTGGTGTACTTTCTGAAGTACTTCAATTACCAAATGTTATTTATCAGACAGCTAATGATGTGAAGTATTTCAAGACGTATATTTTCATTTGTGGATTATCGTTATTCAACACAATGAATCATATCGTAATACAACATTGTAAATAGACAAATTACGAATGTTTTAAAAAAAAATAAAGGGTTATGGCAAATAAGTGACCCTTGAGATAACAAAGGCAATTAATATACATTGTTGGTTCTAAAATGTCTATTATTAAAATTAAATAAAAATATTGTGTGACCGCGACGATTTGCGCAAGATGGCTGGCAGGAGCTAGATGCGAGTCGCCGAGGATCGGGCTAAATGGAGAGCCCTATGTCCAGCAGTGGACTGCGATAGGCTGATGATGATGATGATGATTGTGTGACCTATTGTTGACTCAAGGATATTTAAGGCACTATTTCATAACAGGTAATAAAGAAAGAGCTCGGCCTGGAGAAGGATGACAAGGACGCCATCGGCGACAAGTTCCGCGAGCGGCTGGCCGACAAGACGGTGCCGGCCGCCGTGCAGACCGTCATCGACGAGGAACTCAACAAGCTCAACTTTTTGGAGAGCCACAGCTCGGAATTCAAGTTAGTTTTAAAAATATTTATTTATTTAATGACAGGCAGGCAGTGACAACACTCATGATAGCCTGCATCGTACAATATCCGTTGGTATTTTTGAAAGAAAGAAAGAAAATAATCGTTTATTGAGATTAAACATGTACATCAATTCAACACAAATATGAACTAAAACTCAAAAAATAAAACAACAAACAAAATCAGTATAAATTATACATTTACATAAATATATACATTTTCATAAAGATCCATGTGTAGACTTTAGCCTGTAGAAAACAGGTACAGCTCTGTATATTTATCTGTAGCCAAAATAAAATAAAATCCTGTGTGTGTTTTTTTTTCTCTCTGCTTAAATCCTACATCATAGTCGGATCATAGAGAGATTATGACTAATCAGATATAAAATATGTCGAAAATATGAATAAATATTTTCTTTATTCAGCGTAACACGGTGCTATCTCGATTGGTTGACCTCACTCCCGTGGGGCATCACTTCTGAAGAAAACTTGAAGCTTGAAGACGCTCAGGTGATCCTAGACGAGGACCACTATGGCATGGAGGACATCAAGAAACGTATCTTGGAGTTCATTGCTGTTTCACAACTGAAGGGAACTACTCAGGGCAAGATATTGTGCTTCCATGGTCCTCCAGGTGTGGGGAAGACTAGTATAGGTGAGTCGAAATTGAGATATGATTATTATGTAATCATTTTTGCAGATTTCACTCAATTTGCCAAACTTTTCACCAGGGCTATGAAAAAAAATAATGAGCGTTCTAGTTCTAATGATGAAAGCCTGTCATGCCATCAGCCACGAATTAATGGAATATTGCTTTTTCTTATTGTGCTATTGTATGATCTTTTGACATAGGCTTTTTTCTCTATGAAAAGCTCTTTTATTTTTGAGTTCTCTATTTTTTATATTCACACTTTCATTACACTTGTTCATTGTCTTATTTTAGTCTTGTTTAAATTCTACTGCATACTGTGATATTTCACAGCAAAAATTATAATAACAGTGAAAAAATAAAATTATCGAAAGCCGAAGAAGGATTAACGCATTTATACTACAACGAATATTCGACTCTATCACCAACACCGCTGTGTATATATTCCAGCGCGCAGCATCGCCCGCGCACTGAACCGGCAGTACTTCAGGTTCAGCGTGGGCGGCATGACGGACGTGGCGGAGATCAAGGGCCACCGCCGCACCTACGTGGGCGCCATGCCCGGCAAGCTGGTGCAGTGCCTCAAGAAGACCGGCACAGAGAACCCGCTCGTGCTCATCGATGAGGTCGATAAGATTGGCAAGTGAGTGTCACTTATTCAGTGTTTGTCCCGGAAACATCTTTTGTTGACACCAGGGTATGCTGCGAATATGATCTGATTTGACCAACCTGTTCTTTATGTTGGAGCGACTGCCATCTGATCTCCCTAACCCTCACAAGTAGGTCTTACTTGCTCTATCCTTTTACTATTTTAGCGTCACATGCTATAACAGCTAAGTGATGGAACTCTTCAATACATATGGTATGCTCTTTTTGATTACTAAACGTCATGTTAATGGGGCCAGTGTAGTACCCGCCTGGGATAGTACAACCGTATTTCTTCTTGTGTCTCGCGTCTTAAGAGCGGCTATGGCCGTTATTTGTTGTTATAGAGCTAAGAATGCTTCCTTGTCGTAGACCATTAGCTCAGGCAGCTAAACAGCTTGGATTTAATTGTCTGCCTTGTTCACTAATGAAATGTAATCATCATCATCAGCCTATCGCTACTGCTGGACATAGGGCTCATCTAGGTATCTTCACTCAGCCCGATCCTTGGCGACTCGCATCCAGATCCAGCTCCTGTCAGCTATCTTGCGCAGATCGTCAATCCACCAGGCCTCAGGGCGTGTTGCAGTCCGCTTTTTGGGACACTTGCAAAAACGTGGTATCCACTCCAGAACTCGTTTACCCCAACGGTTGTCGGTCTGCGGCGTATATGGCCAGCCCATCCGGTGAAGCTATGTTGAATGAAATGAAACATCTTTTTTGCTTATTTAAATTCGTTCTTAATCCAGAGGCGTGCACGGCGACCCATCATCAGCACTGCTAGAACTCCTCGATCCGGAGCAGAACGCTAACTTCCTCGACCACTACCTGGACGTGCCGGTGGACCTGTCGCGCGTGCTGTTCATCTGCACCGCCAACGTCGTCGAGCACATACCGGAGCCGCTGAGGGATAGGATGGAACTCATTGATATGTCCGGTATGTTCACGGCGCTCTCACGACTAGGCTACCGATCTATTAACTTCTTGATTTCCATTTTTAAGTCGAACTCATTTAGATCGCTACCCCACAACAGGGATGTTGACACCACCAGTCATTTGACAATTCCGAACTATGAAGTTTGTATGGCAATAGCAACTTATGTCGTCATTATTTTTAAAGTCAACTGAATTACTATCTACTTTTAATGTATACAAATATCAACAAAACTTATAAATAATTTCAAGAGAGGTAGAGCTTTGTGGAAATTCCACTCGAATGAGCCGCTCGTCTGGGGAAGTACCTCCACCTTACAGAAGACCGCAGTGAAGTAGCACTTCGTAACTGTTGTGCTATGTTTCTGCTGGTGAGTAAGGATGCCAGCGCTCAGTTGGGGAGGGTATGGGGTTAAGGCCGGCAACACATCAACGATACCTCTGGTGTCGCGGATGTCCATGGGCGGTGGTGATTGCTTACCATCAGGCGACAGGCTAGCTCGTGTGCCGAAAAAAAAAAAAACTAAAACAAACCAATATATTAGATACTAAAATGCGTCTTTTTTGTAGAAAAATATTTTGAAATTAGTAGTGATGTGTGTCAACATCCCTATTGGGAAATATAACATGTACTTTCTCTTGACCAATGATATTCCCTCCGTTCCCAGGCTACGTGGCAGAAGAGAAGCTGGCGATCGCGCAGCAGTACCTCGTTCCGGCCGCGCGACGCAACTGCGGGCTCGGCGAGGAGCAGCTGCAGCTAGCTCCGGACTCGCTGCACGCACTCATCAAGTCCTACTGCAGGGAGAGCGGGGTTAGGAACCTGCAGAAGCATATTGAGAAGGTCAGGATGACAAATGATTCGTTTGGGAGCTGTTGATGTTAGAGTTTATTTATTTATACTTTATTGCACGATAAAAAAATTGTACAAAAGGCGGACTTAATGCCTCATGGAATTCTCTACCAAATGGCAAAAAACGGAACCCTTATGGATTCGCCATGTCACGACACGACACGTCAATTTTAAAATTGTAAGACCAGGTTTCACCACCTTGAATGAGTCAGTGATAACATTCGAGTATATAAGTGTAAACTATAGATTAGGTAGTGCCAGTAACTCATACAAAGTATTCACGAAAGATAAAAAAACATGATATTATAACTTTGTATATTTATTTTAAGCATTTTTACATGCTTAGTATTATTATACCGTTATTTATAATTTGTTGAATTAGTAAAAAAGAGAAGTTCGTCTAATCCTAGGTGGCTCAGGCGAGAATCGAACCCAGCGCCTCTTGCAATGCAAAGCGCTTGCCCGGATTGCAAGAGGCGCTGGGTTTCTAATTTTCAAAAAATGTTATTTGGGTAAGTGCACCATCCATCGGACTTTTCACCAAGCCATGACATTGAATAAACTTAATTATTTCTCATCAGATCGCCAGGAAAGTAGCGTACAAGATAGTGAAGAAGGAAGCGGAGAGCCTGACCGTGACGGAGCAGAACCTGTCGGAGCTGGTGGGCAAGCCGACCTTCAAGCACGACCGCATGTACGACGTCACGCCGCCCGGCGTCGTCATGGGCCTTGCATGGACCGCCATGGGTATGCGATCAATTATATGTCTATTACTAGCGGCCGCCCGCGACTCCGTCCGCGCGGATTTCGGTTTCTAATAGCCTAAAGCCTTCCTCATCAAATGGACTATCCAACACAATATTTTTTCAAATTGGACCAGTAGTTCCTGAGATTAGCGCGTTCAAACAAACAAACAAACAAACATACAAACTCTTCAGCTTTATATAAATAAATAAATAAATGCCTTGGACTAACACACCAATTGCCTAGCCCCAAACTAAGCTCGAAGCTTGTACTATGGAAGCTAGGGAACGGATAGACATACTTAAATACTTTTATAAACATCCATGACTCGAGTACAAATGCCGATGTTCATCACACAAACATTTGCCCCTAGGGGGATTCGAACCCGCGACCCTTGGTTTTTTAGCCAGGGTCTCTAGCCACTCGACCAACGGGCCTGTATTATTCATAAATATTGCTAGTATTATAAAAGTTCGAAGGTACAGCAAATTGACAGATCAAGAGCAGCATCAACGAGCTTTCGGATTGTAACTGTCTTTGATTGTTTTCTATCAAAATTTCAACGCTGTCGCCGCTAGGCCCTTCTTAACAGCTAAACCGGACTATTGTGGGAGCGGATGGCTCCCTAAAAAAAAATAGCAGCGAAATATTGATCAAAGTTCCTCCGGCACGGCTGCCTGTTTAAAATGCTACCCTTTAGCCCCGGCACGACGAGAAAGGCTTCTTTTCCATTGTTTGTCACAGTCTTGCATACTATAGGCGTAGCGCTGACTCTGCCATCTCGTGACTCCTATTCAAAACTTTTACTCTCAATGTCGGTAATTCTACTGTCAAACCACGGTGCCTTATTCTGCCATCTAGTGACTAATATTCGAAACTTTTACGCCTTATGTCAAATTCTACTGTCAAACAATAGATAAAAATCGGGATTTTAGCGCCCTCTATAGTTTCTGCACGGTGCCTATTCTGAGCACACATACTCTCCACAGGATCTGTTTACCAGCAATAATAAATAATAATAATAATACCCTCAGGCCGTATTCGGCCATGGCTGCTGATCTTACGATCAGCCAGGTACGCAGGATATATTATAGTGCACAAGTGAGTGCGCAAGCACAGGTGCACTCCCTATTCCCTCACTCTCATAATTCGGTGGGACAGCAATCTGACACGACCGTAGAGAGATCAGGCGCAGGACCAACGGCTTAACGTGCCTTCCGAACCACGGAGGAACTCGAGATGAAATTTTTCGGTCACCCATCCGATGACTGGCATCTGCGAACGTTGCTTAACTTTAGCAACCGCAGGCCGAGTGCGCTAACCACTGCGCCATCGAGCTCAATAATAAATAACCTCCCTATGTCCCCAGGTGGCAGCACGCTGTACATCGAGACAGCGCTGCGCAACGTGACGGTGGACGAGAAGGCGGCGCACGGCTCGCTGGAGCTGACGGGCCACCTCGGCGACGTCATGAAGGAGTCCGCACGCATCGCGCTCACCGTCGCCAGGAACTTCCTCAACAAGAGACGCCCGGATAACACGTTCTTGAATACTAGGTATGTTAATAATTGCCAGTATCACATGCACTAGATTATCCGTATATTACAATGGTATTGATTCGATCATATAAGCGGGAGGCAGTGCGGACGTACATATCTTATACCGTAATGACTCTCGGTACCGCATCCGTTGTAATGACTTATTTCCATCAGGGAAAGTGGAGCCAATATCATTCAATTATTAAAAAAAACATTGTTACCACTTCCATCAAGTACGACATCGGATATGCGTGTAAGACAAGTTTTCATACATTTTTAAAACATACGCTCCTAACCTATTTTTAAACTGATTACATTACGGGCACCGCGTGCCCGTTTCTCTGAATGACATTTTTCTTGCACTTTTTTTCTAACATCGAAGTTAGTTAAAAAATAATGTATTTTTTTTAAACCACCGGCTGCAGTAAACCTAAATTCACTATTATTATTGAACCTTTTTATTTGTTTAGCCACATCCATCTACACGTACCGGAGGGAGCGACGCCGAAGGACGGTCCGTCTGCCGGCTGCACCATCACCACTGCGCTGGTGTCGCTGGCCACCGGTACACCGGTGCGAGGCGACCTCGCCATGACGGGCGAGATCTCGCTCACGGGACACGTGCTGCCCGTAGGAGGGATCAAGGAGAAGATCATCGCGGTACGTTCATTAGCTGCATACATGTGACGTCATATGACGGTC
Organism: Nomophila noctuella; assembly: GCA_958496325.1. Lineage (NCBI taxonomy): Eukaryota > Metazoa > Arthropoda > Insecta > Lepidoptera > Crambidae > Nomophila > Nomophila noctuella. The sequence continues at coordinate 3,233,093 of OY292495.1, forward strand.
CATCTGCCGGCTGCACCATCACCACTGCGCTGGTGTCGCTGGCGACCGGTACACCGGTGCGGGGCGACCTCGCCATGACGGGCGAGATCTCGCTCACGGGACACGTGCTGCCCGTAGGAGGGATCAAGGAGAAGATCATCGCGGTATGTTTGTTAGCTACATACATGTGACGTCATATGACGGTCCATCTGCCGGCTGCACCATCACCACTGCTCTGGTGTCGCTGGCGACCGGTACACCGGTGCGGGGCGACCTCGCCATGACGGGCGAGATCTCGCTCACGGGACACGTGCTGCCCGTAGGAGGGATCAAGGAGAAGATTATCGCGGTACGTTAAACAGAAAGGTGGAAATGTTTTAAGGACAAAAAAGGAAGAAAGAAAATGCCTAGTCCTAGTCTCGAAAAGGCTACTTCGCGAAAAGACCACTTAGCTGAAGCACTACTTGGCCAAATGCCTAATTCGCTAATGGATCAGCAGCAGAACGGCTTCTTAGCCATAAGAGAAACTATGAAACTTATACTCTGCAATTTGACCAGAACGTCAAAATTTAGAGCAACAGCTACGCCTCTGACACTGGGTTCGATTCCCGTATGAGGTGAATAGTTCATACTCAGTGATTTGGGTATTTTATTTAAAAAATATTTCCTTTTCAGGCGAAACGTGTGGGTGTGACGTGTGTGATCCTGCCCGAGGAGAACCGGCGCGACTTCGACGACCTCCCGCAGTTCATTCGCGATGACATCGACGTGCACTTCGTCAACACTTACGAGGACGTCTACCGCGTCGCATTCGACCAGGATAAGGTTTAGCAGCCCTGCCTACTGTAGACGTAGTGTAGTGTAGCGTAGCTAAGTAGTTAAGAACAGTTGTGTACCTCTGATCCCGACCATAGACTCACGGTAGAATGTAAACTCTCTAGAGTCCAAATCCCGCTTGGTTTCTGTGACATGGATTTTAGAAAAAAAAACTCTGTGGGGATGGATAGATAGCAGATATTTAAAACTTACTGGAAATAATTTTCTTCTTTTAGTGTCTGATACCAAATATCACAAGCAAACCAATTTAAAAAAAAACAAAATTTGAATATAATTTGCTATTTGGATGAGAAGTTGAAAAAAAATTTAAAAGGCATATTCCTCAGCCAACATAGTCTGGTAATTGAAGTACAAGATATAAAATACTGCACCAAGATTTTTTTAGTGGTTAAATTATCTGGCTCACTTGGTGACCTGGGATTGGGTTAAAAACCCTGGTTAGGAAAATATATAAGATTTTTGTAAACAGCTGAGGTTTGTGATTACAATCACAAGAGAAAATAATGTTATTGCAATGATAAAACATCCATTCAATGATTGAGGCCTTTTCTGGTCTCGGCACAAAATGCTAAAATAGGTTAAATTATTTTTATATTAGAATATATCTTAAACAAACAGGATATACATGAGTAATCAAACAGTATAAATAGAAGATATGTGAATAAAACATTTGTTCAGATAACTACATTAATTAAGTTAGTTTCGGTTCCAACGCAATTATTATTCTTAAATGATTGTACCTAGTGAGTGAAAGTGTCCATGTGACGAACTGGGTTTTCTTGTATAGCGGAATACCTAAGATTGTTTGCATTTTATGCATGTTTAAATTGTAAAGGTATGGTAAATGGATTGCGTGAGATGAATATTGTTTGTATTGTAACATTGTTGGTGTATTATAAAGATGTATGTATGTAAGTTGATAAACATTGTTATTATTTAAATAAATATATTAAGATTTGATTTAATATTAACTGTAGTTTCATTATTTTGAAAGAAGTTTGTCCCAATTATTAGAAAAGTAAATTAGTAGTAACTACAAGTCTCTAGTATGTATTTGTATATATGTACAGTTATTACATATTAATAGTAACATTACATATTAATACACAAAATTTATAATGTCTGTTTACACCTTTATAGCTTTTTCTGCCACAGGTACGTGAAAAGGCTAAGAGCAGCTCAGCTGTGTCTTGTTAGAAGAAGAAACAATAACATGTTTCAATATAATTATCATTATATATTTATAATAAAATCTTACAACTAAACAATGTGTTATTTCTTATAAACATTGGTTTTAACAATGAATAAATATTACTTTTTCAAACTTTTCCTGCCATCTTCTAGTAATTGCACTAATACTGGATAGACTTCATCATAGGATGCAATCTGATTCTGTCTCACATGGTTCTGGTACCTTTGCAAAGCACCAGCTACAAATTCTAGCCTTTCTCTCTCATTCTTGTGTGAATCCAACCACTGGATTAATTTCTGTATGTTCCATCCTGCACATGTATGCGGCGCCAACAGTTGAGGTCCAGCATATGAGAACAAGTACATCATCACTAAAGAATATGGTAAACTAGCTCCCTCAGATTGACTTTTACAAATTTCTTGAGGGGTCTTCTCCAAAATCAAATTCAGTGCTTTGAGCTGCCTGTGTTGATCGCCAAGCTCTGTCAAATCAGGGACCAAAGGTGACAATGCAGTTTCCAAATGTTTACAATCAATTTGGAGCTTTATTCTACCAAATTTAGTCAGAGGACGGACATTACACACATGTTGGATGAATCTCTCAACACAAGCTATTGCAATGTTTATACAACACTCGTTCAGAGCTGGTTTTTCATGGAACATTGATAAGTAAATGTCCTTGCACCTGGATACAAATTGCTGGAGTTCCTTCATATAAGGGGAGCAGGACAAATTCTTCCCTGCTGGATCATCAGTTCTAACCAAATCTGGTTCATCATGCATAGTCAACAGGATGATATAAAGTGAATTCTTGATAGATTCTGCAAATAATTGAAGCACAGGAGTACTTGAAATGTTTTTTAAGCTGTTCTGCACTATCTGAATGCTTTCTTGTGGCAGTATAGAGTTCATGTTTACAAGCACTCTTTTTATCTGTGAAGAAAAGTAATACAAGGAGTTGCATAGGTCTGCATTCTTCTGTTGTGAACTGGTTGGTGATTCTATAATCTGTGCAACATCACTGTCCATGGACAGTCTCTGCTCAGCCTCCATGTTCATTTGTTTTATTGATTTTGCAACACTGTTAGCTAAACTGATGCTCAACTGTTTGTCTCCAAGGGAAATACTCAATGCCTCAGTTATCACCCTGATGGCATTGTCTATTTCATCCATGCTCGGGACTTGACTCAGGTGCCACATGCTTCTCACAGGCTCTAACAACTTTCCTAACGACTTTGATAGGAATGAATTCTCCCATTTAGTAAGGCTGGAACGATTTAGTTCCAAATCCTTACATTTCAGTCTAGACAGTAAATCATTAAAGTACTTCAGGAGCTTTGGGAAGTCAATTTCAATAGACTGATTCACATTTTGTGGGCTTTTCTCAAGTTCACTGCTAAATGTGAGCAGTAGATCAGACCAAAAGTTTTTGGCTATGTTCCTGAAGTTCCCTATGGCATGCAATTCATTTATAACATTCTGCAACATAATGACTTTTGTGCAGCCATTGTATATGTCTACTTTAAAAAGCTTTTCAATGTTTTCCCAAAGTTTAAGCTTGAAATCTGTAGCATTCATAATGTTTGCTTTACCTGGTGCTACTCTGCCAGAACTTGATTTCTTAACTTCAATTGATACCATTTGAACATTCAATGCAGAGGCAATCTCTCTCCTCAATTCATTCAGTATGTTTTGAACAGAATTCCTTATTTGATCATCGGTAGATTGTAAATTATGAAATACTTTAAAACATTGCAACAGTTTTGTCTTATCACCATTCAGCAAGCTGGCTTGCAAAGAAGCTGTAGATGTGTTCAGAAGCTGCTTCCTTCTCTGATCTACTTCTTTCAATATATCCTCCAATAGAGTTATTCCTTCAAAATCATAGTCACTTATCAATTCATTTAGTTCGAACAAAACAATTGCTTCTTTTGGAGGGTTATCTTTTATGCCTCCAAGTTTATTCCACAAGGTCAATATCTTTGCACTGTGTCTTAACAAATTACATGTGGTCTGTACTCTTTCAAGCATACGAGTTTGGTTTTCAAGAGCGTAATAAGGGGTAGTCACTCGCTCTTTTAAATTGTCGCCGCCACGAAGCAGACTTTGTACTTGGGTCTGTACTGATTCTAATGTCGTCTCTAGGTCAGAAATGTGACTGGCTTGTGTTAAAAGGTCGTTATGCTTCGCTAATACTTGTTTTTCTAAACTTTTTCCCAATTTCTCAATGCCCTGAGCGAGTTTCGTCACCTGATCGGTGACTGATATATTCTCTTTTATTATTGGTTTAATATCGTCCAAGAAGTTCTTATAAAAATCATCGTTTTCAATTTCAACACAGACGTCTTTTGCATCCATTTTTATACCAAGTAATTACAAATTTTACGGAATATTTAGATCCAGCTCAACAAATATTTTTACAATAGGTTTTCTTTTCATTCCTCCCATCAAACAACACGTCAGCTTGGCAGGTGACATTTTTCTTTTTAATCTCGCTCGGACAGAAGCCTTATCTTTTTTTTTCATGGTCGGAAACAAAAGTGTTTCGCCAATTTTGAAAATTAATAATAATAAGTGGGACAAGGAATATTAAAATAGAATACCTTCATTGCTTTCTATCCTTCCACTTATCTTTTTTTGAACCATAACAAACACTTGGCAATTATTTGCTTATATCCATTATATCTATGGATAATTATTATTCATAGAAGTTACGACATCTAAATCCCATCTACGTTCATGCACTCGTTCCTGGATCACCTTTGTCGTGGGCCGTGTAAGGTTTTAAACACAAATCAATATAGAACATTCATTATGATCCATGACTCGACATGATTTTGTCTTAAGGGGTAACATGCTCTTACAAAAACACGACATAGGTACATTTACTCTCAGCGAGATTCGAACCCTCGGCCCTTGGTTTCGTGATCAGGTTTAATCAATACACCCATAGCCCTGTCAATTTGTTCTGGTGTGATAATTCTTAATGTTAAAGTAAAGCTTCCCTATAGTTGGGCAAATTGAAGTTAGCATTAATATCCGTCACCGCCCCTCATTCATAAACCGTCTGTTAATGTACACAAATAAAAGAGACAAATTGACTCATCAATTTTATTTTATTTCAATTAGCACACATTGTTGTGCTATACTGTTACAGAATTAATAATAAAATACCTACTATTTCCAACAAAATTGTGCACTAGCGTCGAAGTTGATTTTATTACAATAACGTTAGATAGATATCGCGCATAAAATTTGGTTGTAGGAATTATATAAAAGTTTAATTCAAATTTAAATAAATATAAGAAAAAATAAAATTATATAATTATGAAAGGTGTATAAATGTTACAAATTTATTATGGCAAACAAAATAATTATTGAGTGATGATTTTAAAATGGCAGCAGTTTTCGCAAGTAAACACTTAATAGGCAAATTAACTATCTACACATCGTCAGGCTAACCAGTTATAAAATAATAACTTACACATCTATGTATAGAACCTATTGTTAAATCATGATTATTAATTATTATAAAAATTCGATCGAAATATTCATTGTTTTAGCTGACACAATAATAAATAAAATCAATATTTAATACACAATATAAATGGCTTTTTTGTCCACATCAGTTATATAAGTAGTTATAATTTAATAAACCAATGATTAAAATTCGTGGTTGCTGGTTTCATAATACATAACGGTTGAATGGATACTCTCACCATCTTACCTACTTCCACATTTTCTTCCACGCGGCGTTTAAATACATAAAAATCGAACTTGGTATCACTTTTTAAATTGTTATACAAATATACTGTACACAGCGAAAAAATAAAAATTGAGTTTTTGAGCCAAGCAAAAACTTTGGGAAAAATGTATTACAGTACCTATAAAAATCTCAACATTGGTTTGGAGAATATAACATTAAAGTACATTAAACTTCTGCTACATTACAATCCATTAAACCATGATTGAATAAGCTGTGGTGAAAGTTTAGTGTTGTGACGCGGCCGGTTGCGATATTTCGTTGCATGGCCACAGACGCCCACGGATCTTTGAAACCAGGCTCATTATTTCAAAATTAATAGTTAAAATATTGAAATGTATGTAGAAATACGAGCCGCAGATTAGCATTTAGCGGGTAGGTAGTTACCTACTTACTGAAATCGTCTTAAAATTAATATGCATGAGCGTCCATGGTTTTTGTGGCCAGCCAGTGTTTATGTATCTTGCATTGAACCGCATTCTCGTTCAATTGACGGCATTTATTTTATAACTATCTACAGTTTAATACCTATAAATTATCAAACAATCCTATTTGTATGTGAAATTGTGAATACTGCATTATTTTATTGATAGATTATGTTAATGTTAATAATCATAAACAATTATTTCAACTTGTATGAATATCATTTTATACGACAAAATTGTGACTGTATAGGAGTAGCAGTCTATTTGTTAGAACTAATAGCAGTAGAAATATTAAGAAAATTCCCTCTACATGTAAAATTAGCTACAGTAGAAAACATTCAACAATGACCTTAACATTACACTATAATAACAAATATTTTGATATTCAACTTTTGCTGTGGGTTTATTCTTCGCAAACTTACTTTATGATTCCTTACTTATCTTCATGTGAACTTTACAAATAAAACGTCCACAGCAAAAGTCTCAAAAATGTATGTTTTTTTTACAAAATTCAGACTCTGAAATGATTACACATTAAATATTGTTTTGATATTTTGAAGATTTAATTAACATTGTTTACTTATTTTATAGAGCTAGTAATAAAATAAAGCATGATGTAGCTAGCGTTATTTATAAATTTGTTGACTCAGTAAAAGTCGGCTCAACGCTAATTGATTATGATATGAGTAATTTACATTGTTTTGCCCCACCACTCGGCAGGAACGGGAGATAAGCTAAGGCCAAAGGTCACGGCGCCGCGCGGCGGTGGGGCGCGTGCGTCTCAAATCATCGCAGGCACATCAACTCTATCAGCTATAGGCGCAATCAACACAAATGGCAGTAATGTCCCTACCAAACTCATCAAATGTCACCTATTCAAACGTAAAGTTGTGCATACATGGGAAATTTTCATTGGTTTTGTTTGGTTGACCTGAAACATTCGGCTATGATAATTCATATTCATTAAGTATGATTATTTGAAGGGATGTATTTGCACTCATTACAGGCGAGTGCTTACAACCAATTACAATTGTACTTGAAATAGTTTGAACTGTATATTGTGCACAACCATTGATTTTATGACGGTCAATAAAAAATAAAAAAAGAACATTGGCAAATTTTCTAACGGTTTTTGTTTCTATCTATATTTATAGAGTAGTCTCGAGTGTAGCAAGCTTAATACTAATTATCTGAAAAATCGTCTCACCTTACGACACTTGACCAATATTTATAAAAAGGTTTTATGGCAAACAGGGCTTTCTCCACTGCAAGTGTACTATGATTTATAATAGCACCTTGAGAGTTAAGAGATTGAGTTTTTATACATGTTTACCTTCAATAATATTAAAAGTTCACGCATTGCACTTAATCACATAGTGATGCACAGATTTTATGAAAAATTTGTCTCACAAACACAAATGGCCAAGAAGCCGCCCTATAGCCCTAAAGTTGGAAATATACTCGTAAATATATAAAATCATTTCCATATGTAAAAATTGAAATTCATACATAACTCAACTTTGACAGACAATACCTAATAGTAAGAAAGCTACTTTCTTGGCCGAAGATTAGATTAATTGGTATTCGTAATTAAAAAAAACTCAATCTCACTATATCACTCATGAGCCCTATACGTCATCCCGCAAGCGCTTCGCAGGTGAGGACACCCGAAGATACCGCCTTGGGACTGACATTAGCTGTATTAATACATAAAATAAGATGCTGTCGGCTACGGATGTTCGATAGTACAAAACAATTAATGGTAACGTGTATTTGGACACATGGTAAGTATGTATTTTTGATTAATGTTCTTAGGTAACACACCAGTGTTTTCAACTAATTTTTAGTTAGTATAAATGAAGGTATGTCATTTTAAACTTGTCTGTAATTACTAGAGTAAGTTGTTTACATTGTTGTACACTTTCATTTATCTTTCCCACACAATATCCGTGTATTTTTTTAAAGAACCAGACAATAATACATTTTAATAGCATTATTTCTCATCATGACTATTAAATTAGTATGATGCTGGGAGTAAACAAATTATTGTTTGATTTGTTCTGTGCAAAAAGTAAAACTGTAGTATTAAATTTAGTATTTTCAAGAATGCTTCACTTATAATATTTAAGTCTGAGTGCGAAAATTCTAAATTGCTATAATAATTATATATGATTTAGATTATCTTAAGGAAAATTGTGGCTTCTGTAATGTAGTACAAAAGTTATTATTAATTTGCGTAGTCAGAAACCATTATTGTGTATATATGTAAGTATCTTCCATCAGATCTGGTTTCCTTGTGGCTTAGGGAAATCGACTATTATTTTTGTAATTTAAACTGCACTTGATTATAATTCACGCTTGACTAGAAAATATGACGTCTTAATAAATGAATCACTCCAGAAAGACTGTTAAATCTCATTGTATTAATTAACACGGGAATGTCACAAGCGGGGGCAATCAAGTGAGTGGTTTAATTAGACCCATTTAAGCTTAGGATGGAAATAGGGCTCGACCGAAGGTGTAATGAACCAAGCATTTAGTCGTACGTTGAAAATTTACTACGCGCGTATGGCTACGTCGCGTTGAAAGGAACGGTCGGGATCGCCGGTCAACCGACGAACTCTGAGAATATAATATGGATGTATTTAGTGCGTCGTTGATCGAGCAATCAAGCGTGTACGTATGTGTACAGACAGCGAAAACAAAACACACGCGCTCAATTTGGTAACAGCTTAGCACTAAATGCATTTCCCCAACTGGCATATAATCTTAAGAAAAGTGGCTACGACGTAAACTGGGGGAGTTTATTAGGCAGTGGGTATTACTCCTGCGTGCCACACATGTCTGTAGGCCATGTGAGCCCACAGCAAGGGCACCTAAATACCATTTTCGATAAATAATAGCGGCTCTAAGCGCACCTCATCGGTCGAGCTCGAGCACTACCAACATCACGCTACACCGAACGTCCGGAGCCGACAACGCAGTAATTACTCATTATAATATTTTACACGAGCGTGCACTTGATCTTGCGGCGGGGCAGCTTGTTTAGTCTCCTGTTGCGCTTGCCGCGCGTGTCCTTGTCTTTGCGGATCTCGCGGACGAGCGTGTAGAACGCGTCGTCGACGCCCATCCGCGTCTTCGCTGACGTCTCGACGAAAGGCACGCCGTAACTCCGCGCCACCTGGAACGGTTGCACATGCAACATGTTAATTTTGCTTCATGAAAGTGTAGACTCGGCAGTCACTGGCTTCATCAAGTATCTTTGGGCCTATTGCAAGCAATACAGGTTCCGTCGTAAACTTAACCCATTCGTTTACATACGCCACATAAACATAGGCTACGTAGTGGCGGTTATGCTCATAGTCTGTGCTGGGATGGCTAGGGTCAGTGCTGGGATGGCGAGGGTCAGTGCTAGAATGGTGAGTGAACATGAAACACTGGGGAATGCTACTACTGCTCATCCCCGAAATATCCGCTAGTTGGTTCTTTCTAATTTTCTAGGATGGCAATACCTACACAGCCTATGTTATGTCATAACATAGCAACATATTGCTATCATTATAGCCTTATTTTGTAAAAGATTAAGATGGATCGAAATGGCGAGATTTTGAAGAAGCCTTTTGTGAAAATTGGACCTCCACATGCCAAATGACGATTTTGTAATATTTATAGGTATATAGTTTAAATTACTAAACTGATATTCAGTTAATGCACCAGAGGTCATTTGGTTCTTGGCTTGTACTAACATTCACAGGCATTAGTTCATAAAGTTATTGTTGCAATGATAATTACAATAACATGAGGTATATTTAAAGTGCTATACTGTTGTACAATACACCTCTACCCCAGAATAATCACAGCACATTTCTATTGCATTTCTTCTATTTAAGACAATTTCTACACTTAACGGCTACAAAAAGTATGTTTTAATTTGTATGGGAAAATAAAAGTTCTTTATAATTATACCAATTCCATCTAAATACCAGTTGTGTTCTTGTAACTTAATAGGTTCTGAAATTAAGAACAACTGCATTAACAACATTCAACCTACAAGATCAAGTAGAATCATCATAATCGCCATCTACCTAGCGTGTTTCCAGTTCCAATCACATATACACTATGACTATGAACCAGCCACAGAGGCAGTTGCAAAACAAATCACATAGATAAAGATAGGATGTTACAAAATATTTTCAAAAGATATCTGCATCTGTGAATCTGTGATGCCACATTTAAGGAATGGGCACCTTATCTATCCCTAAAGATAAAAAAAATGAAAAGAAACTATGGCTTATTTTTTAGATTATGTAATGAAATTAATATTTTGAAAATTATTTAAATTATTGGACATTTAAGAGGGCAACTGTTGAGTTATTCGCGTCATTGCTAAAATCATATGTCTGAAAAGAAAAAAGTTTCTTTTTCAAATTTCTACTGGATGATAACTATTACTGAATAAGCAAAAAAAAAAAAAATATATATATTGAACAAAGTCATTTATGACTTTGGCACACTGTAGTTGGTGGTAGAATCAGTCAGTAGAGATTGACAATTTGTAAGTGCCTTAATGTGGCCTACATAAGTAAAGTTTACGTATTTTGATTTTGATTTGATAAAGAAAGCCTGGTTATCCTGCCTTAGAATTAAGAAAAGGAAACAATTACTTTTCCGCATACCTATCCAGCTAAAATTCATATGCAAATTAGTGTTAAACTGCTTTAAATTTTATTGTCATACTAATAAAATTCTAGTCTAGTCATAAAAAAACTAATATGATAAAAATTGTGTCTTAGAAGACATCTAGAGATGCAACAGGTGCTATCTATGCAAAAATTGTAAAGAGAAATATCTTTCTTTTCTGTTAGAAGGAAAGGTTGTACATTTCTTTAGAACTAAGGACCAAACATTATTGAAACATTATTTTCTTATTAACAATCCCTGCCAATGTCTATATTCCTTAATTAAAACTCCTGGGAAATTAAAACTATTCTGCACAGGTAATGTAAAATTGTCCAATTAGCCTATTGAACTAGAACTCATTTTGACTGTTATCATTTTCCCAGACACAATGGCAATTGTTTAAATGTGAAGATGTAAAGCGAGTGCCAAAGTTGCCTAATTAAATTTCCTTTCTTTACACAGCAAAGATCCACAGTAGAGATAAATGTAAACAACCTTGCATACTTGTCATATTTAAACAAAAAACATTCAAATATTGTTGATAGTGTAGACAAAAGAATGTTTACTTAGTAGATATAGTGATATGCAACAGATAAGTGTTGAACAGAATACTTTTGATTTCTAAAATGGCTCTTACTTTTGATATCTTAAACAGGGTTACATTGTGCTTTTTTGGATCAACTACCATTTTCAAACTGATGGCATATGGTATGAATTTATCCACTTACACAAGTAGTACTTTGCCCCAATGAGCATAGAGAACTCGCATAGTGTATATTTTTATACAATTATTTAACTTACAGCAGCAATACTGTGGTACCGACAATAGATTTGACTCTCACACGCCAAGTTGCTTAGTATTAGAGGCACTGTTTGTTGCAATGTTAGTGTCCTTGTTTTTGGTAAATAAACATGTAAGTTTAGCGTACCTCGCGCGCCTGCGTCATGTCGACGGCCCAGGCCTGCAGGTCGCACTTGTTGCCGACCAGCACCATGGGCACCTCCTCCGCGTCCTTGACCCGCTTGATCTGCTCCCGGTACGAGCCGATGTCCTCGAAGCTCTTCGCGCTGTTCACCGCGAACACCAGCAGGAAGCCCTCCCCCGTCCGCATGTACTGGTCCCGCATCGCCGAGTACTCCTCCTGCCCCGCCGTGTCCAGAATATCCAACAAACACGTCTCACCATCTATCACCACTTGTTTTCTATATGAATCCTCTATAGTCGGGTCGTATTCGTCCACGAAATGATTCTGTATAAGTTGTATAGTCAATGCCGATTTACCTACGCCTCCGGCGCCTACCACCACCAATTTATATTCGGTCATCTTACGAGATAGGCAAAATATTTTTCACACTAATAATGTCACTGCACCACGAAACAACGCCCCAGCGACGTGCCACACCTTTCGTATATTACTCACATCGGCATGGCTGTCGCGACCTATGTTATTGCACTTGCTGTATCCGTAAAACGGCTAATTAATGTATTATTAGAGACAAATGCAATAAATAACAATGAGGCGGTTCACTCACCCTTTTACGACACAAGGGTCAGTGTTGCCATTTACTCATTTATTGGAGGAAATTGATTATGCGTCATACCGGAAATACCAAAATATTTTAGTCGATGTCAATGGTATTCATCAATAAATTGAACATTCAATTTCAACAAATAAGAACAAAAATTCAATAATAATAACATTTATGGTTATGAATTGAATCGAAGTCGTATTTCCTTTCGATATTCGATCAATCTACTTTATGATACAACGAAATAGTTTTGTTTTGTACAACACAATCCATACAAAACCTAAAACCAACAGTTTTACAAGAATTGATATAGCTTGTGCAACTATCAACCAGACATCGAACTAAGGAAAGTGAAATAATAACTTATCTTGGGCAGAAAATACTGAAGTAAACTTAGCTAGATAATAAAAATTGTGGCAGCTTACATGAAAATCAAACTTACGAAAAAAAGCTTTGTAGAAAGTTTGTTAGATATATTTTGTCATTATTAAACAAATAACTACTTTTTTTATGTATTCAAATTATTTGGATAGGTTTTCGATTCAAACGACGATCATGAGCGAACATTTTAACATTTCAATTGTTTTCAATTGATTCTTATTTATGGTAACTCTCTTTTCAATATCTGTTGCTTGTCCTGTCACTGTGACGCAGTCAAGTTACTGTCAAAAATATGTGAGTAAAAAAATTTTGATTGTTTGTCTTTATTCTTTTGACGATAATAAATAGTTGTGATGTGTTAATCGTTGCAGCCAGGTCAAATTGCACCAGCATGGCTACTTGAATCACTAATAGAATTATACAAGTTGTAGTTACTTGACTATCATTATTGCGGTTCTATAAGACGGTAAAACATTTCGTAGATCGCAGTTTACCTAATTTAATGGCTATTTTACTTATTATATTAATGTTTTATTTTTCTTTCAGAACAATGACTAAGTTACTGGAATGGATATCGGTGTTATCAGCGGCGTTCGCTGTGTGGTACTCCCTTATAGGAGGTTATGTGAAGCACCCGCTTATTGAAAAGAACATGAACTTGATATTAGTTTCTCCTATTATATTTGTATTGCTGTTTGGCATGTACGCGGTGACTGTGGTTCTTTATCGGGTACTTACCTTCAATAATTGTGAAGAGGCTGCAATTGAGTTAAAAGCAGAAATAACTGAAGCTAAGAAGGATTTGCAGGACAAGGGACTGAAGTGGTGATAAAAGAGTACAATTATTCCATTATTATAATTGTTAAGATTTACTGTTGTAATTCCAATAGTGTAATTTTATATGTTTAATATATGTATTGATTTCTATTTGCAGTTATTTGTTTGACATTAACTTGTTGCATGTATTATGAAACAACTATTTACTTCATGCTACAAGCAATAACTGAAAGGATATATTTTATCTATTTTTATTGAGAAAATTCTTGTTCATGTTTTTGAAAATCATTAATATTTTTATCCATCATTATATCGATGCCTAACGGCCAAAAAGGCCTAACCGCCACTTCACAAACTTTACAGGAGAGAGGATTAAAGACGAAAAATTACGAAAAAAAATCATAAGTCGTTGGGTTTTGCTTCCTAAGATTCCAAATTTTAGGTGTAAATATAAAAGATACTTCTCTTCAAAATGTATTTTTTAAAGTATTACAAATCATTCATCTAAGGGTGTTTTTAGTCGCTTATGCTCAAATGGATTTATTTTTTTACAGCAAAAATGTCGTAACTGCATTTACCAAAAAAAATCATGTTAGCCTAAGCGACTTAATTGCATCTATTTATTTATTTATTTATTTATTTATTGCACTCATGTTGTATAGTAGGTCTTAAAGCTTACATATCAGTCCAAACATGAACCCTGCTAGGGTACCGCAATATTGTAAATTAAATAAGTAAACTATGTAAGTAAGTGAAACAGAACATAAGAAACACCATAAAATACATCTGTATTTTTATTAAAATTGCTTAACCGACATTAAGCCAACATAAGAAGTGATTGAAGAAAAAGTCTTAGTGTTAGCGAAATACTAAATATACAGGGTGTCGCAGATAACCTGTACCAGCGAATGTCTGCGACCAGGGACACCAATACCCATAGATTGAATCATTTATTTAGAGAAAAAAATGGGATAAGCGCCACAATGCATAGTAATATGTGATAGGGCAAATAATCCTAAGCGCCATATCTTATATTTGAAAATTGCAGCCCGAAAGTATTAAGCGACATTTTTGTTATTGATTGTTTTCAAGCAAAATTGTCTAAGTAACTTTTTCAAAATATTATATTTCCTAACCACCAGAATGAAGAAAAACACTAAATATTGGGCGCTTAGGACGTTAAATTGAGGCTTCGGGCCTTAATTTACCAACCGCTTAAGCGACAAAAATAACGCCCTAGAGAGACGAAACCTAGATAGAACGACGCAGAAAAAAAAGGCGATTCCAATGATGTATATAAGTCGATTTCGCAAAAAATGTCGCTTAGGCCATTTTGGCCGTTAGGCATCGATATATTTTCACTGCCAGGAGATATTGGAATAACAAAGAAATAAAAAAAAGATTTATGTGATTAAATTTTATTTAAGCTAGTTAAAATGTACATAATTTATTTGCAGTTAATAATATATTTACACATTGGTTTTTAGGGTTCCGTAGCCAAATGGCAAAAAACGGAACCCTTATAGTTTCGTCATGTCTGTCTGTCTGTCTGTCTGTCTGTCTGTCTGTCTGTCTGTCTGTCTGTCTGTCCTGGCTCGTTCTCCGCCGTTTCTGAACCGATTGCCACGAAAATTGGTGGAGAGATGTAAAGTGATAATTCAAGAATTGGTTTTTAAAATAATCGAAAAATAATTATTTTTACCCCCCCCTCCCATACAGCGAAAAGTAAATTCGAAAAAAAAAATTCGACTTACCCCATCGTGTGGGGTATCGTTAAAGAGGTATTTTTAAATACAATAAAACTTGCCTTGAAACCATGTGGATCAAACACCCCAGTCTCGAGATATATGAATACAAAGTTAAAATTAGAGCGTCCCCCCCCTTAACTTTTGAAATACTATTACAATAATTCTGAAAAAAATGTCCTGTATACCTCCAAGTAAGTACTTTCAACGAAAACTATAGCGAACTCTGTATCATACATAGTTATTTTTATACAACTTGACCAACTTATGACGTGCAGTTGCCCTTACTAAATGGTGTCTTAAGCGGTCGGGCCATCTTTTAGCTACGGAACCCTTTCATGGGCGTGTCCGACACGCTCTTGTTATTTATATAAATCAAGTAAAGAAATGAATGAAAATTAATTAAATTAGCAAAATATAATTTTAATGTCATATTTTTTAAAGTTCAAAGCATTAGGTGATGTAAATGAATTTATAAACGACAAAAGTATATAATTGGTCCAATTCCAAAGGCTCTTTGATATCATTGAAATTAAATACATGAACTCGTAATTTTATTACTATCAAGGTATTTATAATGTTTGAATAGACTTTGCATTTAGCCAATCATTTCCAAGATAAAATTATTTGAAATTTTATTTGAAATACAGTGGCATCTTATATCTAAATATTAAAGCTGTTCATCTTAATAATTATTTTGCAAAATATATAACAACCAGCAAAATATCACATACCTTTATTAATTTCATAAGGTTTTAATTTATTATGTTGCAGAGTAGAGATTGCCATCACATGTTGTATACGAAGTATTTGATACTTTTACAATACATCAGATGAAAAATATAAATAAATATTTTAAATTCAGGGAAGCAATTATAAAGTTACGCTTCTGTGCCTCGTGACCCACATCACACTGCTCCATACAGATAAGATAATTCACATTCTCTATTCTCTATAAAACATACGGCTCCGATTCTCAGGATTCGTTCCTTGAAGAGACATGGTGTTGCTGCTAAATCTAAGCCTTATTATTTTGAATTTTTAAGTTTAGTCTTTTCAAATGCGTTTCTTGCTGTGAAGTGTATTTTACTTCATAAACAAGTTACATAAAAATAAGGTCCATACATGGGTATGTATGGACAAATCAATGGATTATCGCGTGAGCATGTAACCTAATGGGCCGCGAGCCACTTAAGCGTACATTTAGGATGAAGCCTTTTACAGCGTTTAAAGGGCAAGAAGTTTTGCAATTTGGAGTAAAATTGAAAATCAAATAGATTTCATTCTACTTAGATATAATAATTACAATAAAATATCATCCTCCTCCCATTTACAAAATACAACTTAGGTACTAGTTACATTTTTTTATTCTAGCTAGTGTACCTAATAACAGATTTATTTTACATTTCATATTTTATTGCATTAAATAATCTAACAATGACGGTGTAAATAAACATTGAATACCTACTAATAGATATTGTGATGTGGTTAGAAAATCAATTTCGAATTTGTCTAGGTAGGTACGTACTTTGAGCTATTCCGGTTTTCGTAATTTCATTATATCAAAATAGTTTCCAAGTCATTATCACGTCAGCTAGGTAGGTGATTTAATGAGAAGACACTTATAACGTGAATTATTGATGCCCGTAGTCTAAACGTTTGGAGACGTGCTGACATTTTGGATAATATAGTGTTGCGTGGATGGTTGATGTGATTTAGTATTCAGGTGTATTTTAAATACGAGAAATACAAAATACCGTTCCGGATGATCGCATAAATACATACAGCTAGGCTAATGAAAAACATTTTCGGTGCCAAATGTTGTTTATCTACGAGCATCAGTTAATCGAGCTGAAGCTACTTTATTTGTTTAACCTTTAAAACAATTGATCTCACGCCTAATTTAATTGGAAATAACATTAGAGCTAATCGAATCGGCATTTACTGAGACATTTGATACAATTTACAAAATAAGCATGTGGCAGGCTTGCCTGAAGTTTTATATAGGTATAGGTAATGGCATTCAAAAGTTAATGAGTATGCTCAATAATTTAAGCATGTTAGGTCTTCCTTCATCTAGACAAGGCTTTCATATTATTTTGAACTAGAACTTTTCTTTGCAGTGGCTTTCCACATACGAAGAACACCGATGCTGAACATAATGGATATGTGGTAGATGTGATGTAGTCATGGGTTGAGTTGAGTGCACGTTCTTCTTGTTCACGCTAGCACCTTACACTCGGTTTAGATTGTTTTTCTATAAATAATAATTTAATCTATTAGTTAATGAAACTGAGCGGCCATGATGGATTTCGAGATTATATACACCGTAATCTGCTCAGCTAAACTACGGGTTCGGCGCTACCCGCTAAAATACGACCTGTTCCCTTTCTTACCACGTGGCCTCACGAATGAGGAGGTTCCTTCTATCTACACCTAATTTTCTTTCCCTCAAATTATTTCGCTAATCTAAACTCCTTCACTTATCAACTATGTGTAGTACGAATAAATTCAATTCCAACACCACACTATGAATTTGTATTCGTAACTTCACGTGATCATTTTATTGTCGTTTTATAATAACAGTGTAGGTTAGGAATTAGTGGTATTATTTCAGAAATCCTAGACGGTTTCCGATTGGCATGGCGATTGGCGTCCCACACGCAATTTGTCGTGTGGAATGTATAAGCATAATAACATTGTCAACAAATCTAATAGAGTTCTCGATTTAGTATTGTCCAACTTGCCTTCTTGCACTGTAAGTAAGTCTTTAAATTTGTTAAGCAATATTGACCAACTGCACCCTCCTTTAGACATTACCATTTCATCAGTTAGAGATAAGATACTCCCTTATAATAAGGTAAATATAAAGCAGAATTTTCGCAGAGCTGATTACGTTAATATTCGTAAGTCACTGGCTGGTTATGGGTGGGAGGAAATATTTCAAGGTCTTGATAATGTGGATGATATGTTGAGTGCATTTTATGATAGGTTGAGAACTGTTATTCGCAAATACGTGCCTGTGCATAACCCAAAAAAATCCAATTACCCACCTTGGTTTGATCACAACTTAATAAGGTGCATAAAAGAAAAAGAGAAGATCAGAAGGAGGTTTAAAAAATATAAGAATCCCATGGATGAACTGGAGTTAAGGCTACTAGGTTCACGTTGTAGGCGGCTAATTAAAAATTGTTATAAATTGTACATAAACAACATTGAAAAGGAATTACCTAAAAACCCTAAACTTTTCTGGTCATATGTTAAGGCTAAACGTGGTGGTTTTAGCTCTTATCCTATGTCAATGACTAATGGGTCTGTGACAAGTTCTAATGGAGCTGAAAGGTGACAATCGTTTTTGTATGGAGAGTTAGGCCCACATAAAATTTTAGCGTTTATTTACGAAATGGGTATCAATTTATTCCTTATAATCTCCAGATTATAGTGGTGATATTACTTTTTCATATTTTAACCGGAATCGTTAGAAATAAGATGGGAAAATATATATTAACCTCATAAACTAATCTGTCTATTTGCTTTCCTGACTTTCAACGCCTGAACCGTAAATACTTACACATAAGGGCGATTTTCCATTATGTTTTTCCTACGTATCTGAAGTAAAAGCAATTTATTATGACTAGTGTCCGCCTGTGACTCTGTCCGCGTAGAATAAGGTTTTTGCAAAAATATGTAGTCTTAAACTATAGCTTAACATTTTTTAGTTTAAGCCTGGCTCGACTAATAGATAATCCAACGCAAAAATATTTTTTCAAATCGAACCAGCTGTTTCTGATAGTAGCGTGTTCAAACAAACAAACTACAGCTTTTTCAAATTATATAGTAAAACCATTAATGACAGTTGACAGACTGAAGGTTTCTGACATTTGTATTCAGTTTTTAAATAAAATCAAAATCCGGCAATAGACTAGCACTTGCGTTCCGTTATACGGATTTTTTTGTATTGTTTATTCGTATTATTTTATTTCATTAATTAAATGATTAAAAGTCACTATCAATCACCGCCTTAGATAAAAATAGGCATGAAAACCGTTCCAAAAGTAAATAGCGTCTCCTTTATGTTCGATTTCAAGTGTTTTATTTTAATTTTATTGATATAACCTTTTTTCCTTCACTTATCTGTATGTCAGCCATTGTTTACTGATCTTTGGACAGATAGTTCGCGGATATAATCAAAATAAGGCTTTTTATTTTGGTTTTATGACTCCGGTTTCGTTTGAAATTCACTTCAATTGCAAAATTCATAAAAAAACATTTAAATTTTTAACGTAGTTCTCTTTCTCTTAAACGTTACCGATTGTTGGTGGGCCCAAAAAAAACTGTGTCCTTTGTGAACTTTTCTCCTCTCATTTTGCATCGGTCTTTGACATTGATGATAGTGCCGAATTTGATAATTATGCTCATAATGAATTCCTGAGAGAAGTGGTTGAGCACTCCCAGGTTTTATCGCTGCCTGCCATAGATAATAAAGCGCTTCTCAAGAGGTTGCAAAATCTAGACGTCAATAAGGGAGCTGGACCGGACCAAATCCCACCGATCTTTATTGTCAATTGTGCAAAAGAGTTAGTTACTCCTCTCTCACTAATTTATAGCAAATCCCTAGATACTGGAACATTCCCCAAAGAGTGGAAAATTGCGAAGATAGTACCTGTTCATAAATCAGGCAGCCCAAATCTTATAAATAATTACAGGCCGATCTCGATATTGTCAACATTCGCTAAAGTTTTTGAAACTCTTGTTTGTCCACACATCTCTTATCATTTTAAGCAAATGATTAGTGTTAGTCAGCATGGGTTTGTTCAGGCTAGATCCACAGACACCAATCTAGTGAATCTGACTGAATTATTGATCGAAGCGCTAGACAAGGGTAAACAAGTCGATGTAGTGTATACAGATTTTAGTAAGGCATTTGATCTATTGAACCACGATATACTAATTAAAAAACTGTATGCATATGGTATCTATGGTGGTCTTTTGGATTGGTTCAGGTCTTACCTGGAGAAGCGTACTTTTTATGTTGTAGTTAATGGTTTCCATTCTGGAAAGCAATATGTAACATCAGGCGTACCGCAGGGATCACACTTGGGTCCTGTGCTATTTAATATTTTTGTTAACGACATTCCCTCTCTGATGGAGTTCTCCCATCCGTTCATGTATGCCGATGACCTAAAGATTTGTCGGGTTATTCACAGCGAAGTTGATTCTCTTAAGCTGCAAAGTGACATAGACAGACTTGTCCATTGGTGTACTATGAACGGAATGTATTTGAATGTTAAAAAGTGTTTTCTCATTCGTTATGCTCGTAAGACTAACTTAGTCAACCACAGTTACCGGATAGGTCAAACCTTGATAAAGGAACTGGATGAGGTTCGGGACCTGGGTGTGCTATTTGACAGGAAACTGACATTTATACCGCATATGAACAATATTTTCGATCGTGCCTCTAGGACCTTAAGTTTCGTGATGAGAAATTCTAGAGGGTTCCATTATCGTACCAAAAAACTTTTGTACTACAGTCTGGTTCGTAGCTTATTAGAATATGGTTCAGTGGTGTGGCGACCACATTATGCAACACATACCTTGCGACTTGAGCGGATACAGAAAAGGTTTTTGAGACATCTTGTATACTCGTGTAGCATTTCCAAGAGAAAGTTGCCTTCATATAGGTCACAGTTAAATCATTTTAACATGATGTCCTTGGAGAAACGCAGAGACTTATTGGACTTAAGATTTGTCTCAAAAATCTTCACGCACAAAATCGATTGTCCACCTTTGTTGAGCAAGTTCGGGTTTCGCGTTCCGGCTAGATATCCTCGCAGCACAGTAACCCCTTTCAGTCCACCTTTTCGGCGAACTAAATTTGGAGCGCACTCTCCAGTTGCTAGATTGTGCAGGTTGGTCAATGCATTTAGCGACTTGTGGGATATTCACTTTGAGTCACCTAACAGCCTCCGGTCTCATTTGTACAGATCATACTTTGATCAGTAGTTTGCTTTTTGGTGTCTGTGCCTAGTTATATTTTAATTATAAGATGGTTATTTCTGTCTTTTTTCAATTTGTAATGTTAGTGATATTGTGTGTCTAATTTTGTTGTGTTTTTATTTGTTAAGTTCTTTAGCCATGCTGTATTTACCTATAATTATTTGTTGCACTTAATTAAGTACTGCATTGTATATTTAATTTAAGAAACAGTGTGTACAAATGTTGGTAATTCAATAAAAAAAATAAAAAATAAAAAAATGTATTTTACGTTAATAAGCGTTGCCATGCGAGGGTTGTTAATACGATGCGTTAGGGCTAACCACTAAAACAGTAGGTAGAGTTGTTAAGTATTGGATAACCCTAAGGGTTGCCGGGTCGTACGCCCGATGTAGGTGATAAAATTATGAATATAAGGGGTTTTTTCAATCAATATACTGCACCCTTATTACCAAGTATAAGTATCTGCTAGAGTTGACCATTGTTTCACAATTTTATAAACCTATTGTCAGCTATAGTTATCGGGAGTAAAGCACTTACACAATTCAGTTGCCTATCACCGATGTGTTTACTGTGACGCCGGGCGCCCTATTCTCCCGCCCATACATTATCTATAAGGTCTCACGCTTGATCGACGCTTAAGCTCCTCCCCACCCTGGGGACTTTGATACGTGATTCACTTAATACCTACAGCGTGAAGTTACTAATACAATAACTAGTTTGATCAACCTCATTACATGAGCTCGGCCACCCTTGGAACGAAGTAAATCGAAGATAGGTAGGTACCTACATAAATGAATAGCGTTAGTCTGAGATCGTGTAACACACTTACTTTAAATTCTGGCTTCTTATAATTTAAATGACAAATCATGGTTGAACAAAATTCTTAGAGATAAAAAACATAGATTTTACTTATTTTACGTCGTTACAAGTGTGGCCAGTGCAATCTTAGCAAGAAACCGCGTGCAAAATATTTTCAAAACGGATGACATCAATTTCTGTCTTAAAGAACTCTGGTCAGAAGATCACAATTGCCAAATAGAAATCCATAAATTAACATTCCGGCTTAAAAAAATCCAAATCTGACTAGATCCCTCTCATTGTGTGATAATACGAAACCTTTGTAACATTAAATTATTTGATTGTTAGGTATTTATGATAAGTTTGCTCTAGGAAGTATTTATTTACTCTAAGTAGCTGATGATATGATGTAAGTCAAATCTACAATTCCGAAAGTGTGTCTAGCTACGTGAATATTTATAGAAGTGTGAAGTATTTTTAAATGGATTATTTTTATATATTTAGTGGCTCTTTTTTTCAACGCGCTGAAAAAGTATTGACTAAGTATAATCATTCGTCGACAAAGTTCGTGCAAGATAATAGGGCTTTTTAAGATTTATTTATAAAGCTTGAATTGCGCTGGTTTATCAAAAAAGGAACCAAGGTAGCGTAAGGTCGTGTTATTGAATATTTAAACCTGATACAAATTAGAGGTAGGTATAACTGTGTAGGTATAAATGTTTGACTGTTGTACCATAAATATTCGGTAGCTTTGAATCACCGACTAACAACTACGACACGGGACACAAATAAGCCCTAACGACACTTAACGTTAAAATAAACCCCATCAAACCGAAACAATGATGCTACTAGTTACTTAAAATTGGTCCAAAATTGTATTTTTGCTTAGGCGACTTGTAAAAGACTAAAGTAGCATGTTTCACAGATAAATTTTATTATGGCACTGAATTGTTTACTTAGTACCTACAGGTCGTAGTCATCGAAATACATAAAGTAATTACTCATATCGTTCGTGATCTTTTAAAAGACGAAAAGATTGTTTTTAATATTTATAACTAGGAGTAGGTAAGACAGGATTGTCATCGTAAAATAAACGGGACATTTTGCGCCGTAATACCTAAAACTCGGTACACAGCACAAAACGGAGTAATCCACACTGAAACTTTCTGCTGTCTGCACCCTCCAATGATATTTTTAAAACATCATTATCACTTCCCACTGCAAATTGTTTCGTTATCTAGCTACGCTGCGCGGGCAGTTGAAGAATAGTTGATGGGCAGGGGCGGAGCGAGCATGGGTGACACGCGGGGTCTTGCCACCGGCAGCTATGCCACTGTTGTTGGGTGAGATCACCCAGATCACCTTGTTAAGAAGTCAGCGCTGACCGAATTGGTTAAAGTCTACGGTGTCGCGGTCTCATACATGGAGCTACCACCGATGAGGGAGACGGTCTCCGTTAGCATTGCCAGTGATGGATAGGGGTAGATAATCACCTTGTTAAGTCAGTGCTGACGGAATTGGTTATAGTCTATAGCGTCGCGGTCCCATAGGTACGTGGAGTTACCACAGCGACGACGAGGAGGTTAAAGGGTGAGGATCACCTTGTTAAGTCAGCGCTGACGGAATTGGTTAAAGTCTATGGCGTGTCGGCCTCATACGTGGAGGCGGGCGCCGGGAGATGGTCACTGCTAGCATCGCCAGTGTTGATGTGTGAGGATCACCTGGTTAAGTCAGCGCTGACGGAATTGGTTAAAGTCTATAGCGTCTCGGCCTCATACGTGGAGGCGGGCGACGGCGACGGCGAGGAGGGAGATAGCCAGTGCTAGTTACGCCACTGTAGTTGGGTCAGGATCACCTTGTTAAGAAGTCAGCGCTGACGGAATTGGTTAAAGTCTGTGGCGTCGCGGTCTCATACATGGAGCTACCACACCGACGGCGAGGAGGTTTTTGTGTGAGAATCACCTGGTTAAGTCAGCGCTGACGGAATTGGTTAAAGTCTATAGCGTCTTGGCCTTATACGTGGAGGTGGGCAACGGCGACGGCGAGGAGGGAGATGGCCACTGCTAGCTACGCCACTGTAGTTGGGTGAGGATCACCTTGCTAAGTCAGCGCTGACGGAATTGGTTAAAGTCTATAGCGTCTTGGCCTCATACGTGAAGGCAGGCCCCGGGAGATGGTCACTGCTATGTAGCTACGCCACTGTAGTTGGGTGAGGATCACCTTGTAAAGAAGTCAGCGCTGACGGAATTGGTTAAAGTCTATGACGTCTCGGCCTCATACGTGGAGGCGGGCGACGGCGACGGCGAGGAGAGAGATGGCCTTGAGGTGTGACGGCGCGAGGTGCGGCGCGGAGGAGTTGCCGGCCAGGATGAGCGCGCGCAGCCGCTGCCGCTCGCGGTAGCGCGTGTCCTCGCCCGGCGGGTCCAGGCACTCGAACTCGCAGCATCGCTCGCCCACACGGAAGTTCTTGCAGAACTGCGGACAGGTTAGGAGGTGATGTTAGGCATTTTACTTCAAATAGTTCATGTTTTTATTTACAAAAACAAAAGTAGGTTTTTAATTTGTTTTCTAAGTGTCATTGCATGTTTATTACTTATTCTGGTAGACATTGACAGAAAACGAGACCCGCCTTTTCCACTGGGCACAATGGGCCCCGCGATCGATATGGACCAAACAAGAGGATTAAAGGCCCATGTGACCAGGGTCCCTAATATGTCAAAGACGGCCTTGCAGAATATACAGAATAAACTGCTAGCCTGGCTTAACTTATTTTAAACCCAAAAAAATAAAATGTTATTAATGCATATTCTCTGTACAGTCTTTGCATGAAAGTATAGAAGATGAAATATAGAGTCTGATGGAAGTTGTTTTCCGCTGATGTTCCACTTTCATTTAATTTTCTTTGCATGCAAAAGTGTGGCATAACTAATTAATTAAAGCTAAAATTAACGGTCTGTTGGTCCTGTAATTATCCAGGCTGCCCTACTGAATGCGAAAGGTCAGTGTTTTATTTGGCATAAGTACTTTGTACCTTTCTAATTAGCTTTTAAAGCAGTTTAATAGAGGTGATATTTCGAACGTTCTGAATTTTAAAGGTTCTGAATTTCGAGATCTGTAGAGACAGATTGGATCATTAAGTATTACCATAGCTTTAAGATTTTGGAGTCGACAGGACCTTTTGTTTCAAATCGCTGAATCAGATTTTTGACCTAATTTCATTTGTGACTCAGCGGCTTTTATAATTTTTATTTCAACAATAGAATTGACGTTAACCACAAACCCTGCCTGGATTTCACTTATTTTGCCATGGTGTTTGTTATTTGTGGCACCGAATCTTTTTTTTCTTTCCTTCATTTGAGTTGGCAGCAATGGCTGCGTTCTGTAAGGTGGGCTGCGTCATTCACGCCCGTTTGCCAGCTGTATTAAAAAATATAATATTTTATTCTATTTATTAATATGCCCATTTGCTCAATTAATCTGATATGTAGATGTGACCATAGCAAATTCACTGCATCGCATCGGTGCAGTAGACCGATAGTGGTAAGTAATTTGATAAAAAGTGTTACTGTTGGCTTGCATCGTGCACGTTATTTCTCAATGGTCGATTCCTTTATATTGATTGATGAAAAGCCAGAAGTATGTACTTAATTTTGTTATTCTAAATACGAATAAAATTACGACATGCTATTGAGTCCGACTCCCATCCTATAAAAAATAGAGAATTAAGCAGTTGATATGGGCGACTACCCTTTTGTTTCAGGCGACCAAACTTTATCCCAGCAGTGCTATTGAGGTCATAATGCACCCTTTCGTTGACGTCATAATGTGTTCCGATTGCCCAGTTGGCAAGGAACTAAGTACCTATTGGAGATAATTGTCCAAAATACATATTTGGCAACCGCTCGCCCTCAATTTAAGGCAATAATATTCGTTAGGCTTACAGAGAATATGGCGATGGAAATGTTTTAGGCTCAAAAGTAATATCTAGGCCACATTCACTGTTCGTAACACCTAATCCAACTAGTTTGTTAGGCTTTCATGTTTTCCTGCAATTCCGTAGGTATACGAAGGTAGGTAGTGCAAGTTATTATGATTGCCAAGTACTTTCATTACTTTCATTTCATACGATGATCACATCACGGTCCTCTAAATAAGATGACGCAAGGACAAGTACTGAATCAATGGGTTTAGTAGTTAAAAAGAGGAATAGTTAATTTTACTTTTTAGTGGAAACCTTCAAACAACCTTTCTTCATTGTTAAGTCGATATTTTCTTTTATATGTACAGGCATTGAGAATGTTTCATAAAGTTTACAAGGTTTTCCTACGGTTTTACTGACTAGTCATATTAAAACGTTAAACAAAATTAAAACTGTCGGCACTTGTACTTCCTCTGTAGTCGAATATAGGGTAAAAATAACTTCAAGTACTAGAATTGCACTCGGCTGACTGAACAGAGTACCCTTAAAGCTCGGGATCTCTTAATTTAAGAGGATGACGGTATCAGTCCTTATGGCACACTTTTAATTTAATGGGTTCTCATATACCGTCAATGCAGTTATAAAGTTCTGTCTTCCATAATTTTTTATTACGTGTCATGTCGGGCCTTATTTAAAAAGTAGCAGTTGCGGTTTTTTCGGTCAAGGGTAAAATGTAAATATGTTGGGGGAGATTTAATTGGAAGGACTTTTTCCATTACTCACACGTTTTGCATGTTCAAGCGCCACCTTTTTAAGGTTGTTTATTTTTAGACGAAAGTATGTGGGCTTATTATTATTTTGTGCCTGCTTTTAGTATTAAACCCAAAATTTATGATAAAAATGCTAATTTTGGTAAGATCATATACTCGTAGAACGGGTAAGGGAAACTTTGCGCTTGAGTTATGCCAACGTTTAGCTGAAGTCGGCAATTGACTGATTGAATAGTGAGAACACTATCTAGTACTCATATTAGGAGGAAGGCAATAGTAGATCGCTTTACACCACTTGGACTTGGGTAGCAGACGCCGGGGCCGGGCACGTACAGCAGCCCGTGCGGCACCGGCTTGCCTTCCCAGTCGATGCATTAACTGATTGAGTACACTGTCTAGTACTCACATAAGGCGGATCGCAGTAGATCGCTTTACACCACTTGGGCTCGGAGTGGTAGCAGACGCAGAGCGAGCAGACGCCGGGGCCGGGCACGTACAGCAGCCCGTGCGGCACCGGCTTGCCTTCCCAGTCGATGCATTTCTCTTCTACGCACGCTGTCGACAAAAAGGTTCACTATCAGTTCATATCGTGTTAATATAATATTTTTAATCCATTTTACCTATGCTACTATTTTCACTAACGTGAAGCATTTACAAGTTAGCTGCTAACCCCGTGGTGATGAACGGGTATGCATGCAGGTCCTTTTCCTGACGAAAAAGGTAAAATAAAACTATTATGTGCTTATAATTCGTGTTACTCGGAACAAAACTTTTCCGGGTCCGTAAATAACACTTCATTATCACGAAAGATCCAAGCGGAATTGATTCTTCTTTCAGTACTTGAACCCGTCTCGTCAGTCTCCAAATGTATTAAAATATAAATATGAGTGTTATAAAAAACCTATTGTGATCACAGCAATATGGGTTATGATATGACGTAGGTAGACCGTGCCTTGGACGCATCATCGTAGTGCGTGGCGCCATCTAATAATAATCCAATCTTACTTCCTACGTGTTACATCCACAGTTTTTATTTCGGTGATGAAACCAAGAAATATGACAAAAATAATAAAAGATGCTTTGGCGTGTGTGCTGTTCATATTCTCTATATGCTCGGGCTCGAAGTACGAATATAGGTAACAAAAGAAAAATCATAACTACTTCTAACTTACATCTGTTCACTAACTCGAGTGTCACTTAAAAAGATGACAACAAATTTTAATATTTTCTCGGTTTTGGTTAAAGGCTTGTTTCAAAAAGGTCCATCTTAAGCCCCCGTCCGTAAATCTAAACCCTAATTCAAAAACCTAATTGAAAGGTGTGGATCGTCATCACTAAGAAGTGCGGTTGGGTAAATAATGTATTTTGCATGCATATGGGAGGCCCGCCTTTGCATAATGAGGGAAACCAGATTACGGGGACTTGACGAGTCATTCCGGCGATATTTAACAACGTGCCTGCAAAAACAAACAAGATTAATTTAACGGACATTAATTCTCTTTGTGTCGTAATCCTACGTTTTCCAAACTTGTGTTGGCAGGTTATGCCGAGACTGTGTGGTGTACACAACTACACAAGTCTAATAAACATTGAATCACTGTATGAATTTAAAAAACCTTAAGATAATAAGCAGTTTTTATACTAGTACAAAGTTACATGATAAGTTGAAGATAGACATTGAAAATATTATCAGTATATTCATGAAAGAAGCTTGCTCGTAGTTTTTTGTTCGCAGTAGTCTGCAGTATTTCAACTCAAAACTTTGCCATAAACAGGCCCTTTATGATTAAATTGATTAATTCGCAGTTATTCTTCAGATCAAAGTTGGCAAGCTGGCGATATCCGCGATTCGTAGCACGTACGCATGTCAGTTGCCAAATACACAACTGCTCCTTCGTTATTTATGTTATAATGGCATAACTATACCACGAAAATGAAACATTAAATAACAAATACGTTCGTAGAGGTACTTACAGTAACGTGAATAAACCATGAGAGGATCTTTTAGAAGGTGATGTTCTAACGAGGGGCTTACAAGGTTTACATAATGTTTGTGTTTGACTTTGATACTGATATTTGGAATCAATATACATGGATCCGGAAACATTCTTCAAAGCAGTAACAGATACTGATTTGGGTAGAGTGCCAGAGAAATGAAGTTGTACCTTTCACCTTTTTTTGTTTGGGTTATAAAATGTCATGACTTATGTAGCTTTCATTTATTAATATTTTGTTTCACACATTCATTTTCTTCTATTTGATAGTGACTCAGCATATATGCAAATGTTAAATTACTTCATTCTGCCGTCCAGTGAGTCCATTCCAGAGAGCTACATACATTTTAAATTATTCAAATGTATACGGCCAGCGTCTCATAAGTTCTGGAAGTATAATTTTATTCTACACGTATAAACGCGGCTCACGTGTGACGTTTATTACAGGAAACAAATTACTGTTACTGTGGTGCCAACAGATTTAATGGAGTCTAAGAAAATCATAGTATTTTTTAAAAATAAAACACAATGGTGGCTGTTGAAAATGCGTAAATCTGACCTGTGACCATAGTATAAAACTAACGTCGCCGACTAAGTTTTAACAAATTCGTGATTTGGGCCTATACTAAGAAACAAACGTAGCTATATAAATTTTTTGGGAAGGCTTGACTTACAATTGGCCGCTAGGAACGCAGCACTTCTTGTATTTTTAAGACAGATTAAGAGTTAATTATTTTAAATAGTATATTTTTTAATAGTACCAACATTATGGCAGTAAGAAACATTCGTTTGCCAGTGACCTAATTCCAGTCCTAGTTACTAGTCGTCAACGTGCCATCAGCTTTACGTCAATCTGACAGTTGAGCGCGTACATATCGGTCGACGGCTGTCCGTCAAAATATCATCGACATTTCAACCACCCAGCAGCTAACTGTAGACAGTTGATGGTAACTGCATGAAATTCAGCTGATTGTATAGTGTATACATTGGTTGTATATAAGGACCGCCACACTTCATGCAGTATAACTGCATAGTTCTTATACCCCAGACAAAGTTTTTCAACTGACGTCTGCATTCTCATTATTGCTACCACTCGTATGTTTTAACCGCGACTGAACCTTGGGTAACGTAGCAGTTAAAGCAAGTTTGTTTTAAATCTAATTATAAAAACAAAAGCGCTAATCTAACCAGAGATGTGTTTACCAAGCGGGATTCCGTGTAGGTTCATTATTGTTTGGTGGTCTTATGCTAATAGCCTGTTTCAACCCAGGCCGTGTTTGGCCTGTAGAAACCCTTTCTATACTGTACTTTTTAAAATATATTTTTATATTTTTCTCTGGCTATGACAACCTCTATGATCCTTTGATTTTAAAAAAAATGGCGATGTAGAATTATTTCGGCGGGACGTTTTCGTAAATGGAAGCATATAGAGTCACATACAGTTGGAGTAAAGTTTAAAATTGGAATAGTTAACTACGCTTGGCTTTTTAATAATTTTCCAGTGTCGGAGTACATTTTGGCAGTTTAATGCGGAAACTGCCACGGCCTGAAAATGTCGCAGTATGCTTTTTCTGTTTCAATGTTTTCAGTTTTAATTTAAAATTGCGAACCGCCCCTGCTTCGCACGGGTGCAACTTAAATTATCAGTGTTTTTCTACTAGGTATATTATGCATGTTTTATACCTACACAAACACATTCCGTATGAATCACTCTATTTTTTATTTTAATAAAGCAATATGGAATACCTCGTTAAAACAGATCATCAGATGTTCATAACGATGAAGTCAAAGGCGTGAAGTCTGTTGTGGAACTAGTAGAACGAGATGTATTACGAAGTTCAAAGTTAAACTAGTTTATGGAGCAACTCTATTCAATAAGTTAAATTATAAGGCATATTCACATGGACAAATTGTTAAATTTTTATGTGCGATTGATGATACTTGTTATGTTTTTGTGTGATTTTAGGCGATAACTAGGTATCGTTATTTTAGGGTATTCGTTAACCTTCCCCGTAAGCCACTGGACCCGCGGGGTCAGTCGCGCAATCCCTTATTGTGTCTATTAATCCTTCACTGAAACTATTTTTCTTTTTAAATCTGCTTGGGCATAATATATTACATAGTTTTTTTTTCTACCAGTATTGAAGAGAGAGCAAGAGAGGCTGACCTTTCTCATTGATAGCCTTAGCAAACAATCAGATTAAAGAGTTTGATTATCTCCGTTTGACTTAACTCTACTATTCCATGTATAATTTGTACTATTCAGAGAAGATGAATGCGTCAATTTGCGTTTCACAAGCGGTAAATACATTGCTACATGAGATAGAAACATACAAATTAAACAGCAATATTTACTAAGACATCTCGATATACATTTGCCTTGAGGCATCCGTGAGATGTTCTAATTCAATTCAAACCGTCAGTATGTTCTTGTACATACTCATTTCATTTACACCAAGCAAATATGTAATAGACCACATAATGTTTGTTTTCACTTAACCTAATTGTGTACGAGCTCTCGCTTGTTACCCTTTACCTAACAAAGAAGCAATTTCCATTCTGAATTGAAAGAAGGAGCCCTAATTGAAGAAAAAGCGACGCGGTTTCATCACATCGAGTTCCGTTTAGTTCCATTGAATCGACGGCATTACCCTCGAAGACACTCGAGTCTCGGGTTACTGGAACCACAATAAAGTTTTGTCAACAGTAAAGTAGTACCTATATTTCACACTTTATAAAAAAAATGTGGTCACAAAACTGTAAATGTAGAGTCAATTGATGGTCGTTTGCCCAAGACTATAGTCATACTAAACAATAGGAAAAAGATATTGTCTAAATCTACTCTGCGCTCTAATCTCTATAATAGTTCACATACAGATATTATTTCGCAGTATAAGTTTGTTGTACATGTAAAGTAATATTTTGCTGTATTAAATGCTCTGTTTTGAGGTGATATTGTAAAACAGTGTGATAAAATTTTAGTCAGGGAAAATATAAATAATATTTGTAGTGGAAGAGCCATTGCTGAAAAGCGATCGCATCGTCGTTATAATTAGCGTTACTATATGAGTTGTTAAAATAAACGTAGGTAAGGAGTTCCTTTACTGCTATTCTTCGAAGTATGTTGACTCAAAGCTTCATGTAAGCACCGTCGCGCGTAACAACTTCTCGGCTAGGAACGTCCTTGACTCACGAATTTTCATGAGGCCAATCAATAGGATTACTTAGTGAGGGTTTTAATAAGAGCACCGTTTTTTACTTAGTACTAACTAACTAGGTTGGCGCAGCGACCCATAATAAGGCTTAGTCTCCATAGTCTTACTTAGAAAGTTATTTTTAATGAGCTCTGCTAACTATGTTGAATGTATTTTAAAATAACTTATAATGAAATAAACCTAAATTAGGTCATAGAAATCTGTTGTTTTCACACTACCTATGCACTCGTCATGTTTACTTGATCTGTTCAAACGATCTGCTTTTCCCATTACGTGTTTATAAAAAGATGAAATCACGAATGCTTTTAAATGTTCCACATATTCATTAAGACTAGGTATAACGAATATTTGCCTATAAAAGTACCAACAATATTAAAGTGAACTGTTCAACCTAGCACAGACATTATTGTACAGTGACAGAATTACTCAGTCTCGTAACTTTAAATTAAAATTGTAGATGAAAGTGTGTCCGGGCACGACAATGTATTTTATTTTGGGTTGGCCAGCCCGATAGCACGCCAGGATATTTAAACAAAAGCCGCATTGGGTAGATAATGAATAACGAGTACATATATCACACGGGTGAAGTGGACCGCTTAAATCTGTGAGTATTCTGTGATAAAATAATAAAAGCTACTTTTATTTTGATGCATAACTAACAGTGAGCAAAAATGTGTATAATTTTACTTGTTATTGTTAACCATTGAGAAACCACTTTGCAGAAAAGGAGATTGGTTCTTTATAAGCGCAATTTTACTTTATTTTAATAGAAATACCTTCCTGCTATTCACTTTCTGTTTGCCATGCGGCATTAAGTCCGCCGACTGTACATTTTAGTCCTGAAGCTTAAATAAATAAATATAAAATAACGCATTTTATTTCCAACTGCGTTAGTAATCAGAAAAAGAAATTCTATTAAACTTTCGTAGCTTGCAGTTGAACCGTTTTGCTAACTACGAAACTCGTGCGCAGGTTTCGTAGAACTTCGTAGCAAAAGTGCCACGGTCTAACTTGCTACGACGTCAATTCGTAGTCTGATTTTATGTACACCTTGGAAACTTTAATTCTAATATTTGCGAAACGCAGCTAAGTTAAACTTATGCTGAGCTAAGTTATGAGTGACTGAGTTTTAATGTTTTAACTGTAGTTTATATACAAGTCAATTATTAATTTATTTTTCAGCTGATATTTATTTAATCCACTAGTTTTTACGCTAAAGGATTAGCTCGGTATAAGAATCCTTTTACTATCACAATAAATCAGTTTTTTGTTTAAACTTGACAGCTGTACTAAGTAAGCTTTTAGCCTAATTAATAATTATCAGCATCAACTATTCACGCGATCAAACACGTAGAACAAGCACATATTTAATGAATTCAGAGCTTTATTAAAAATGTACCCGTATTATGTAGTTGGTCCAATTATTAACTTGTTTAATTTTCTCGTATTGAACCTATTTAATATGATCCTATTATTAGAAGGCCACATAAATTGATCGTATTATAGGGATATTTAAGATGATCAACTTAGTGACCCGTTAGTTTAGCACTGAACTAGTTCTCAGTCTAATTTCGGACTACAGCAGTTGCAATAATTTGCATTACAAAACACTAGGCACTCCGTTGCCGTGGCTTAGATAGCCGTTCGTTCAGAGAGAATATTAAATTTCGTTGCGCTATTTTTGTCAAGACTGCTATAACTCTTGTTATTAAGTTGCTATACATAATGCTGAATAGGCAAAATATTACGGATTTTATGTTGAGAGAAGTCGATTGAACTTATACCACAATGTTCTGATTTCAAATCCCATGTAGAAATGATAAATTGAATTTTCTATATTTATAAGAGATGTTGAGCATAGTGGAACTTCCACTCAAATGAGCCATTCGTCTGGGGTAGTACCTCTACCTTACAGAGGACCACAGTGAAGTAGCACTTCGTTACTGTTGTGCTTTGCTCTTTCTGCCGAGTATATTTGCCAGACCTCAGTTGGTGAGGGTATGGGGACTCAAAGGCAGGCAACGCATCTACTACCCTTGTGTGATTGTTGATGTCCATGGGCAGCGGTGATCTCTTACCATCAGGTGACCCTCGTGTGCGTTTGTCTCTCTATTACATAAAAACAATACATTCTAGAAATATTCAGTTACAGTCCAGGGTTGTTTCAGGTTAAGTAAAAATACAAACACTAGTCATGCCATTGCCTTACGCCAAATATTCAAATACATGTCAGATTTCTATAATAACAAACATAATATGAGGGAATCGTGAGCTTCGCGCGAATCACTACCGTAACACTATCCCCTTCGCTGCAGTGCCACATTACAGACTAATAGCCAGTGATATTGCGTTGAAAGCATGCTTGTTAGTTCCAATAGTACGTGATGTTTCGCTGAAAGCATGCTTGTTAGTTGTCAAACTAGCTCTCAACCTACAGGCTGCGTCAAGTATTTGCATTGCAAATAACTAGGCGTGCGGATCCGTAGAGCTATGACTGGATGTTCATTTGCTCTGACAGAATCCATTATGTCGCATGTCTGTTTTAATGAGATGGTCCCTTGACCTGGAAATGTTTGAGATCTGGTCTGTACGGTCAGAAAAATTCGTTCTTCATTTGTAAATAGTTCATAAGTTATAAAGGCTGTTTCAAAAACACGCCTGAGGCCCTAATTGCATTTTATTTCAACCTCAATTTGAACTACCAGTTTTCATAATTAGACAAATTAAGTAGGATAGAGATTTATCTACAGTAATTAAGCAGGATCATATTTATGTTTGTTATTTGCTAAGTTCGTAAAACCTGGCATGTCTGGGTTACCAGATATAAATAAATAAATAAATATTTCACAACATCACATACATTGATCCGACCCCGTGTTAAGTAGCTTGAGCACTTGTGTTAGAGACATCAGAATCAACAGTGGTATTACAAATATACTTAAATAGATATTGAAAGCACCATCGCGCTGATCCAATCAATATTATCAAAGCTTCTTTCTCTATGTGTTATTGTTATTATTACACAGTTTGAATACAGGCATTACATTATATAGTCAGAACTTGGTTAATTACTAGCCTCATGCATTAATAATGTAGTCTCGCTTGAACTGTCAAAGTAAATACATATGTCCATGATACGGGGTTGTAATGAGAACGTTAATAATTAATGTAGATAATCTGCCTGCGTATTACAATAATGTTATATTTTGCTATGTTATAGATTTATTTTTATTGTCCTAACACCTGTATGTACACATAATATAATAATTAATAAAATAAATTCTTTGGACTAACACACCAATTAACTTGCCCCAAACTAAGCTCGAAGCTTTTATTATGGAATCTAGGGAACGGATTGACAAACATATATACTTTTATAAACATCCATGTCTTGAGTACAAATGCCGACGTTCATCACACAAATATTTGTCCCTAGCGGGATCCGAACCCGCGACCCCTGGTTTTGCAGGCAGGGTCTCTGACCACTAGACCAACAGGCCCGTCATTGTCAAATATAAAAATGTATTAGGACAGTAAACATCGATGTCGGGCCTTGTTACGGGCCGGTGACCTCGCGCTTTCCATTTGCATGCCTCCGTGGTTTTGTGAAATAATCAATTGCCCACCAGGTGGCGTGTGACTGGTTCCCACCTGTTCGATACCACGCGGCATGTGCTCATAACTGGATAATGATTTTAATCCTCACAGCCATTATTTTATTTCATTACTAGCGGCCGCCCGCGACTCCGTCCGCGTGGTTTCCGGTTTCCGCAAACGTAGGTATATACTATACCTATAAAGTTCCATACAAACATTAATCCCCTTTTTCATCCCCTTGGGGTGGAACATATAAAAATCCTTTCTAAGGGTATCTTTATGTTAGTAGCTTCATACATGCCAAGTCTCAGCCCGATCGGCTTAAAATTGACAAAGTTTCATACAAACATTAATCCCCTTTTTCATCCCCTTGGGGTGGAACACATAAAAATCCTTTCTAAGGGGATTTTTATGTCATAGTAGCTTTATGCATGCCAAGTCCCAGCCCGATCGGTTTAAAATTGACAAAGTTTCATACAAACATTAATCCCCTTTTTCATCCCCTTGGGATAAAATAATAGATATATACTATAGCTTATAACCTTCCTCGCCAAATACACTATCCAACACAAAAATAATTTTTCAAATCGGACCAGTAGTTCCTGAGATTAGCGCGTTCAAACAAACAAACAAACAAACAAACAAACAAACAAACAAACAAACAAACTCTTCAGCTTTATATATTAGTATAGATTAGTAGCTTCATACATGCCAAGTCTCAGCCCGATCGGCTTAAAATTGACAAAGTTTCATACAAACATTAATCCCCTTTTTTATCCCCTTGGGGTGGAACACATAAAAATCCTTTCTAAGGGGATTTTTATGTCATAGTAGCTTTATGCATGCCAAGTCCCAGCCCGATCGGTTTAAAATTGACAAAGTTTCATACAAACATTAATCCCCTTTTTCATCCCCTTGGGATAAAATAATAGATATATACTATAGCCTATAACCTTCCTCGCCAAATACACTATCCAACACAAAAAGAATTTTTCAAATCGGACCAGTAGTTCCTGAGATTAGCGCGTTCAAACAAACAAACAAACAAACAAACAAACAAACTCTTCAGCTTTATATATTAGTATAGATTAGCGGCCGCCCGCGACTCCGTCCGCGTAGAATTCGGTTTCCGCACACATGATTTCCTCGACTAATTGACTATCCAACGCAAAAAAAAACCTGTTCGAAACAGTACATTCTGATTTAGATTAGCGCGTTCAAACAAATAAACTCTTCAGCTTTATTAAATTAGTATAGGTTTACTAATTAGCATAAAGCTACTGGTGCCATCAGTAACTTTTAAGGTACACCGAGCAACTTCGAATTAAACACTTTCAAGTAAAATTATGCCACTGTGGTACATTATCATTTTAGTTATGTAAAAAGGGATCGAATTCTTGTCCTTCGGTAGTAGCCGACTTCCCAACCAGGTCACTAAATCGATCGTTAAAACAGACAGAGATTAACCCGAAAGTTACACAAATGTCTTGAATCAAGTAACACAATAAATATTCAAAAGAAATGGCTAGTTTTATTCAAGTACTTGCGGTTAAACTGTACAACTGGTTTGTGTTTGGCCAAAGCTGTTTCGTGTTAGTAGATGGACTTTGAGCATGCAACATGCAAACCAGATACTGCTTTTTGGAATGGGCTATCGCCTATAGTTACGTTTAAAAACACAACAACACAATATGTAAGGTTATGGCACTTTACGGATACCATCACATTTTGTGTCAAATAGGTAAAAACACGCCGAAACATGGTTTCACTTTAGTAGTAAACATTATATCTATACTTATAATAAATCTGTAGAGAGGTCAATTCTGTACATTAAATATTTTTCCAAAATAACTATCAGGGGGTGTTTAGTGATCGATACTGATACCAAAAATGCAATCAGTAAAATTTTTGTCTGTCTGTCTGTCTGTCTGTCTGTATGTTCCTTATAGAAACAAAAACTACTGGACGGATTTTGACGAAACTTGGTACTATTATTCTTCATTCTCCTGGGCATATTATAGGATACTTTTCATCACGCTACAATCAACAGGAGTAGCGTAGTGAAGGGAAATGTGTGAAAAACGGGAGAATCTATTCCATTTCTTAAGCTTCAGTCGCGTGTGCAGCCTTAATGGTTAAATTCACATAGAAATGATGTATGACGGAAATATTCTACATAAAATTGCCTAAAAATATCCCCCAACAGCATATGTCTATCTTTTATGGTTGACTCACAATATCACGTGCAACTCAAGATCCAAATTGGTTTGAACGCGCTAAGCTCAGGAACTACTGGTTCGAATTGACAAAACATTTTGTGTTGGATAGTCCACTTACCACTTACCATTTGTCGAGGTAGGCTTTAAGCTATTGTATATTCCTTTATTTTATCATTGTAAATTGTGCTAGCGAACTATTTAGTTCTAAAATGTGCCGATAGATGGCGCACCTCGCTAGAGGCGCGGCCGCGGATCTGAATCGCGGTGAACAGATGATTTCTCAAATGTATAAGGTCTCCCGATTATCATTATTAATGTTATGCGTTTTCCGTCACTTAATTTAACTAATATTTCTATCCTAAGTAATATTTCTATCCTAAGTAATTAGTCCCATAAAAGTGTGCAAGCTGACTGCATGCATGCATATAGACCGTCGTCGTTTATTCAGCTATTTTTTTAGTAAGACTGTGTGCGGAAATCGTAACCCACGCGGACGGAGTCGCTGGCGGCCGCTAGTATTTTAATAAAGTTTTAATATTTTTGTGTAAGATATGAAAACAAAACAACGTTATACATAATTCATAGCTAGTTTTTAAAAGCTTGTGCATAAATAAAATCTAAGAAAATATTGGCTTAGGCCAGTGCCGTAAATAGCCTTATATGCGCCCGGTGCGAGTTCACAAAACTGCGCCCCTTTTTGTTTTTTTTTTTACTTTTTTTTACTTGAAAGTCGGTCATTTCTGCGCCCCTCCAGGGTGCGAGCTCACAAAACTGCGACCTTTTTTTTTTTTTTTACTTGAAAGTCGGTCATTTCTGCATTTCTGCGCCCCTCTATGGTCTGCGCCCTGTGCCTGGGCACCGCTGGCACCGCCCTATTTACGGCACTGGCTTAGGCTCTAAACCTTAAAATTTTACTGGATTTTAAAAGCGCTTGTGCATAAATTTATTTCTGAAAAATATTAGCTTAGGATCAAACTCTTTAAAGTTTGATCTTTAGAGGTTATAGAGTCGGCTAACGGCTTTTGTTATTAGCAGAGGGTCGTAGTAGACAAAACGTTACGTACGAGGGCAAGTTGGCTGTTGGAATCTTTCACAATCCTTTACGCGCCTATTTTAAACATGTTGAAATTTTACTGCCCAAACAACGTTTCACTTGTTTCTGAATTAGGCAATAAAGACCAGTATGTTTCACTCGTGTAATATTATCTCAACAGTATTCTCTCAACAGTATTCGCCTTTGGCGATCATTCTTACGGTCAGCCAGATACGTAAAAAAAATATTATAATGCATAAGTGCGTCTGCAAGCACAGAGTGCCACACCATATTTCCTCACACATAGTTACAAGAATAATATTTTTTTTTTGCTTCAGCACGTGGTTGTTGTACATATGAGGATCGTTTTCATTATTTATTTCTGCTCATGAACTGTAAACATCAATCTGACACGATCGTATAGAGATCAGGATTGCAATTACGCTGAGTTTGAAACTGTGACTGAGAGTTTAATGTTTCATGTATGATGTTCCTATTGTTATAAGGAGGAAAACGAACAAGAGGGTCACGATAGTATGTGATTACAGCTGCCCATAAAAAAAAACCGCACAAGGGTTGCAGATGCGTTGCCTGCCTTTAAGACCTCAAACTCTCCCCAACTAAGCTCTGGCAACCTTACTCACAAGCAGAAACATAGCACAACAATTACAACGAATTCGAACGAATTCGAAGCCATCAATCAAGCGTGCGTATATGCGTCCGGCTTGTCGAACTCGAAATGGGCAATCACATATTCGTACATGCTCGCGTATCGGTGGACCGGCCGATGCTTTTTGCCGTGATACTGTGAGCTGACACGAACCTACTTGTTGAATCAATAGCACGGCATTGGCAGTGCTGCTTGCCACTTCCACATTGCGGCAATGCTGTGCTGTGCTTACAAAGCAGGGTCCTGTCATTTGTAGAAGAAGAGAACAAATAATTGTATGCATATCTATACCAATATAATAAAGCTGTGGAGTTTGTTTGAACGCGCTGATTTTCGAAAATACTGCTTCGAATTGAAAAACATTGTGTTGCATAGTCCATTTGTCGAGGAAGGTTTTAAGCTATGTAGTGCTCTGTGTGCTATGTGTACTATGTGTGCGGAAACCGGACGGATTCGCGGGCGGCCGCCAGTAATAACCAAACAATTTGAAATTTTTCTTCTGTCTTCGCAACCAATTTTTTTAACGAAATACATGTATCTTAAAATTAATAACATGAAGTGACATTAATTGAGCCAAAATTGTTATTTCGCCTTTAAGCGTTAATCAATACAGGAAAGTTGTTTAATTAATTTAGAAGAGAGAAGGCTTTCCTGCTCATCTGCTCCCTAACTCGTGGATAGATTTACGTTTGTTAAGTTAGTAACAACAGACATTCATCACGGAGTTTGAACAATAACTTAGCCGTCAGCTTATCCACTTCTGAGCCTTTTATTGTCCTGTCGAGTGTTTAAATACCGCAGAATTTCATAACGTGTGAGACATTAATCAATGTTTTAGTAAATGTTTGCAAATAATTAGAGCTTCACTGTCGTCGGTAGAGTTTGACAAGTAATAATCCGGTATTTGACTGACAGGTCAAATCACCTTCTTTTATTAAATGTCAAAAACGTTAACCTGTAGGAAAAACTGTATGGAATACAAAATTGTGACGTCACATTTGTGTATAGTCAAATCAATACTCTTTTAGTTTCAATTAGGTGTTATAATTTGTTAAAAGCTCAAAAGTAACTGTGGGATAAAAAATTGTTCTTAATTTTTGATTTCATCTTTAATGTTGGAATATCATAATTTATTTCGTATGCAGTCAAATACCCAATTGTACTTCAACTACTCGTATACGAATATAGGTCAAAGGTCAAAGGTATGATAGGTCAAAGGTCGAGTTACAAAATTACTTAGTCTTCTTAACGCGCATGCCATTCAGTTAATCATTCGCATAACTTGCGTTGATAAGAAGCGAAGATAAGAGCGTTGTATTTATTCCAATACAAATGTAAACTCGTGAATATTGACTCACATTACCAACATGTCTTAGTCATAACCCACGTTTGTTGTCGTATAAATTTTAAATAAAAATGATTTGTTGTTCGGCCTTAAATATTTTGGGCTATTCACACTCTTTCTATTTCTAAAAACTAACGAAAATATAAGTACCGTTCATTAGTTGCAAAAATTAAAACACATTCAAAAGCTATGCTCACGCGGCGAGCACGAATACCTTCATATGTACATTATAGAAACGCACTATGCAGAAAAAAAGGTTTTCATAAAAGTATACGAAGTATTTATATTTGAGTTATTAACATCGGAAAAGTTAGTTATGCTATAGGTACTGTCCCGCGTGGCAGTTTATTACTTAGATTGTTAATAAAACAAGTAGGAAAATCTTACTAAAAAAGTTGCGGAATATTTTAGCACACAATCTACTATATGGGATGATGGATGTGACGGCACAGTTTCTAGGCTGATAAGGCCTTCAGGATGGCAATTACTCTGCCATACAATCTCAGTTTAGGCTGTAACACCCCATGTTGTTAAGGCTTACATGGGCGAAAGGCGAGCAACAACGGGTTTGTGCCTTTACTAGCCCTGTCTCATATCCTTTTATTTTAAGGCAATATCAACATCATTTACCCGCCGTTTTCCTAGGTGTTATGTGGTCCATTGTTTATTATAAAATTGTTTGCGGTACTCGCCGTAACACACTTTATGTGTGTTGACTATACAATTAATTAACGTAAGTTGTGGCGAAGATGGAGAACAAGTATTAATTTATGTGCAGACTTTATTGAAATAAAATGCATAGTGAAATATAATAGAATTCTGCGTCTATTAATATCGCGTTTAGTCCCGTTAAACTATATGAGTGTTAAAATGCAACGCGGACGTCTAAAATCGTTAGTAATATTCGATCACAAAAAAAAATATTCTGTATAGTAAGCGGCATAGAACTCCGGCAGTAACAGCTGTCAATATTTTATGTTTGTGAATAAGATTAAAAATGTTTAAAAGCCTATAAAATGGTTTAAGTATTTATAGTAATTACTAACTATCCAATCCATAATGTTGTCAAGCTGGCTTGAAAGAATTTAATAAAATCATAAAACTTTTTCATACTCAGCTTCAACCGCAGAGTAAAATTCCATTAAAGAATATGTCAGCTTCCATAAATTCTTGCTTGGGCATTCCGACGTTTAAGTAGGTATTTTTACCGCGTCTCCGAACGTGAAAAGAAGCGGCAAGACGGAACACAATCCGTTCTAGGACATTAATCAAAAAGCTAATTAATTCCCACTTTACGGCTCAAAACTAAACCCGGAAAGTACGGGAGATGGATGAGCGACGCGGAGGCAAGATTGATTGCCGGTTGCCTGCTCCCGGTTACCGGCTACCGGCTGATTGACAACCATGTGGTTACCGGTAGACCTCCACATGGCTGCATGTTTGATTAATCAACGTTTCAGGTTCTCTTTCGAAAACATTACAAAAAATCTAGGCCAAATACGTCAAGGAGGACCATTGAGGTATAACTACTATAAAGAGTGGACATCGAGAACCAAATCTATGCGTCGACTTGGAAGGAAGGGTGCGGATAATTTTGTAACTTCTTAGTCTTTTAACCTTTGAAATGACATGCCACTAGCTTGACTTTTTACCTATTAATTATTTGTACATGTTTGAAAAACAAAACATGGCATTTTTTAGATTAAAACTACTGTAAAAATAGACGGCAACTGTTGTCCATGGACCACAATGCGTATAAGAAAATATTTCTTCAAAATGTCTACTCTATACATAGTAGTAATACCTCTATGAGGAAGACCTTATCTAAGACCATCATTCGATAAATAAGCAGCAGCTGGGGCTTGTTACCGGCTATTTTCTGACTCGAAAAACTAAATTGGGTTTTATTTCATTAGCAGACGTACAACTGAAACTTGCTGTTAAATACAAAGTTATATTTAAACATGGCTCGTGAGTAACCGACAGGTTACATTTGGGCTTATTATTTATGCATTTAGCTGTACTTCTATAAGTATTCGGCTAGGCACTCGTGACGTTTGACTATTACCACTTAAGAAATTATTTATTTTTGGAGTTCATTTGAATAAATAAACAAGGCTAACTGTTTCTGAAGGCTTAAGTACGTGTAATTTGGAACTATTGCTACCTAATGTACAGGTGGTGAATTATCGGATAACATTTCGGTGTGTATTTTAAAACAACTGCGTCTCTTGATCACGGTATCATGCGGGAGCGAATGAATCGATTTTGAAAATATTTTTGTTGTATTTTTTATTTTACCGTGCAATGTAGACCAAATTGCATGAATTGGTTTGAAATATAACGGATTTATTCTGAAATATGGTTATAAATCTGGGAATTGAAATGAAATAAATGGCATACGTAAACAAGTTTGATACATTTCCAGTGCAAGCCTGGCTTCAGTAAATGGGTATTGGGAGCGCTGATCCGCGATTGATTGTCGCACTAGTCACTGGTTCAGACGCTTTACGACTATCTTTTATGCAAGTTTTGATTGATTTTTGCTTTTGAATATATTTATGACTCAGTATATTGTGTTAAATACACGTAAAAGAAAAGCAAAACCTCCTTCGACGAGAAGATTTGTTTTGTCGGTGTTTACGAGTATTTTGTGACAGATTGTTGCGTGAGCAAACATAAAAGGATGCCAAAAGATGCTTGTTAAGTTATATGATTGTATTTTTTAAGTATAACTTTAACGATTATGTAGTTCAATAATTACTTTATTAACTGCTATAACAATAAAGTTACGAAGTATTTGACATAACAACCGGTGTGTGCGACAATATTGTTAAATTTAAATTCGACATAAGTTCTTCTGATTGATTGTCGTCTAGTGCGGGAACTACACCCGTCAAGTTCAGATGAAGCTAGTTTGCGACCTGTTAATTACTTGGAGCCTAAAGTTTAATTGACATTCGTAACAACAAAGCAGCTCAGCTTTTGACATAACCACGATGCCTATATTACTAAGGTAAACTTTTGCAGACAAACCGAATCCAAATATAATAATAAATCTGAAGAATTAGTTTGTTTTTTTGCTTGTTTGAACGCTCTAATCTCAGGAACAACCAAGAAAAATTTTTTTGTCTGGGATAGTCCATTTGTCAAGGAAGGCTTTGAGCCATAATGTAACACTATGTGTGCGGAAACGCAAACCCAGGGGGTGGAAGTCGCGGGCGGCCGCTAGTCTGATTGCGGATTCAATCTGAATCCGGTCATCGAATAAACTAACTAGTAAAATAACTCTCAAACGTAAACAAAGCTGATATATTTACATGAGATCTGGTATAAG
This sequence comes from Nomophila noctuella, assembly GCA_958496325.1. NCBI lineage: Eukaryota > Metazoa > Arthropoda > Insecta > Lepidoptera > Crambidae > Nomophila > Nomophila noctuella. The sequence continues at coordinate 3,277,295 of OY292495.1, forward strand.
TAAATTGCATCGGTAATCCGCAATTTTTTTCTTTTTTTTAAAACAAATTTCACAACATGACATATGTACATTGATCTGACCCCGTGTTAAGTAGCTTAAGCACTTGTGTTACAGACATCAGAATCAACAGTGGTATTACAAATATACTTAAATAGATACATATAACACCCAGACCTCGACAAACAGACATGTTCATGCACACAAATGTTTGTCCTGTGCGGGAATCGAACCCGCGACCTAGTATTATAGGCAACATCTTGTCCATTACACCAAGTGGGTCGTCAAATTGAGTGTCCTACCAAGCCCTGCGGGAACTAGACTTGCCAGTTGTCATTGAGTACTCGAACGCATAAAGCTACTTTGCCGCTTGGGATTTTTACTGATTTTGCGGCCACAACCGAATCTGATATGTTGCAAATATCTCATTCAGCTTATTGAATTGAAAACGTGCAAATGTAAATAAAGTATTACCAGTATCAGTATATTCGCATCGGTCGGAGCACCGAGCCGCAATTGATTGTCGCATCGCTACGAGCGCTGCGGGATATACGCTTGTCATCGTCAATTTTAGATGTAGTACGTTTGTGACCTAAGATATACATAAAATATGTAACTTGTAAGTTTGTGACCAGTTAGGTAAGTCTTGTAAATTGAACTTATCCAAGTATTATAATCAAACTTGGTGTCTTAAATTCAATTGATATTCACAAAAGCGACGTGGCTAATAATTTGGCATAAACTTTAATCATTAATAACAAAAAATAAGATTTTAAACTTTCGCGTTGCATTATAACAAGCGGTGCAAGTGGAGTCCGCTTGCGACCACGGTTGTTGTTACGCAGCCGAAACGTCAAGCAGTAAGTTTTATACATTGACTACATAATTCGATGCCTAACGGCCAAAAAGGGCTAACCGCCACTTCACAAACTTTACAGGAGAGAGGATTAAAGTTGCAAAATTTAGAAAAAAAATCATAATTAGTTAGGTTTTGCTTCCTAAGATTCCAAATTTTAGTTGTAGATATAAATGATATTTCTCTTCAAAATGAATTCATTAAAGTATTACAAATCATTAATTTAAGAGTGTTTTTTGTCGCTTATGCCCAAATGGCTTTATTTTTTTACAGGCAAAATGTCGTAACCTCCCTTTACCAAAAAATCTCCTGTTAGCCTAAGCGACTTAACTGAATCTTTATTTTCATTAAAATTGCTTAACCGACATTAAGTCAACATAAGTAGTGATTCACGATACAGACTTAGTGTTAGTGAAATACTAAAAATACAGGGTGTCGCAGATAACCTATACCATCGAAAGTCTGTGACCAGGGACACCAATGCCCATCGATTGGACTATATATTTTGGGAGAAAAATATGATAAGAAATATGTAATACATAAGGACAAATCATCCTAAGCACCATAACTTATGTTTGAAAATGGCGGCCCGAATGTACTAAGCGACATTTTTGTTATTTATATTTTTCAAGCCGAATTGTCTAAATAACTATTTCAAAATATTATATTCTCTAACCGCCAGTTTGAAAAAAACACTATAATATTAGTCGTTTACGACGTAAAATTCAGACTCTAATGCTTAATTTACCAACCGCCTAACCGACAAAAAATGCATCGTAGAGCGACAAAACCTAGATAGAACGACGCAGAAAAAAAGGCGATTCCAATGATGTCGCTTAGGCCATTTTGGCCGTTAGGCATCGTATTATGTAATTAATATCGCGATTGGTCCCGTTAAATAATATTAATGTAACAAAAAATAAGTGTCATTTTTCGTTGTCAATTTATAAAGTGGATTACTTATAGGTAACTAAAGAACGAGCTCACCTATCCAAACTAAATTTTCAGGGTTTGTTCTGACTATTTCGTAGACGGTTTATTCTTGTGTGAAGTTTGTACAAAATCGGTCGAGTGGTTCTACATTTACCACACGTGGCGAAGCACGTACCGGCCCTCAAGTGCCTTATGAAATCAAACTTCGGCTTTTTCTACAGCTATAACAGAAGCTATAAAATATTTCAATTTAATCTCAATCTGGTCATCGAATTGAAATGACGTACAATAACAAAAAAAGTTATGTTTACCAGTATGAGAGCTGGCATCAGTAAATTGGCCGGTCGGAGCGGATTGATTGTCGCATCGTGTATCGCAACTGGCGCGTAAACCGCGCTGCGGAATTACACTCGTCACTGTCTCATTCAGATGGTTTACGAGACACTTTTAATTTTGATTGACAACGCTTTCATACGTGAAAACGATGAACATTACCTCCTTTTGACTTGAACGCTTCGAATTGCTGAGATAAAGCCACGTGAAGGACATAGCTCAGATAGTGTGTAGACAGAAGGACCAAGAAAACGTAATGGTCCTACAGGGTAGTGATAAAAACTTTTATGAGCGACCCGACTCTGTGAGACGCAGCCAGCATTTAGAATGGTGTTTTGTTAGCCGTATTTCTTTAAATCTTACATGTGACACGTAACTTTATTTGACAATTCTGTTTGCAGATAAGACGTTTCGACAGAAACCTTTGTCGTATGTGTTGCTTTGGGGTGCTTTGGGTTTTAAGACCTTATCGGTTTATTTGCTGTTCAATGGATGCGGTAAAGTACCTTAGTAATCTAAAGATCGAATGCGTTGGTATCCATCAAAATTAGACGTGAAGCATAGCAGATGGTGTGTTTACTTTTGGATCAAATAAGAGCTTACTCAGCTCAAATTCCATTTATCTAGATAAAACTGACCAGTCGTTTAGCTTGTTTGCGCAATGCGCTATCAAGATCATCCATCATATCGAGATCGCAGTCGAACCGTCGTGGCCACAAACGAAAATCATCTGAAAGAAGAGGTTAGGAAAGTTAGACATTGCTCGGAACAATGGAAAGTGTTGAAATATAGGCAAAGTTGGGCCGTGGAAGCCGAAGGTCAGTGCAGAACTGAATATAATAGTCCTGTTCGTGTCATTACGGACGCTCGGGTGCACTTGACCTGTTTCCAAGCATTTGGTAGTTGGAGGGCGACTGTTAAAATTGTGAAAAGCCTTTGAGTTTTTGTGTAGGCCGCTCGTTTATTCTACCGTTTTTTAGGGAAGTGGGACATAATTATTATTTCCGTTGGACGGAACTTGTTAAAGTAGGGACGTTGGATAGGGGTACGATCCGCATGACACTAAACGAGTTTGTGTAACGTTTAGCAAAAAACATTACTAAATGCTTCGGCCTATGTTGTGTTTAACGATGATCTGATTATAACAGACGTTTTTATTTGTGTAGTCAAAGCATGACCAATCCAAGAAAGAATTATTAGAAAGTGTAAGTATCTTATGGTGTCAATAATTGCATGCTTGCGTTTTTGATTCGTAACCCGTTGACTGTGTCAGTATTTTTGATGAAAGTAAAAAGAGCTAATCTGTGCACGGTATTCAAACTATTTATTGATTGCCATTCGTCGCGTGACGAACTTGAGCGGACACTGCAAATGTTTGCCTTGTTTTGTTGTCAACAGTCCTTCGTAACTTTACTGGAATCACGAATGCTTTCAATTGCTGTGCGACATTCACCTGGAACTAACTATTCGAAGTTAAAAGTTAAAGGTAAGCGCAAAAACTAAGGATTCAATGCCTGAATTACGAATGAACCTTAAAACTGTCCGTAATGTAGAACCTTACGTAATGAATGAATGACATGGCACAGTTATTATGCTAACGCTTTTTCTTATACTTTTGTGTGCTCAACATATTTAAAAACTTTATAAAATTTTCCTAGTTCTTCATTAAACTGAAACTGTTTAATTACTTATGCGTTTAACCTCAATACCGATAAACTTTGAGGTTTGGTTAGACATATCAGGTAAAATTGTTAATTCTTAATATTAATATGTTACTAATTACTTATAAAGGTAAGACTAAATACTTGAATGTTTGTGGGTACACAGCAATCTATGAATATGTATGTGTACAACAGGGAAGCAAGTTGAAGTTTGCGTAGTTCCGAAGTAACTTACTTCGTAAACACCTAAAGCAACGGTAATTGATTGCATAGGGCTTGAATAATTCCGAAGCAAATTAACTATACCGTGGGAAGTTTCGAAAGCCCTTCCATAGTTCACCAGCTGCATAAGTATTTCGCAGCTTTACCTGATCATAAAGTAGAAATAGTAGTAGTAAGTTGGTGAAAATCGGGATTTGATGTGCAATTGTAAATGGTTCTATTATTCAAAATATAATCCTTAATATAAGATAATTCCACTCCTAGGAATTCCTCAAGGTTACAGACTCTATACAATAGCCCAAAGAGGCCAATCAGAAGAGCCATTATAATAGGCGATGAAGAAATGATCAATTACGTACTAATGGACAATGTCTGTCATTTCGGAAGAGTTTCCTGCCCCATTTGTATTCCAAATACTTTATGAATATTTGATTTTAGTCTTAAACAACAGTTTTTCAGACACTGTAAAAAATGTGCGACTCTGGTAAAACAATAATGATGGATAAAATCTTCTGTGTTTCTACAATAATGACATATAATTTAGGTATACATACTGTGGCCTTGAGAATTCGTTGGTTCCAAAACTTCTCGTAACCCGTTGATGTAGGGTCAGTAATCACGAGACGGAAGGTCACGTGTATAGCCTACAAGTGTGACTACGTATATAATCCAATATTACAAAGAATATTAACTAAATCAAATTACTAGAACCGTTGTTATTGTTACAATAAGTCCCAACGCACGAGACGATGGCTGTGTTTATCAAGTTATCTAAGTAGGTTCGAGGATAGGAGGTAGGTAACAGCTCGGTTACTGGTATGAGCGCTGCTTTACATGCTTGAGATCGGCGGTTCAAATTCGGTCAGGAATTCATCTCTGGATTATAAAAAATCTGCATACTACGAGAAAGTGTGTAAAATGGAGAAGGTCATGGCAAGTCACTTCATTAAAATTGCCAAGAGTGTTGTTCTGTGGTTCATTTCATACATTGATCACGACCCTCAGTAATGGGGAATACGACTCAAAAAGGAAGGATCTATATAAGTATGTTACTTAACACACTCGTGTAATTGCTGAAATCTTAATTATTAAGTTAGGTTAAGAACTCCCAACTAACCTTTATGTCACTCAATGTCAAATATATCAATATATGACAGCTAGGGTCTTCAAGAACAATATTATAAAAGTAAAACAACTGACAATAAATAATAAATTCAGCATTCTTGTGGCGTGCTCAAAGTCGATCTTTCAATGTACGAGTATGCTTGCCATTGATATAAGAGAAGCACTAGCCGCGTTCAAAACTATGCGCATTTTTATCACGAAGCTTGAGAATTTATATGGCGATTGAAAATTTATTTCATGCATCTATCGGCAAACAGCTTGTAAAAACTTGGAAATGACAATTCGGCGCTACGAAAGTGTTGACCATTTAGGATGTCGGTCGCTGTTAGATAGAAAGTTAAGAACAAGCTGAATAGCTAGTTTAGAGTTTTTTTTACAAGACTTTACAAACAAAGAGCTATTTAATTATTAGCAATTGGGAAGAGCCATTGGGAATATTAACGCTCGGATAATTACTGTAAACAAATTTATGTATCCCTTGATACATAAATTTGTTTGGCTTCGAAAGTTCAAGCCCAATTTTAATGTTTTTTACTAATAGATAGTATTAGAAAATGTGTAGGTGATGTAAGTAAGACATGCAGTGAAATAACTACCAACGTTATAACTAGAAAACATGGGTAAGGCCATCGTCACAACAACTAAACCACGCAGGCTCCGCAGCCTATGAATAAAGGGCGGATAAAACGCTCGAGATGAAACGGTCCATCACTCCTGCGACAGATTGTCGGCGGTTGAGTTTTGTTGTGACGAATAAATAACTCAAACACGCGCGGAGAACTGCCTCGTTGCGAACAAATGTAAATAGTAAAAAAATATCTTGCGAAAATGAATGACAATGTGCACGAAGTGAAAAATAGCCCCAAAATGAGCACAAATACTAAAACTGATATTGATTTTGGTGCCAGCTGACTACTTACAAACACATAAGGTCATAAAAACTACACAACATCTACCATACCATAGATGATGGATATATGCGCGATAAAGTAGAACCCCGGTTTAGAATTTTTTTAGTGCTGCGAATTAAAACTGGTATTGTGTATTTAATTCATATAACAACTACTTAGCTCATTCGTGTGCTTTATGTGTGAACTTACTTCGAAATATTATTCAGTTCAGGTTATGCGGTATTCACCAATTCCAACTTCAGTAATACCTTGAGTACTTGCAAATACCAAAAGGGTTTCCGATATTCAGCACATTGACGAAGTGGCAATCTTAACCAACTAAGTAACAGATGCTTTTTCGTTCGCCGAGAAAGTTGGTCCCATAATAAAAGTTGTTTACGTCGGAGAATTCTCTTTTCCCCTCTTTTGTGTAGGTACGACTTACCAAACATCCAATAAGATATACAGATGTTTTGTCATATATGTAAATGCACAGATATCATTCACAAATTGCGGTTGCTCTATTTCTGTTACAGCAAAAAAAAAAACGGTTGACTCCCTAAATTTTCCTGGTTTGAGTAATGCAAAAAGTTTTATCATTTAATGTTCTTTATCTTAGGCTTGCGCCAAATAAACAGCCCTGCAGATAAATATCTTCACAATACATAATGCATGACAACGGAGAGACCTCCAAGAATATTTATCAAAGGAGGGACTGTAGCTATTACTTATCTAAGTGAAAACGAACGTGTATGTTTTCTTATCTCAGTGAATACTAAGGTTGTTATGTTTATTTTCACATTTAACCATACATAGTCCCGAAATGTTTTAACATTGTCAAAATAAATCATAAGCTGCAAGCATCTCATGAATAAACAAGCAGTTAAAAGGTTTTGTAACAAAAGCGCCTGTCATTCTGCGACACATTGTCGGCGGTAGAGCGTCGAAAACATTCGCTCTGGCGGCACACGACCAGCGAACTAGCGGGTCTCGCTCGTGTAATCAAAAAGAGCAACTGTCGAGTTTCTTGCCGATTCTTCTTCTTCTCGCCAGTAACTGCCTTCCAAATCGGTGGTAGAGTCAACATTTTGAAATTATCTGACGACTAGCGGCCGCCCGCGACTCCGTCCGCGTGGTTTTCGATTTCCAATATCCTATGTGTTATTCTGATGTATAAGCTATATTGTGGTAAAGTTTCATTCAAAACCATTTAGTAGTTTTGACGTGAAAGAGTAACAAACATCCATACATCCATACTTACAAACTTTCGCCTTTATAATAGTAGTAGGATTAGTAATAAGTGCTTCAATGAAGCCTATTTTTGATTTAAGAGCTTTGAATAAAAAAGTATAACAATATTACCAACATAATTACTGTATCAATATGTGAAAATATGTGTCATCGCATTGCAAACGAGGAGAGAGCGAAAGTGCCGTTGACGTAATACTTCACATCTTGTAAGTAGGTATGTAAATAGTTCGTCCGTATCATTTGGTGAATTGAATTTTGACTTCAGTGGAGCTAGAATTACCTTTTAGCCCAAACTAAAAATTTACTACTCAAAGAATAACTCGGTCATTAGTTTGTATATAAAAAGTATAGAGGTCATCGTTACTTTTTATGTTATCACAGTTGGCAGACAGTACCTACTCTGATTAAGTAGATACTTTCTCCCTTAGCATCGATGATCCAAGTTTTGGCAGGTTCGGAATCGTTATCCTTGACAGGGAACGGTCTAATTACCTCTCACAGTGCACTTAGGCAATCGTCGAGATTAAGTAAGTCCAGTTATAACATTGAAGCGACTGGCGCCAGACCTCTTTGACCCAAACACGGAAAGTACACTAATACAGAATGTAATCGCTACGCAAAAACCTTTTTCGACCAGGAGTGGGTTATATTAAGCCGTACCTTTGGGACATTATCGCAAAATGGCATATCTGAAAATAAGTTGTGTTATAGATCTGTATGTTGGTTTGGTATGTATTGGCACGTGTTGGGGGAAAACTTGATGTGAAAACTCAGATGATACCTACTTTACACATTTATTAAAAAAATGGGTTTGAGATAACATTGAACTTTTATCTCGGTCTGCTATTAATATTTATTTATTTGTTTATTTATTTATTTAAACTTTATTGCTCGACATAAAATGTGTACAAAAGTCGGACTTAATGCCTCATGGCAATATTTATATATCAATCAAGACGCATATACAAAGTTTAACTATAATGCACTTTTAATAATCATGTAAGTAGGTAGAATCTTAACGGTAAGATAACGGTAACAACAAAATAACTGGGAGAATTTTCACTGTAACGTATCATTAGTGTTATCACATACGATAATACATAATATAAAATAAAAAAACGATGAAACCGCTAAAACAATGGCAAAGAACTAGCGACTATTTGTCTAATCCGTACTGCGACCCAATTCCCGGGAGCACGGAAGATTTATGTCATCCATTCATCCGGGCTTCCCCATGTCCTTGTTTTGATGTCCTTGGGCGGAAGATATTTTCGATACCATACTATACGGTGTATTCCATTGTTTCTCATTGCGGCTAACCGGCACCACTTTAACTTTAACACGTAAACAAAAGCACTACCGATTGAATGATTCTTAAATTAACGATTTATGTTTAGTCGTGTTTGTCGATATACATAATATGTATATTATACATATTGTATTTTCTGATAAGTTAGATTGCATGTTTTATTTTGATAAAGCTTGAGAAAATATTATAACTAATCAAAACTTATAAAGAGATATTATTAATGTTCAAAAACTTTACCCTAATATGCTTTCCCAGTTTTTCTACATAGTGAAAGTGTCCATACTAAATTTATATGTCCCTAATAAACTTTTTTTATAATGCTGTTTAGGAATATCTATTATAATGTCACAAGAGCGTAATGGAATTTTAAATTTCTTTCTTTAGTAGAAGATTTTATAATGCAAAATAAGCTTTGAATCCCCAGTGTTTATGGAATACTTTAGTCAAACACTTATCGGCTTTGCTTAAATATATTGAAGTTTACTATTTTGCGTGTAATGACTATATTTGCCATAGCTCGTTGATCGAAGTCAATAGGTTTAATGATATTTACTGACTTCTCGATCGTATTAAAAGCATCGATTACATGTGTAGCTAGCGATTAAACAAATCGAGCCGACCCCAGATAATCCGGAGCCAGGGCCGGACTGACAACGACAATCTAGATTAAAGTAATCTGTAAACACTGATTGATGTCCTTTATTTATAGCGAGTTTATTTAAAAATACAATTAAACTCAAACGATTTATTTGAAAATTAGATTTACAACAAAATTCGTTTCGAATGAAATTTGTTTTTGCTCGTGCTATACCTAGTCTGAGGGATCTGCCAACTACTCATAAATTAATCATCTTTGACAATTTTGTAAATTCATCAATAACAAAGCATATTTAAGGGAATATTATGGTATAGTTATTATTGACTTACCCCTCACCAAAAGTATCGTTAAAACCGTGCCAAGTCTTCATAACTTTGCTAAATCCGGGTCATAAAAGTTCACTAAAGCGTAAAATCGCCCTATGGTTCTAAAATACATTCGTTTTCTAATATTATTGTGTTAATGTTAATGATTCTATGGTTCATATAATGATTTCTAATATTATACCTATAGAAAATAGGCACACAGTAATCGGGCATTACAAATAAGCTTGATATTCGTAACCTGATGTGTTTACGCAGTTATGTTTTGCTATCTAAATCGGCCGAAGTTATAACATTCATACATTATGTAGGTACATGTTTATACTTAGGTCTGTAATTACCAAGCGAACACAACGTTCAAATACAAATGTTTAACACGTTATTGGTCTAGTACACAGAACACAATTTGTAGTTGCGGTCTCGTATCAAGATTGAACGACGCAGGCATTGTGATATCTTAAACATACCTAGCGATCTATTAAGATACCACGTTTGAAGATATTGACTACATCAGGTTATCCTTTCCTATTGTAATGATAAGTATCAACGCTTTATTGCATCCGCAATCCAAATTGTCTATTTACGCTGTCGTCACTTGCTTTGCAGTCTTGCGGAACTGTGGTGCAGATCTAATGCGTATTTTTTATACGCATTTTAGCTTGACACTAATCAAGGATATTAAACATTAAACAGTTAATGATGTGCTTTTGCAGGCTTGTTACTTAATTATAATAATATCGGAACTGTTAGTTATGTTAAACAGAACAGATAATGTTCTGTTCTTTTGTAAGTAACACACACTCATTAAGATATTCAAAGGATTTTGATATATTTGGATTAACCACTTCTTATCTAAGTCAACTGTAGTCAAATATTGTTTATTTTTCACTGTTTACTTACATAGTAATAAAGGTATAAAGCTAAGGCTTATGCAGGTATTGAGTAATTGGTCATGCCTCTACGTTTTGTTGTTAAGATACCTTTATAACGCTAATTTTGCTCCGCTCAAATAAATGATCCCATATTTTCTATATTTAAAATACTTACATTGAAATATATGCCTGCATAAATATGTAGTTTTATTCCATTTATCCCTACCGGCTATGGCTAGTTTTCCTCACAGACGGGGATATGCATTATGAAAGCAAACACATCTGTGTCTATTTAATTTAACCGAGATCCACTTCCGCATTGCATCGCTTGCATTTCCATCCCCTCTTACAAAGTTAAACTCGATGCATTTATTATGCAGATAGGTCATACCGTTTTCTCGTTCTTTGTGCTAAAGTAATTTAAACAATCTCTTAGAGATTTTGTCAACCGCAATCACAGCTATATTTTTTGGTGAAGAATTATGTTTTATTCATCTGCTATTTAATGACGTGGAATAAATTTTGATTTAAATGCGAGATCAATAACATTCCCGCTATAACTCTTACAGCGATGAAAAAAAAACATAACAAAATGAATAAAATGAAACTTTTTCACAGACACGAGTCGGGTAAACCGGCCAGCTCGTGTTTGGTTTTAATTTTCGAATTCGGCGTCGTCGTTCGCGATTTGAAATTCGTAAATTCAAATGTGGAACTCACCGACGAGCGCGGCGAGTAGCGCGAGGGCGGCGGCGAGCGCGGCGGGAGCGCGGGTCATGACTGCCGGCGAGCCGAGCGGCCGCACTGCCCGCCCCGCGCCCCCGAATGCGGCACTGCGCTCACTCGTGCTCGCTGCCCGTCTTCTCTACTTCTCCAATGGATACGACATGGACCTGACGAGACTTTTCCCAATATTTTAAACTGTTGACCTAGTCTTTCCCTTTCTCAAAAGTCTCACTAACATTGTCTTTGACATAATGTCTGCTCCACGTTTTCAATGGATACGACATAGATCTGACGAGACTTCTCCCAATATTCTTACCTGTGTGACCTAGTCTTTCCCTTTCTCAAAAGTCTCACTAGCATTTTATTGACATCATGTCAATGACTTCTGCAAAGACAAAAAAAAAAATCAGGTATTGCAAAAAAGGGTTAGCTACGGCTGTCAGGTTGAACGTGAGCTCTGAACTTCTCGGTTGGGTTAAATGTGAAACTTTTCAGCAGCGGTGAAATATGCTGTAATTTTGAATTTTTAGCCAGTAGTTAGACTTGACGTGAATAACCGACAAATGTGGTTGATTTTTTCCGTCAAGTTATCGTAGTCTCGGCACCTGCCATTAAAAAAGAGTGTGAATACATTATAAAAATAATTTGCCCGTATAGACATATTCGTTTTTGAAATGCAGCGAAGCTAATTTTATTTTGTGATAAACTACGCCGAACGCTGGTTCTTCGTAGCTGCTTATCGTGTTTTCGAAACATACTTTTGGACCGTAGTTAAGCTGCTACGAAGCGATGACGTAGCACCACTCGAGATACTCTCGGAGGAAAAGCTAAATTTAATATTTTACGATAGAACGCTTCGTCATTTTAGCGATGAAGTTCTTAATTGCTCGGCGAATGGCAGTTAGATAAAAAAAAGCATGAAGCTTTGATCGTCATCTGTTACGTAGACGTTTTGTACCAATTTTTTAGCAGCAAGTTAGTATTTTTTCCTACATGATCTTCTAGACAAAGGCAGTCTGACCTCAATAGAATTGGTTTAGTAGGTAGTTCTCCAGTAATGTATTTTTGGATCACGGTAGTTGTATTGTGGCTATTATTGTTTCTAGGTTTCAATATTTCACTACAGGTCATTTGGCCCAGAGTAGAAAACTTTATCATCTATACTAATATAATAAAGCTGAAGAGTTTGTTCGTTTGGACGCGCTAATCACTGAAACTATTTGTTGGAGTTGAATAATTATTTTTGTTTTGGATAGTCCATGTGACGAGGATTCTTTCTCTCTAGTTAGAATAAATTCCTGTTTACAATATGAGAAGATTTGGTAGCGACACCGTTCGTAGTCGGTCGAGTTAGGAAAATCTGTTGTGAAATATGTTTTACAAGGGCCTATAGTATGAAGATATGTATTTAAGATTTGCGACAACCTTACTGGGTTCATATATAGGATGTAACAAAATATACTGCAAATATTTTAAGGGCGAATTCTTTAGTGGCAATGTAATCAATATCAGATATTAAAAAGTCAAAATTAATACCTAAGAATTTTGCATTTTCTGCATTGGCCAATTTGCTCTTTTCGTCCTGTAAGCTTCGCCCCCTCTCTACCACTTTGCTTTTGGGGCAGGACAAGTGTAGTAATTGTATTACACTGATAAGACACGACCAGCTGTCTTACATGACAAATTTTGTACTTTTCCCAATTATTCACTCAATTTATTTTGTTGATTTTCTCGGAAACTAGCGTATTAACAAAAAAATTTTACTAGAAAAATTTATTACATTTCCACTAAACAATTCGCCCTTAAAATATTTGCAGTATATTTTGTTACACCTTATATGTATAGTATACAGTTCATGTCGAACTTCTATCATTCGTCCTTCCAGTATCGGTAATGTAACTTATCTAAGTGGAGAACTCGTGTATTGTCTGGTGGCACGTGTGTGGCACGATTCAATTTGCAAGCGCTAACCCGAGCCGCACGGGACAGGTGCGTGAACTCGTCACGCTGACAGGGGACCGATTAGCAACTACTTCTAGGAGTGAGTAGGTTCCATCAAGGCCGGTGGTCTTGCACATTGTTTAGATAAATGTTGCAGTCTGTAATATTTGCAAACAAAGTAATGCATACCTAACATAAAGCATACTGTATTTTAATTTGCAGGTGCTAACCCGTCCCGCACGGGACAGGTGCGTGAAATCGTCACGCTGACAGGGGACCGATTAGCAACCACTTCTATCAGTAAGTAGGTTTCACATGTACTTCGGTGGTCTTGCATCGGTAGTGGGATGTTTAGAAAAATGTTTAAGTGTTTAATTTTCGCAAATAAAGAAAAGCATACTTAATTTTAAGCTTACTGTATTTTAATTTGCAGGCGCTAACCCGACCCGCACGGGACAGGTGCGTGAACTCGTCAAGCTGACAGAGGACCGATTAGTAACTACTTCTAGCAGTGGGTAGATTCCATACAACGCTGTTGGTCCTGCACATGGTTTTGAGAACGATAAAGTCTGTAATATTGTATGTTATGTTTCTTTTTTTTTTTTTTTTTTTTTTTTTTTTTTATTTCGAACTAAGCTAGCACTTGACCACAAAGTTGCCTGATGTTAAACAACTATGCGGTCTACGATGGAGCGTGCTTTCTTAGGAAAAGCCCATTTATTCTGGCCTTGAAGAGCCCCAAGTTGTATTGTGCAGGAAAGACAGATCTCGGCAGAGAATTCCACTCCCGCGCAGTCCGTATCAAAAAAGATGAAGCAAATCGCTTAGTTCGTACGCGCGGAATCTCCACTGTATACGGATGAAGTCCCTGACCGAGTCTAGTAGTTCGATGATGGAACGGAGCTGGCGGAACCAAATCGTTTCTGCTGGTGAGTAAGGTTGCCAGAGCTCAGTTGGGGAGGGTATGGGGTTAAGGCCGGCAACTCATCAACGATACCTCTGGTGTCGCGGATGTCCATGGGCGGCGGTGATTGCTAACCATCAGGCGGCCCGCAGCTCGATTGCCGCCTCGGACATAAAATAAAAATTGCATACTTAAAATTAGGCTTACTGTATTTTTATGTATTCGCAGGCGTTAACCCGACCCGCACGGGACAGGTGCCTTAACTCCACCTGCATTAGCAACTACTTCCATCAGCGGGTAGGTTCTATCAACGACGGTGGTCCTGCACATTGTTTAGAAAAATATAGAAGTCTGTAATATTCGCAAGTAAAGAAAAGCATACTTAATTTTAAGCTTACTGTATTTTAATTTGCAGGCGCCAACCCGACCTGTGCGGCGACCGTCTGACAGACGCTTGTTACTCTATAAGTTGCTTCGTTTTCGTTCGCACTTTGTTTAACCCATTTTAAGAGGTCGACTGATATCGGCTAGTCGTGTTTGCTAATCAGTCCCCTGTCAGCCGCGTGACCAGCTCACGCACCTGTCCGGCGTGACAGACAGACAGAGCATAAATGTTGTTGAAAACATTTTAATTTTAATTTTCAACTAAGGTAATTAAGTAATGGTCATCAGACAATTATGAGTGATGATGGCAGATCAGTGAGTACACCAGCACCTATAACGATTTACAAGTCACTAATAACATACTTTCACCGAATTTTTAGTGACGTAGCTCTCTCATTCTTACGAAACAATCTGGATGAAAAATCGAGACAGACAGGAGTTCTGTAACCCTAACGAGTCAAGGACTCTAGGTTTACAAGAGTGTGGCAACATCACGCCTGACAGGGGACCAATTATCACAAGACTGGCGTCTTAAGCCGACAGTTGACGACCCCAGGGAACTTAACAAATAAACGCAGTTTAGAACCTCTGGCGGCTTGTCAAATGAGGTGAGACAAAACGTTTTGTAAACATTTTATATGACCTAAATTGGTGACTTTTTATTTGACTTAATATTTTATTCCATAAATATATGGAAGTTTTGTGTAAATGTTTACGTAAAGTTAAATATATTTATTCAGCAATTTGATTTAGAATGCAATGTTATTCGAATAACATGCAAACTTTTGGTTATATTTGCTGGTTATTACCATAGATGTTATGAACAAAAAGGTCGATATGATAAGTCTCAAATAAGAAACGTACTCCCACACCCAAGAAAAACGTTGTATTTTATGTTACTCACATATCTAGAGCATTTGGTTTTGTTCCAAGCTGATTTTCCGAATATCCGGCTGATCTACCCAACATAGCCTGAAAGCGAGTTCAAAGCTACGTGATCTCGAATTCAGTCGAAAATCTGTAGGTGTGAAGACTTTATTATTCTATGTGTAAGTCTGTGTATGCTATGTGTAGACCTGTGTCGGCTAAAATGTGTCAACAGCGGACTGTGACGGTGGTTGTCATGACACGTGACACGGGCGTTGCGAGACTGACTAGGCCTGACTATGCTAATTACTGCATACGGTAGAATCACAGAAGAACATATTTTTTTGGTTAAGGTAAGTTTTATTCAAAGTAAATGTGATTATTTAATTTGATTAATAAATTCATCGCTTTCTGTTAGATTTATTATTCTTATTTTTATTATCAGTGCATAGTATACAACTTGCTTATATGTTTTTTTGGAAAAATAGAAATATTCTCAAAGTAATCATTTACGTAGGTATTCAATGTTTTCCTACTGTGTGAAGTTTTAATCACGTAAACTATTTGACAAAACCGTTAAACTACGCCATGTACCTAACACAGTTCAATATTACCTCTAGAATAGAAATCCGAAGGAACGACTTCGGCGCATTTGCCACACGAAAGCCTTATCGAGACAGCCACAACTCTAATTCCCTACTTTACAAATAGGTACGTGTAGTTCGCAGCTAGGAATTCCTTTGAGTCTCGGCTCTTATCGGCCTATCTGTAATATGACCAACTTGGGAGTCGGAATGGCTCAGAACTTGTAGTTCGGCTCTAGACGATTAGCCCCACTAGAAACTTGTGTGCATTGGAATCTATTGAAGGATTATGATAGAATTTGCAGAAGCTCGATTAAGTCTTTCCGTAGGTACTATTCGGAGTTCCACGCTGCCGAAACTAGAACTTTGGTGCAAGGAAGGAAGAAGGTACCAGTGAAGTTTCTGAATGTGTTCATCGTAGCGTGCAAAATGGGGCCTTATTACCGGGAGGCGCCTCATTATTATTTGGCGCGTATTAATTAAAATCATTAACATTTAACTTACTCGAATTATGTTCTCAATATCTTCGCAAGCAGATTAGCGATCGCTGCACAAAAATTGTTTTTTTAATATTTTTTTGTATTTTGATCATAATATCCCAACTAATATTATAAATGTGAAAGTAACTCTGTCTGTCTGTCTGTCTGTCTGTCTGTCTGTTACGCTTTCCTGCTTAAACCTCGAAACCGATTTTGATGAAATTTGGTACAGACAATCTTTAGACCCTGAGACAGAACATAGGCTACTTTTTATTTCGAAAAAAAGAAATCCACGCGGACGGAGTCGCGGGCGGCCGCTAGTAATATCATAAAAGCGCTGTCTGTCTGTCTGTATGGAGGCCTTTGCCCTGCAATAGAACATAAACGGGCCGACACTGAAACTGGAACAAGTTTCTATTGTAAGAAAGAGCTATCAGTCAAGTAAACGATATGCATTAGTAGACATGGTGTTTCGGTCGTGTCACGCAGCGTGACGTCACGTGCGTGACGTCGGGTAACGACCCGCCGTATTGGGTCACGGCGACGGTTATGAAATGGGTTATAGTTATAACACTGGAATGGAATAAATTCTGCCTGGCGCGATAGTTGGATATTTTTCCTTTTAACGAACATGCAAATTGTCTGAAAATGTTACTCATAATATTTAAACTGACAAAATAAAGGTCTAAGGTATGTTACAATTTGGATATTTCACCACTGTGATTATATACCTGTCAAGTCAAAGGTCTAAGATACTTCAGTAAGGATATTTTTCGCTTTGTAAGTGGCAAGTTAATATCAGATTTACTGATACCATTCCTCGGGTCCTTACACTTGCATGGACATTTTGCAAGATTGTATGAAATGGAAAGTTAAAAAGAGCATAATTATTCGAGGTTGCCGGGAGGACACAGATATAAAGATGAAAGGAGAAAAATATTGTAGGTATCGTTGTGTATAACTTCGTAAAAAGGATTATTTTGTTATGTTAAAGGAAAAAAAGAGAGACTTCTTTTTTATACGTTTAAATGGTTTTATTTGATAAGTATTCTCTTGTACATACAAAACAAGCTTAAAAAAGAATAAGAACAGCGTAGAAATTCTCAGTTTTTCACAAAGAAGTGTCACGGATGTCAAAGTTGGGCTGGCTAGATTATAATGAGAAAACACAGCCTTTCTCGCAGCTTGCGAGATATGCTTTCCTCGCCAGAATAGTGCTGCCAGTAATTTTAAACCGGTATGCGACATAACCAATATTGTAATAACCGGATGGTAAGCCATTTTCACGCTTTTCTGAAATATATTATTTCAAGTGTGCAATTTAAAAACAACCAGAAAGTTGAGGATTTCTTTTTAAGAGAGGTAGAGTTTTGTGGAAATTCCACTCGAATGAGCCGCTCGTCTGGGGAAGTACCTCCACCTTACAGAAGACGGCAGTGAAGTAGCACTTCGTAACTGTTGTGCTATGTTTCTGCTAGTGAGTAAGGTTGCCAGAGCTCAGTTGGGGAGGGCATGGGGTTAAGGTCGGCAACACATCAACGATACCTCTGGTGTCGTGGATGTCCATGGGCGGCGGTGATTGCTTACCATCAGGCGACCCGCTAGCTCGTTTGCCGCCTCTGACATAAAAAAAAACTTCTTCTTAATATTCGGTTTTGTTTCATCCTGATTATTCAAGGTTCTCTTATTTTTATTCACTTGCCCAAACAAGACATAAGTCTAATGTTTATTGTTAAAACTTGTTGTTTGTGGATGAAACCCGTGATCTTTGCGTCATAAGTGAAGCCTTATATTCTAAAGTAAACCGATCGTGCTGTTAAAACTTAATTAATATCAGTACGAAAGAGTAAATAAGATTATTCTTATATTAAATAGGCTGTCTTCGTCGCGGCTTATAGGGTATTTAAGGCACCTAATTTAATTTGCTAATGAGGCATAATAAAAAGACTATAGTCTTAACCAGCTTAACGCTTCAAAAATGAATTTGAATTCTATGTACAATATCGGTTATGTACTGAGCGTTGCGTTGCGAGCTGAGTGTTGTAGAATTAAAGTTTTGGATGAAAACCTTATACCGGTTTTGAACGGTAAAAATGTAAACCTTTGGAACAACCAATCCCTAGTATACGGCGGGTTGTAGGTACTTTTAGGACCTGGGGAGATTGTGCCTAAATAATATAAAATCGGAACGTATCTGAAACAAAGCGGGGTGTTTGCAAGCGGGGGAAAGCTATACCTACTACGGTATTATCTCAAAGATCTAATCCAGCAAGTTGTATCATTTTAACACATGCATATTTTATCGTTTCTCGTTACGTAGTTATACGATGTACTCGTATGTAGGTCAGGTATATAATTTTCATGATAATTAAATCGACCTTAACCATTCCTACTGTATTGCCTATAAATATAATGCATATTATATGCATTCCATTAGAAAATTGTTATGGTTTTAATAACAGACTGAAGCTTTTAATGTGAATGGAAATACATTTTTAATATCTGACATTACTTCGCGTTATGGCACATCCACAGATTGTTATTTAAGTTCAATTAATTTTTTCATTAATTTCTTTGCCGAAGTATTAAGCGATGGAATGCGTTACCATTCGTGTTTTCTCCATCATTTAACCTTGGTTCCTTCAAATATCTTGCAGGGTTGCCATACCTGGCGATGCCTGCGGATAGGATACCGCATTCGTACCACATCCGTTGCCATGGCAATGAGGACTTATCTTGTGATTACCATCAGGGAAAGTGGAGCCTATATACAGAACTAATTTATGTATAAAGTAATTATTTCACTTATAGTTAACCTGTTCCACAGATACGAGTATCTTGTTTTGTCCTGAGCGCAATCAGGTCCTTTGACCTTTTTTGAGATAAAAATATACGAAATGAATCCTATGTGCTAAAATGCAAACCAACAATCGTACGTGTGTATGCAGAGCGGGCCTACTCTGATTGATTATTATATTTGCACGTATGCAGTTACATCAATCAGATCAAAAGAGCATTGTCAGTAACCTTTCTTATCGAGCTATTAGATATTCGTTTCTAGAACTATAATTTTATGTTTAAATAGGTTAGTTATAATATTTCGTAAAAGATGTCTATAAATGAGAACTAATTTTTGATTTAAGGAACGATTTAATAATTTTAACCGGTCTTCTTAGCCTAGTTTTACGCGGCCCATACCTTTTAATGGTACGGCCGTTTAGTCTAAGACCTACAGTAAACTAAGGGGAGGAATCTCTAGCGTGTATGTTACTCGTTATCTTGGCGTTTCCGACCTCCCGGAATAAAGTATGTCCTGTCATCCTATCTCACAGTCAGTACGAAACAACTAACGACCTACAGTCAGAAGCGATAACCTTTTACACTTTACAGCGTTATAACACTAAATAACTATGATAGACTAAACTAAAATGTACCAGTACAACACTTGAATGCAGAACTGGTGGCCAAAAAAGGTTTGCGTTACATGAATACCGCATAGTCAACATAGGTTTTTTATTCCAAGTTAGGGTTAAATACCACATTGCCTACCTGATGGTAAGAATGAAGTTAACTACTAAAATTCTTTGGGGTAAATATTGTTTTTATTTAATTCAAAAATACAAAACCAAAACATTTAAATAACATTGCGAAGTTTTTACAAGTTTCAGTGGTCTCCTTAAGATACCTGTCTCAGAGGACTAATAACAGCTAACAATCTCCCAACCTAAGTATCCCAGTAATGTACCTATCTTCACGAACGCCATTACAAGTGCAGATCTATCTGCAGATAGCTAGCAGTTAGACGTAGGTACCAGTGCGGATCCTCAATGCGGTAAGACAAACGTGTAGCGAAACTGTCGAGTCTATTGCCATTGCCGTATCGTCGCTTCGGAACGATCGCAGCGAGTTGGCAGCGGTAAATTCTCAAAGCTTCGGGGATTTCGAATGTTTTGTGGCGGTATTTTCAATCAACAGGCTTATACTGGAATTATTGTTATAGTTATATAAAATAGGGATATCCTAATCCTCTGGCCTTAGCCAGATCTTGCAAAGTAACTGTGTTTCACGATCTTTTGATTATTCAGTCTTAGATAGTAAAGATTTTTAGAAGAAGGAAGTTGTCAGTAGGTATACCAACTGGTATTTTGCATTCATAACGTGATGTTAAAAAGGTCTGAGTGCTACAACATGTGTCTTGAAGAACGGCATGTAATTTTTTACATGTATACCTACTGGTTATTATATTTTTGATACTATACTTATGTGATTGTATTTAAGCGCTAATAACATTTTTCCCGAGGGGAAACGTTAATCATCCTTCAACAGATTAAAAATGTTAGGCCATAACTTTGGGCTGATAACCTAAGGCTCAGCTCACTTTAATTTAGGGCTTTTTCATTAAGGCCTGGGCGTGAGCCTCGTACGGAGTGGGTCGGCCATTCAGCGGGTAATGAAAAACCTCTGGGAATACTTGCCCTCCATACCTGGAGATTACACTTTCATTAGAACGTCACATGGGACTGTTCGACAATCGTGTCACGCGTTAATCAGAGGTGATTACATTCTTACAGGATTATTTGTGTTAAATAATTGCAAAGGTAAAGGAATTGGGGCGGCTTTAGTTCTGGCAGCTCTGTGTGTGGTATAATTATTATGCTCAATATAGATAGACCGACTGCAAGATCAATGGTTCTGTATTTCGTTCGATATATCAAACGAGTATCTCACCAAATCCGTCTCAAAACATCGTTGATTCTGAATTTCCGATATGACGCAACTTGGTTTGGCATAAGATCAAATTAGCTCGTATTTATTTGTTGTCTTAGTTTGAGTTTGAGTTGTTCAAATTAATTTTATTAAATTCAAAATTGATACAATGTTAACCCTAAGTCTCGGATCAGTTAATTACCGAGAAACGTAGAAATATATTCAACGTTACGCTCTGAAATAAACGTCAGTTACCATAACTTAAAATCTAATATTGCGCTTGCAATCTGTCTCGGCGGAAATTCAATTTAGCTATCAGTAATCAAGCTTTAGTTTAGTAGAACGGAATTAGAAACTGGTGAGAATTCAATTTAGCAGACAGAAGTGTACCTTATAAGCAGCTATTTTTAAGTTTATGTATTAGTTATTGGTTTTAAGGTAAGGTGAATAAATATTGATTACTGTATTCTTTACAATATGTAACTTTTAAATTTTCGGAATTGATTCCATCCCCAGATATATTTCTAATAAGTTTAAACATTCATCACCAAATATGAACTATTGAACAGCCAAATAGACATAAATGCTTAATTTAGCGAGTACTTATTCCGCGGTCGACAACGCTGAAAGCATCTACCAAGTACTAGCAAAAGACTAATTAGCCGAAGAGCCAAATAACTATCCTCTAAACCACCTTTGAGTGTGACTGAAGTTTCCAGCTAGCTAACTTTTGCGGTGTAAAGTTTTTCCGAATTTCGTTCAACTTTCCACCGGAACAGACCATAGCCACAAATAAGGCTGACTGCCAAGCCGAGCTATTTCATTTACTGGTGCCGTGAAGTTCGCGAGTCCAAATCCGTACAGTGGCTTATTTAGGGGCGAAAGGGTTCAAGCGTGGAAACGTAGAGGATTTTCAAATAAAAACTTACGAATGTATTTTACCGGTTGACCAACAAGATATCTTTTTTCACAACATTTTATTTGTTTATATCCATCCGCTCAGGCGAGTTATATGCTCACATCAATTGATCAGATTTTTGCTTACAAAGAAATTCGTGTATTTAATTACGAGTGAATCTGTGATTGTAAACAAGCCGATAAAACTATTTAAAAGCTCACTGGGAAAGTAGTTACCACAGTTGATGTCTTCATTGAGTTTTAATTTTCATTTGTAACCGATTAATTAAATCCAAAGTTAGACTATGGTTGCAAATAATTTCACCAAAGAGTTTAAATCTACAAATACTCGTACCAATTCAAAGAACACATGGCTCATATTTCAGTTATTTTAGATTTCATCGATTCTAGGTATAGTGGAAAGTTTGAATCCGCCTCTGGCCTAACTACACCGGTTGTAACGCGGGCTTGCGTGGGTTTCACATTTTACGACGAGCACTTAACTATTTTACTGCACAATAACATTATAAGTAACAAGAGATACCTAGTATTGTTGGAATACCAAATATTGATATTTGGTTTGTTCTTTTATTACTTCACTAGCGGCCGCCCGCGACTCCGTCCTCGTGGATTTCTTTTTTTTCGAAATAAAAAGTAGCCTATGTTCTGTCTCAGGGTCTAAAGATTGTCTGTACCAAATTTCACCAAAATCGGTTGCGAGGTTTAAGCGGGGAAGCGTAACAGACAGACAGACAGACATACAGACAGACAGACAGACAGACAGAGTTACTTTCGCATTTATAATATTAGTTGGGATGCCAGTGGATTGATTTTGCAATTTGAATTCAAAAGTTGATTTTGTTAGAGTTGAAACAAGCTTCTGTAAAAGTTTCCAATACCTTAATTGGAAATTAGTTCGATGGATAATGTAGGTAAGTAATTAGATTCATTTCAAGTAATTCGAACTATCCGTAAAAGTATCACGTAGGCAATTAAGGACTTATCTGCAGGTGTTGAAACGGCTTGATCTTCATCCATTTGTAATTACCTAATATTTTACAACAAAATTAAACATTCATTAGATATATAGTGGATTTTAATAGGTACTTTTGAACAGATACAGTTGGTACTTTTTATTGACATTACTTAATTTATCATTATAGATGACAGGTTTTGCTGGCTGATTTGAGTTCGGGTTCGCAAGAGAGCGCGTAACATAGGTTGCTTAGCAACATGAAAACAACCCTTGGCAACAAATGACAGGAAATTTTGTCAATATTATGTCATAATTTTGCATTGCCTGGTTCACCTGGTTATTTCGAGTAACTTTTTTTGTAAATAGTGCAGTGAAATTAAATTGGCGAGATGGCGGGCATCCATCGGCCCATGAGTCAAATGAGGAAGATTGAAAGCGTGAGTACTGAGTTTAATTTTTTGTCATATCAACTGCATGTCAGCCGGGTCAACTGCAACATAAATCTGCAGCTACTGAACCACTTTTCTAAGTACACCTTGGAATACAAAATATGTACAAAACCTAATCTACGACCGTAGAGTCCAGGCTGCGAATGTAGGTCCTTTTGTTAGATTTCCAGACAGATCCTAACCCAGGGCCTAAGCTGGTGGTCAATAAAGGTATTTTATAACAATGCATATAATTAATACAATATTTTTATGTACCTGTGATATCTCAGCTATTTACAACGCTCGAATAGCATGCATATTTTAATAACTACTTTAAAATAGATTATATGAGCCACGTGCATTTTGATACACTCTCTTTCCGAATTAAAAAAAAAAATCTTATGTACTTGAAGAATATAACGCTTCCATATTCGGGAACGGAGTAGGCCTATAATAGATATTTAAATTTGCGTCTGGCCTTACTATAAAGGGGTCTATGGTAATGTGCTTCAATCTACTCGTAGAGTCATTTGGAATTATAAGTGTTAACAACATAAAACTCGATCGTATTAGACAAGTGTGTAACTCATTTTGTAAATCTTAGTACCTACTGTTTCGATCAAGTGAAATGTTTGTTGACAATGTACAGTTTCTTGCATGTGACTTACTATTAGTAACCCATGCAAATAAAACAGTTTCTTCTCGCTGTTACGTCGTAAGATCACGAAAAACGTTGTCACAGATTCCGAGTTTTTTTTATTTTCCATAAGAAGAATAGAAAGAGAATTTCTTGTTCTATCGGGTGATTGTCTCTTGATTTTCTAACAATCATTCCATCTACAATGTGCGAAATTCTTGCGAAGTAAATATTCTATTCTATTCTATCTTTTCACTTGCTCAGTCATTGGGCCAAAAATCTGGATCCGGCGAAAGTTCCCGTCAAGACATCTTAAACTAAATTTGTAACACAAGGCGTCTTTATCTCTCTCGTAAAACACAGTGTTTGCTGCTGTCAGTACTATTAGCCTACTTTTCCTTTCCATTTGTGCTTACATAATTCTATCTTTCAGTTCTAAAAGGGCTAAGAAGGACCGCTTATTGCTCTCTGGACAATACTTTATTCGTTTTGTCTGGATATTTTTCCATAATTGACAACTTGACTGGTTCTTAAGTTTGCCATTCTAAACTGCGTATTTTCTTATTAACAAAAAGAGGCAGGGGTTACATTTCTAGTGGACTATTAAGAAGTGGTTTAAGCATTAGCTGTAGGTTATGGAAAGTCTGAAGCATTAAAACTTTAATGATGAATTAAGATGATTTTTAATCACGACACAGTGAACTTTGATACAATTAATTATAAAAGTAAAGTAGCACCAGATGTTTCTGCATAGTGGACAAAGAAACAATTTATTACAAAAGTGAAATTTTAATCATACGTCTTTCACTTCAGGACTCTGTTGGCACAGTTTTTGCAAACGGGTCGATTAGCCTACATTTTCCCTTCCATTGGAGTTTTGCATATTCTTTCATTCTTTTGTCAAGCTTGTTTATAGGGCAATGCTTTTCCATAAAATAAATAATACATATATCAAATATCTCGAGTTGCTTATAACGGATACGTGACGGTATCAGGTAGTGTAAATATATATCAGAGTCTGTTATATAATTTACCTACCCGGAAAAATGTTATTTTACAGCGTAATTTCAGTAAGGTCTATCTTTTACTATGTTATGCTTTTTTGTGTCTTTGTATCCTTGGAGCAACGGGTTCTTTTTAAAAATATTATGATAATAGACAAGGAGGAGGTAGTTATACGCGAAAATGTAACGAATATTTTTGACTAATCTCTTAATCCATTCATATTGGTAGGCACCTAGTGTTCAACAGCAAATATAATGTTACTAAAGAGCTCTTGTATAAACCGAGTTGAGGGCAAAAGTGTGCGGTAATACAATTTTCTAGTACATATTATGTATGTTTGTTTTGTACATCATGTCTCTGAAAATATACCTTCGCCCAAACGACGCACACATTTCTTCAAATACGAAAATGCTATTGTATTTCCGTATTTATAGTGATATTGCGCGTGACTGTACTGGTCGTTGCGCCAGATGGCAAACGAGTCTTAGTATGACAACAATTTATATTGTGCGAGTGTTCGTAGTATGTGCTACTTCGCATGTGCCGCTGGTATTCACACTTTAACCAGAATTTATGGAGGCACGTCAGGTTTTCTCTCAAGTAATTTGCATTACGAGTCCGTTCTGTGGAAATTGTCGGTATTAACACCCGCACTTGTGAAATTATTTAAGCCTTTAGTCCTGCATTCTGTAAACATGATATCTGGAATACGGAACTGGGAGAGTATTTAAAGCCAATTTATGAGCGCATCTGAGCTCCCCCCAAAATATAATTATGCTTACGCAGTAAATAAATTTTCGAGATTAAGTCGGAAGCTAGTTAAGAACCCTATTTTGTATGCAGTTCTTGCAGTGTCTCGTGTTTGTGTTAGGTTGACTGTAAAAAAATCGAAGTCAGCATTTTCTTTATTGATATAGGTACCTATTGCAAATCTAATAACATATGTCGTGGGTGTCATCATTTTTTACCGAGGGTGTCGTAAGAATAAATAAACGATAAGCATTGTATTTTCCTGTGTGATTATCGCTCATCGACTACAGTAGTAACCAATCCTCCTGGCGCGTGTCACTACACGCGGGTTCTAGGTCCTGCTGGACGTCAACGACGACCAGCAGTCCAAAATTGAGGAGGGCCGTCTTTCACCTATTAGGGGCCCTTAAACTGGTCTGGGGCCTCAGAATCTGTGAATCATTGTGCCAAGTGGGAGAGACAGGTCTGACTTCTTGAACTAAGCTCATTTTCGTCCCCTTACACAGAAAGAGGCTCTGTTCCGCGCCAGGAAGCGCATCCTCAAGTACCTGGTGATGGGGTTCCTGAAGCAGGAGGGGTTCGCGCACGCGGCCGCCACGCTCGCGTCGGAGGCGGCGCTCACCGGCGAGTACGAGCTGTGCGACAACATCGACCTGGACATCATCCTGCAGGTGAGGGCGCGTCCTCTGCACGAGGCGCTGTTCCGCGCCAGGAACGCATCCTCAAGTACCTGGTGCAGGGGTTCCTGAAGCAGGAGGGGTTCGCGCACGCGGCCGCCACGCTCGCGTCGGAGGCGGCGCTCACCGGCGAGTACGAGCTGTGCGACAACATCGACCTGGACATCATCCTGCAGGTGAGGGCGCGTCCTCTGCACGAGGCGCTGTTCCGCGCCAGGAACGCATCCTCAAGTACCTGGTGCAGGGGTTCCTGAAGCAGGAGGGGTTCGCGCACGCGGCCGCCACGCTCGCGTCGGAGGCGGCGCTCACCGGCGAGTACGAGCTGTGCGACAACATCGACCTGGACATCATCCTGCAGGTGAGGGCGCGTCCTCTGCACGAGGCGCTGTTCCGCGCCAGGAACGCATCCTCAAGTACCTGGTGCAGGGGTTCCTGAAGCAGGAGGGGTTCGCGCACGCGGCCGCCACGCTCGCGTCGGAGGCGGCGCTCACCGGCGAGTACGAGCTGTGCGACAACATCGACCTGGACATCATCCTGCAGGTGAGGGCGCGTCCTCTGCACGAGGCGCTGTTCCGCGCCAGGAACGCATCCTCAAGTACCTGGTGCAGGGGTTCCTGAAGCAGGAGGGGTTCGCGCACGCGGCCGCCACGCTCGCGTCGGAGGCGGCGCTCACCGGCGAGTACGAGCTGTGCGACAACATCGACCTGGACATCATCCTGCAGGTGAGGGCGCGTCCTCTGCACGAGGCGCTGTTCCGCGCCAGGAACGCATCCTCAAGTACCTGGTGCAGGGGTTCCTGAAGCAGGAGGGGTTCGCGCACGCGGCCGCCACGCTCGCGTCGGAGGCGGCGCTCACCGGCGAGTACGAGCTGTGCGACAACATCGACCTGGACATCATCCTGCAGGTGAGGGCGCGTCCTCTGCACGAGGCGCTGTTCCGCGCCAGGAACGCATCCTCAAGTACCTGGTGCAGGGGTTCCTGAAGCAGGAGGGGTTCGCGCACGCGGCCGCCACGCTCGCGTCGGAGGCGGCGCTCACCGGCGAGTACGAGCTGTGCGACAACATCGACCTGGACATCATCCTGCAGGTGAGGGCGCGTCCTCTGCACGAGGCGCTGTTCCGCGCCAGGAACGCATCCTCAAGTACCTGGTGCAGGGGTTCCTGAAGCAGGAGGGGTTCGCGCACGCGGCCGCCACGCTCGCGTCGGAGGCGGCGCTCACCGGCGAGTACGAGCTGTGCGACAACATCGACCTGGACATCATCCTGCAGGTGAGGGCGCGTCCTCTGCACGAGGCGCTGTTCCGCGCCAGGAACGCATCCTCAAGTACCTGGTGCAGGGGTTCCTGAAGCAGGAGGGGTTCGCGCACGCGGCCGCCACGCTCGCGTCGGAGGCGGCGCTCACCGGCGAGTACGAGCTGTGCGACAACATCGACCTGGACATCATCCTGCAGGTGAGGGCGCGTCCTCTGCACGAGGCGCTGTTCCGCGCCAGGAACGCATCCTCAAGTACCTGGTGCAGGGGTTCCTGAAGCAGGAGGGGTTCGCGCACGCGGCCGCCACGCTCGCGTCGGAGGCGGCGCTCACCGGCGAGTACGAGCTGTGCGACAACATCGACCTGGACATCATCCTGCAGGTGAGGGCGCGTCCTCTGCACGAGGCGCTGTTCCGCGCCAGGAACGCATCCTCAAGTACCTGGTGCAGGGGTTCCTGAAGCAGGAGGGGTTCGCGCACGCGGCCGCCACGCTCGCGTCGGAGGCGGCACGATTCACACAAAAGTGTGAGTACGTAAGCTACGGGAAATCAAGCTAGCTTGCACATGTAGGTACACTCATAGCTGCGCAGTGTGCGTAAATGCATACTTTGAAAAAACTAATAGGCGAACTTTTTAATGGGGTGAAGGAACTTGGTACTATCATATAGCTGGTTGCTGATAATTTCTATGACGTGCACAATTTGTCAGATTCAACTAAGAGAATAAAAGATTTAACTGAATCTTTTATCTGAAACAAGATCGTTTTTTTGATTCAGTAGACACAGAACTATATTATGATAAATTATGATAGCCTGTTACATTGGAACGTAGTTAGTGATGCGGGGTAGAGGGGGATGTAGCCTTGGCGTCACAGCATCGTGGCGCCGGATCCGGCGGCGCGTCATGCACCGTGGAACGGCAGCCCTCTAGAAAAGTTTCACTAATGCAATATTTATTGAAATGAAATGAAATAATTTGGTATAACAATATTATGCTTATAAAAAGGAGGACTTAGTATCCCTACTTTCTTTTATTTTTATTCGCGACTCCGTCCTCGTGGATTTCGATTTCCAATATCCTATGTGTTATTCTGATGTGTGTTAGCTATATTGTGGTAATGTTTCATTCAAATCCATTCAGTAGTTTTTACGTGAAAGAGTAACAAACATCCATACATCCATACTTACAAACTTTCGCCTTTATTATATGTAGTAGTAGGATTATACAAGAGGACGAGACGAGAGTGGTGGGGTAAAGACATGGGTTACAAAATCTCTGTCTGGTATACCTACTGCCATGCGCGCGTTTTAGAAGACATATAAATTATACTACACATAATGTTCTAACGTTACATTGTGGCAAATTGTCCGGGTTCTATTTTCAAGTAACATGATTGTGTCTCCCCAAAAATGTCTGACAAGATACTCAAAAGTAATAAATAGTACGAAAACAAAAATTCAAAAGTGCTTTTCATTACACAATATGTTACATTATTATTATATTATAAAAAAAAAACAAAAGAAATAAAAATAGTTATCAGCTTTTTAGCGAGTAAATAATGTAGTGTTTAGCGGAACAAGCTTCAGTTACAGGTAGATGGAGCAGTGCCAACTCTCTGGCACAGTTTATTGAAGCTGACAGTGATACCACTTCTCGCTAGTGGATTCAAGTTTCATGAGTGCTGGTAAATAGGAATGCATTTTACACAAAAACCTACTGCAGAACAGAGATTGTGTCTCCAACTATGCTGTACTGTATACAAAGCTCCTATATCCATCATTAATCTAATCATTGTAAAATAAGGACGTACAATTTACATAAATACATAAATGGTATCTGGCTTAATCAATATCTCCTTAATGGCTACGACAATCTAATCTTGAACTTGATTATTTCATTATCTTGCACCAAAACAAATCTTTTCCTTGCATCTCTACTAATCATCATTAGTACATTACGAAATGCTGTCACAGGTTTACGTGAATTCATGAATGATCCTAGGCTGTGTAGTACATAGTAGGTAATACGAGAAACTGAATTAACGTTTCCTACTGGAAAATATTAAATTGTGTATCAAGCTAGCTCCTTCAGTACAGACGAGTCGTTCCTTTTTTCTGAGATGCCTTTGAGAAACAGGAGAAAAAATGTAGAACCGGGAACCTTGTTTATTTGCGATGAAATAAGTAAGAAATTGAACTGAACTGAAGAATAAATACGAGGACTGTTAACTTAATTTATCATTCTGTCTCAGTCATGAAATAAAATATTTACGATTGTGATAGATTTTGAATGTAATCTATGAACATCGGCATACGGTCAATGTTTCCGAATACGTAGCAGTGTGGTTTATCTGTATTCTAGGAAGTAATATTCCGGTCTCTTGTTTCGGTAGTGTGCCAGTGCCACTACGATATTGTAAAAATTGGTTGATGTAAGTAAGCGTTGGGTTGTTCCACTACCTGCCGTTGTTGGAATTCGACTATTCAAATACTATTTTGTAAGTGTGTATATTGACACCAGCAGAAATAAATAAATGTTCAAGTAGGTATCTATATATTTTATTCATAAGAATGAGCTTGAATATTAGGTGTAAGATACCCATTTAGATATCCATGATCGACTGCATTAGGCTGGCATCCAACAGCAATATCGCGACAGTACCTTCTATGCCGTAAAATATCAATTTCTTCAACATGTTTCCACATATTCGAGAGCCTTCAAGGACAGTTTTGTCATCTAACTCAAATGTTACATTTCATAATAAAACTTTTTATACGCAAAAGGATATGAAACGCTTTAAATGTGGACAGGATTCTGAAACGGAAATTAGAAAACTTAACGTATCCGGTATCAGTTATTTTGAAACCCTTCCACACGTTATGCATATCGTGATTCGACCGCGGATCATAATGTTTTTTTGCTCATCATAAAAGATAAGCTTTCATTTTAGTATGGGAGTCGGTCGGTTTCGAAGGCTGACCGTGGTTTCATCAAAACACCTACAAAACACCTATATAATCGACCACCCGGTCGCTTGAAAAAAAAAATTGAACAGAAACCATAATTATAAATTTTGGCTTTGAAACACTTCCTATTGACGCACAGCTTAGCTTATTAATTTAATAAATGTTGTCATCTCAATTTAACCTTCAGTTAGAATTATAATATTATTAGCTCGTTTGAGTAGTAGTAGGTATAATATTAGCCAAATGCTCAACAAATGTGCCAATAAACAACTGTTGCGATTCCTTGTTATGTTACAATAGAAATCAAGGTAAAATAAAGTTTCATTGCAATATTTATGTATTTTATCTACGAGAAATATTGAGTCGTAGCCGTACATAATGTGAATATTTATTTCACGAAATGCCTGGTAGGTAAGGATCACCAAAAAAATATGTAGTTCATGCACGCTAACAGGATGTTTTGGATAGTTAATATGTAAATGTAATGGGCAACAACATAATGGCACGGAACTGCAAAAGTGGTAATTTATTGAGGTTTTTATTTCCTTTCACCGGCTGGAAGTAGATGAAATTTGGCGTTTTCAAAGCTAATGTGAGCAAAATTCTGACATAAGAACGAATTATACTCGTAATAGAATGAGTACGTATTAAAGACGCTGGAGAAAGAGAGGCTGTAATTTACAAGGTATATAAAAGAAACTTGTAGTTATTTATTTTATAAACAATGGTATCAAGCATGAAACTGTAGCAACTTACGGATCTTTTAAATGGGACGACTTATACTCTTATATCATTAAAAAATACATTGGAACTGTTCCAATCATTTTATGTATGTCTCATATCAATAATAAGTATCACTGGCTACTGTTTTAACGGCTACAGCAGTATTTTATTCAGATACTTTTTTATGGTAGTTCTTTAATGTATTTTTCTATTTGAAGGTCAAAATTTCAATGCATCAAACGTGTTATACATGTACCTACCTACCTATATCTCTCTGTTGTCTCATATTTTATGACTTTATTATGCAGTTTGTATTATTACAATCAGAAAAGATTTTTTTTTACTTAAAATTTATTTTTCTTGGTACTTGACTTGTGGCTCTGTTTGTATGCAACATGAAGTTGGATTGTTGCCTAGAGCCCGGGGAGTAGACGGGCAGGCGCCAAAAGCGTATCGTTACGTAGTTACCGCCATGCTGATTGCTCACCTGATGTATTGCATGCATCGGGGAAAATGTTTTTCTTTTTGAAGCTTGGAAGCGTCTGGTAAGGGTAAGCGCCGATGGAAAGTGTCTGGTAATAATGATTATTATTTTAAACAATCTTCTTCAAAAACATATGTAGATAAAAATCAGCACTGAGGCTTTAAGAAAAATGAGTACTGTATTTATATAACTTTAGCACCTGGTACCCATGAATTGACCGTCGCCCCATCATCATCATCAACAGCCTATCGCAGTCCACTGCTGGACATAGGCCTCTCCTAGGGCTCTCCACTCACCCCGATCCTCAGCGACTCGCATCCAGCTCCTGCCAGCCATATCGTCGCCCCAAGCTAGCAAGTATGCACACATCCAAAGTACGTACTAAACACAACTTTATCCCATTACATTTTTTTCTGAGAAAATAAGTTATGACTGGTGTGCTCTGGGATCTTGCTCTAATAAGTCGGAGGCGTCTGTAGCGCCCCTTTTATCCGGTACCCTACCCTAAAACCGCTACTGACCATAATCCCTCAGAAGTGGATCGTCATGGTAAATATCGGTAACACTATGTTTTCCTATCTTCCAGGACTACTGCAGCTACTACCTGATCAGGTTCAACAAGCAGCCGCAGTTCCTCCGCCAGGTGGAAGCGCTGCCGCTCCCCCGTCGCCCCCCCACAAGGAAGGGCCGTGTCCAAGAGGAGAGGAGGGAGCTCGTGCAACCATGCGAGGAGAAGGAGGGAGACCTGCCCTCGACTTTTACTGTTACTAAATTGGCCAGGGTATAGTCGATATTAAACTTTCATAGGACATTTGGCTTTGTCTGCTGTTATAATTTTTTTAAACTTGCAATACTAAGAGGGAAGCAACGTAGTGAGAGGGAAATCATGACTCCGAATATTTTTTTAAGCATAGATCACGTTAGCCCCTTTTGTTTGAACATTATACTATAAAGGGTTAAATGTATTAAAAACTTTTATTTTCTTTAAGAAACCAGCACAACATAAATTCTTGGTCTTTAACTTTAACGAAATCATTATGTCAAGCATGCTATGAATTAGAAACTATAATAATATGTGAATTTTTAGGATAGCTTTCCTGAGAAACCTGAAATGGGAGTACCAGCCGTGGAAAGGAAGTCTTTGGCAGAATTCCTGTCTAGAGTGACGCCGGACAAGAAGCCGCTCATAGAGATCCTGTACCAGGACATCGTCAGACCTTCAGGAGTTTCTTGGGATGACATCAAGGGCCTGGCTAATGCGAAGAGTTTGTTGATGGAGTCTGTCGTGTACCCAGTGAGGTTAGTTTTATCTGCTAGCGTTTCATGTTGAAAATTGGTTGAGTTTCTAAATGTTGTTACCACGCACATTACTGTCTAGATTTATAGTAGGTATGTTAATGATTTCTATGTAACAATAAATGTTTTCAAATAATGGAGGCCTTTCCCCTTCAGTGGGGTGGGTCATTAATAAATTCTTTGGACTAACACACTAATTGCCTAACCCCAAACTTAGCCTGGAGCGTTCCATGGACGCTATGGAACCGATAGATATATGTAGTTAAAAACTATTATAATGATCCATGATTCGAGTGTGAATGTCGATGTTCATCACACAGACTTTTCCACCCTTGGTTTTGAAGCCAGGTTGTCGAGCCAAGATGCCCCTCTCGCGAGCGCGAGCTATCGCTGTCGTTGCGACTTGTATCTCCAACCCGCTCACACGTATTGGTACTACTAGATCAACGGGTCTGTCACTTTATTTTAATTAACTTCACTTTCTTTTTCAAGGTACCCAGAAGTATTCACCGGTTTGCTGGAGCCCTGGCGCGGGGTGCTGCTCCACGGGCCGCCGGGCACGGGGAAGACGATGCTGGCGCGCGCGGTGGCCGGCGAGAGCTGCTGCACTTTCTTCAACGTCTCCTGCAGCACGGTCGTCAATAAGTGGCGAGGGGAGTCTGAGAAGATTGTCAAAGTATGTATATAGGACAGTCGATTTTGTCTTTGTTGTCATATTAAGATTTTATCAGTGCGTGTAGCCACATGTTTAGTTTCGTCAGTTCTTAAGGACTGTTCATACCTACTGATCTTATGGTGTTCAGATGCCAAAAAGGGCAGAAGGGATTCATCATCACCATCATTAGCCAATTGCAGCTGGACAAAGACCTCTAGGGCTCTCCACTCAGGACCAAAAAGCAAGGAATTGTGGTCTACGGACTTAAAGGTTATGACTTTTACTAACTACACCATCGCCCTGTTCAAAAATAAGCACTTCAAGCTCCTTGTTATTTAAATACCGCACTGCTTTCGCTGAAAAAAAAAACAAGATTCTGGAAGCAACTAAAACAAAACGGTAATAATGTGAAAACCAAGCATGTTACAGCAAGATTTGTGTGCGTCAAAACATTGTTTGCCCAACAAAGGATGTATTAATTTAAATGGAACCTTTTACGTATCTTTGTAAGATGCTGTTCGAAATGGCGTCTTACTACTCACCATCCATCATCTTCGTGGACGAGGTGGAGACGCTGGCGTCGGAGCGGTCCGCGCCGGGCGAGCACGAGGCCTCGCGCCGGCTGAAGGCGCAGCTGCTGACCGAGCTGGACGGCATCAGCGGCCGCGACGGCGTCGTCTTCCTGCTTGCTAACTCCAACATGCCGTGGTAAGTGTATTAGTAAGGCACTGTCCGGTGCATGAATTGAGGAGGTGACATAGCATCATAAACCATTTAACAAATAATCAGCTTATTGTGGTGGATGTTGGCTTCTCCCAGATCGGGCCAGTGTCGCAATAAGGTAAGATAATCGATAAAACACATGGAACGCAGCTGCTCAGCTCAAAATACTCCTCAATAACTTTTTACGGTCAGCACGAGGAGCAAAGGGGTAGTAAGGCCAACTCTGCACTTACTCTTACTCCTTGTCATCGATCATCTTCGTGGACGAGGTGCAGACGCTCGCGTCAGAGCGGTCCGCGCCGGGCGAGCACGAGGCCACGCGCCGGCTGAAGGCGCAGCTGCTGACCGAGCTGGACGGCATCAGCGGACGCGACGGCGTCGTCTTCCTGCTCGCTAACTCCAACATGCCGTGGTAAGTGTATTAGTAAGGCACTGTACGGTGCATGACTTGAGGAGGTGACATAGCATCATAAACCATTTAACAAATAATCAGCTTGTTGCGGTGGATGTTGGCTTCTCCCAGATCGTGCCAGTGTCGCAATAAGGTAAGATAATCGATAAAACACATGGAACGCAGCTGCTCAGCTCAAAATACTCCTCAATCAGTTTTCTCGGCACGCACAAGGAGCAAAGGGTTATTAAAAGGCTAGCTCTGCACTTACTCTTACTACTCACCATCCATCATCTTCGTGGATGAGGTGGAGAGCGGTCCGCGCCGGGTGAGCACGAGGCCTCGCGCCGGCTGAAGTCGCAGCTCCTGACCGAGCTGGACGGTATCAGCGGCCGCGATGGCGTCGTCTTCCTGCTCGCCAACTCCAACATGCCTTGGTGAGTTTAACTTGTGTTTTTCTCCGGCGAAAGCTGGTAGAAGCTAAGACTTGCAGGGATAATGTAGCATCAAAAACCAACCAATCAATCATCAGCTTTTAGCAGACCATTAGTGGACAGAAGCCTACACAGGGCAGGTTAGTGACCGCATTATTGCGAATGATAAAATACCTACAAGAAAACGCTGCTGCTCTCCCGCTCGGAATGTCCCTCAGTCGTTTGCTTCTTACGACATCGTTTGGAAGAAATGGGGAAGAGGGTAATCTTCGTGGACCAGGTGGTGGAGCTAGCATCGTAGCAGTTCGCGCCAGTCAAGCATGAGGCCTCGCAGTAGTACCTACCTTCAGAAATTGGTGTACCGGTCTCGTGCGCAATCTACATGATTGATTCATTGATGACTGATAAAGTTCACTGATTGTAGATAATTATATCGCTTGTGTGTGAATCATAAGAAAATTATAAATTAATTAAATTAAGTAGGTTTGTGTGCCTAATAATAATGGAAGGAAAAAGAAGGATCCATGTAACTTCACTATAAAATAAATAAATAAACCTAATCTACAGATAATAAAATATCTATCATCAGGGGTTGGTAATGTCTTTTCTTTTTGTATCAGGGAAATCGATCCAGCAATGCTCAGACGTCTCGAAAAACGCATTTTCATCCCGCTGCCCGACTCGAAGACTCGAGTGGAGCTGTTCTCCAAGTTCCTTGAGTCGAGTCGCATCGAGTTGTACCCGCGAGTGGACTTCGAGCAGCTGGCGGCGAAGACAGAGGGCTACTCTGGCAGCGACATCAAGCTGGCGTGCAAGGAGGCGCTCATGTCCGCCGTGAGGAAGACACTGCCCGACATGACTTGCAGAGGTATTACGACATCAGATTTTATAACTAGTAGAATAGGTACAGGAATGAGTCGAGCCGCATCGAGTTGTACCCGCGAGTGGACTTCGACCAGCTGGCGGCTAAGACCGAGGGCTACTCCGGCAGCGACATCAAGCTGGCGTGCAAAGAAGCGCTCATGTCTGCTGTTAGGAAGACACTGTCCGACATGACTTGCAGAGGTACCTATTACGACATCAGATTTTATAACTAATAGAAGAGGTACAGGAATGTGTCCAGCCGCATCGAGTTGTACCCGCGAGTGGACTTCGAGCAGCTGGCGGCTAAGACAAAGGGCTACTCGGGAAGCGACATCAAGCTGGCGTGCAAGGAGGCGCTCATGTCCGCCGTGAGGAAGACACTGCCCGACATGACTTGCAGAGGTATTATATACGAAATAAGATTTTATTACTAATAGAATAGGTACAGGAATGTGTCCAGCCGCATCGAGTTGTACCCGCGAGTGGACTTCGAGCAGCTGGCGGCCAAGACAGAGGGCTACTCTGGCAGCGACATCAAGCTGGCGTGCAAGGAGGCGCTCATGTCCGCCGTGAGGAAGACACTGCCCGACATGACTTGCAGAGGTATTATATACGAAATAAGATTTTATTACTAATAGAATAGGTACAGGAATGTGTCCAGCCGCATCGAGTTGTACCCGCGAGTGGACTTCGAGCAGCTGGCGGCCAAGACAGAGGGCTACTCTGGCAGCGACATCAAGCTGGCGTGCAAGGAGGCGCTCATGTCCGCCGTGAGGAAGACACTGCCCGACATGACTTGTAGAGGTATTATATACGACATAAGATTTTATTACTAATAGAATAGGTACAGGAATGTGTCGAGCCGCATCGAGTTGTAGGTACCCGCGAGTGGACTTCGAGCAGCTGGCGGCGAAGACAGAGGGCTACTCTGGAAGCGACATCAAGCTGGCGTGCAAGGAGGCGCTCATGTCCGCCGTGAGGAAGACACTGCCCGACATGACTTGCAGAGGTATTGCGCCATCTTTTTTTTACTAATAGCATACAGGTGAGCAAGCCAAGGTGCCATTTCGCATGCGCGAGCTATCACTATCGCCGCGAGTTATGTCTCCATCCCGCACACAAAGTAAATATTTGTATGGGCGATATAGCTTGCGTACCTACGCGAAAGTGGCATCTTCGCTAGCCCACCAAGATAGCCAGCCACAAACTTAGCAAAACTTTACCTACCTATGCAGCGATACATCAGAACATCAGAAGCTTTTTTCGACTTGCAACATAAAGGAGTGACCTAAGGCACAAACCCAGCAAAGCTGTATGTATGTAGGCGATAATAAATTATTTAGGTATCATCTAAATAATTTTGGGTTAAAAATTCTACTCACCCTTCGCAAGGTTTGTTATCGTAGCATGCAAAGCAAGCAACTAATATGGCTTGAACATTAAACGGAATTGAGGTCGATAATCAGGTGTTTACAATAAAACCAAAATAATTTTCAGCTCCTTTACCAGCACAATTACTTAAGTTCCGCGTTGTGAAGACCACTGATAATAATATGAAGGTAATCTTTATTCTAGGTAACCACGCAAACCGTAAAGATCGTTTAAACTTGGCGGACATTCTGACGGCGATCGAGAAGACCAAGCCAGTTTCCAAGAACCTTGCCAAAAGACATGAAGCTTGGCAGAATGAGATGGGATGTTCGTAATGATATCGTTAATTTGCCTGTCTTTACTTTCTAGGCATATTGCTTAGGTAGGTTAGGTTAGGTTAGGTACGTTAGATAGATAGAAATTTTGATAAAGTAATTGTGTCGTTTGATGTTGAAGAGAGGGTAAAGCATTGTGTCTTTCGTAAAGGTGACATTTTCTTTCTCAATTACTTATCTGAAAATTGCACGATTATAGGTACATTTAGTACTTAGTGTTTGAGTACCTATTCACATGTAAGAAATACCCCTTTGTTGGCAAAATACGTATGTTAATTTTCAGATACCTATTTTATATGGAATCTTTCTACAAAAATAATCATTTTGTAATGTTTTAAGGACTTATTTATTTCATCATGAAGAACTGTTTGATCATTAAATAAAAAACTGATAAATGTTGTTATCCGTTTATTGATGACATCTAAACCAACATTACTTGCTCTATACAAAATATTCTTTTAAAAATACACATCTTAAGCTTAGGATTTTAATATACTGACACAGCTCAATTCCTCCCCGTTATATATTTCCGGCTGGCCAAATGAGACCTTATCACCACGTCTTACAGCTGATTTGGCTTAAAACTTGATTTACATATTACTTTTATCTTTATGAAATATTTACTTTGATAGACAGTATATTTTTTTACAATTTGACTAGAAGTTAACCAATTTCCTAATAAAATAAACAAAAGACTCCCATGACACGTACTATTCCGCTTTCACTGTAATTTGTAACCTCTTTTAACAATAAAGGAAAATGGATTATTTATAAACACTTTTGGCACTAAGATAAGAACGTAAAAGAATGGAAATTAATCGTTTAAATAAACAAGGCGGACTTAATACTAAAGCTCAACAAATACTAAAGCTCAACAAATACAGGCTAAGATTAGGTGTAAAAAGGTACTTTGTTCAAAGGAACGCAAGAGATTCACAAAAGTTCACAAAGAGTATTTCATTTGAATGTGATGTAGGTTATTTGTAATTATGCAATGCAGTCAATGATGCACCATAATATGACCAGCAGTTTGAAAATCTTTTCGAAAAGGAAATACGATCATTTGGAAAACTTGCGACCTATTACCACGATCTGTTTAAAAACTGCTAATGGTGATATCAGGTATATTTACGCTTCCTTTCATAAAATCAATCCGAACTTAACTCATAATACTTTTGAAGAGATCCCAGTTAAGAGATAAGAAATTAGTAATTAATAATGAATAAGTAATAAACACTGTTCTAGAAGAGCTCGAAAACGATGGATGCGCGAAGATGGAAAGGATTGGAAAAGCTGAGAACCTTACGCGCGTTCGTCAGTACCTGTGTGGGTACATACAGGTAGGTATTGTACGTCATTATTTCTTGTGCATCAGAAGGCAGTGAATAAACCATGACAGATGTCTCAATAGGCTAGGCTAGGCTTTTTTATAAGTTTCGTTACTTTAATCACAGAAATATATTGAGATAGAACGGTCACGATGTCTTTTTCGCCTACTTTACGCGCGTGGCACCTTTTCGTTTGAGCCCCGCCCACAGAGTCACGTGATTTTATAGTACGAGTGAGTGAGAATGAGACAGCGTATAGAAAAACATGCAATATAGCGTATGATGTTGGCATGGGTGCCACGCCTACTTCGCCGTTCTATCTCGATATACATATTTCTGTAACTTCAATAGTGATCGGTCTTCTTTATTTGGGCCCTAGAAAACGGAGCCACGTAATTCCTATCGCCAGACTTGAAAATTAATTTTACGTGAACATTATTATTTAAGAAGTTTTTAATTTTAGTCATAACTGACACACACATCACGTAGGTACAAGAAATAAAAATCGATAGAAAAATGCTAACTTCTGTTAGCTCATCGACAAAAATGTCTCGTCTTGTCAAAAATTTGACTATTTCAACCATACCGATTAAAATTACTTGATTTTTTTCCATAACTTGCATCTTTAAACAATACTATTTGTCATGCAACAGATTTAACGGTATAGTTCAAAGAGATGACTTTGAGCTTAAAGAATAGGTACCTACTACTCTATGGGAAGAGATAGAGATACTTGAAAAAATATATTTACCGTTTAATGTTTAGAAAACGACGGTTACAAGGTATGTAATGTAATGTAATCATGATGAACAAACGTTCATAAAATATACTCTATGGCAGCCTTAATAAGCGATTGAGTTCCGTTTACCACAAGTTAAAATACAGTATGGTTAATATATATTGATATGTATGCAATGATCACTGTAAATGAGGAACATTGTTGTTGGTGATTGCAAGAACGTTTTTAATTATCTTTTTGTCAGTTACTTTTATATATTAACACTTCAGAACTTTGGCAAATGCGCTTTTAAGTTAAAATTATACAACTTAACAAAACAACACTGTTTTAGTTTTTTAATATTAATAGATAATATATCGTTGTAACTATGTTTTAACATAGAAAATTAAATTTTATGGTATTGAGATTTTGTGACAATTTTGTGCTGTTCCCATTCAAACAAAACTTACAAATAAGCTAACACTTGAATTTATCGCGAGGACATTTGTTTATCTACAAGCAGCGACAAAAAACACTTTCTGCTTTTTTACAGTCAACAGCAAGAGTTGTTAGATTTTACGGTATCACACCTTATTACCATGACAATAAGGCACTTTGATTATTTCAAACACTTTCGCTGTTGACTGCGCGTCCTAACATCAAAGTTGCTATATTATGCTTCTCTCTATCCGTGCTTGGCATAGGCCTTTAAGATAAACCGGACCATCGTCTAATAGTGTAGGTGCATACAAATACGCCACAGTATGCCCATTGTCCATGCAATTTAAAAGTCATTAACTTCGCAAAATATAAACAAAACACCAAAGTCACTTCAACTGAGAAACCATTCAATTAGATGAGTAAGTTATTTGAAGATCCAAAAGGTGGATTTTTTTTTGAAATCCTTATGCCTAGATACTACTAGGTATAGTAAAATATTGTAACCAATATTAGCATATTTTGTAATTGTTTTATAATTAGAAGCCGAGATTGACGATACATAGATGCACATTAATATTTTGATTACTTTGAGAAA
Organism: Nomophila noctuella; assembly: GCA_958496325.1. Lineage (NCBI taxonomy): Eukaryota > Metazoa > Arthropoda > Insecta > Lepidoptera > Crambidae > Nomophila > Nomophila noctuella. The sequence goes on from OY292495.1 coordinate 3,318,202, forward strand.
CCCTTTTTGGAAAAAAAATGTATAACATTATTATGCTACTATTTTGCCACGGCCATACCAAATGGAAAAATCAACTCTGAGAAGAGAAACAAGTCAAGTATATCTTTGAATTTAGAATTTTTCCATCAAAATTATATTATTATTATGAAAACTGTCTAGGACTTAAAAAAATTGGAACTATAATTACCTGGGGTGAGATTCACTAAGCGCAAATGTCATATTCGCAGCGGCTGTAAATCGGTGACAGTAGTAATTTAGAACTAATGCAGTACTGTCACGGATTACACAGCCATGAGATTATGAGATTTGGGCTTAGTGAATTGCACCTTTGTTCATTCATTATTTATTAATCTTATTTCCACACAGGTATCAACTAGGCACTATCTCTGCATCGTCAAAATCAACATCACATCATACAATTTTAAAGTGTCCATATACAGGTTGCCTGCTCGAGTAATCAGCTACTTCCCGTCAACATTAGCGTCGTGTGTGGCGAGCCTCCAGAGCGTGTTTCAGATGTAGAAGATGATGGCGGGGATCTGGCCGTCCTCCACTGACGTGCCGTTGTTGTTCCCCGCCGCGTACGAGAACTGGAATACGACTTTCTCGCCGTTGTTGCAGTCCACCGTCACTCGCCGGAGACCTTTGGTGCCGTAGTACGAGTCTGTACCCTGGAATTATTAAAATACTCATGAAATATTATGGATAGTTTGGTATGTGATACTTTAAAAACCTATAGTTGCCATTTTTTTTATGGCAGAGATGGCAAAACGAGCTATCGGGTCGCCTGATTGTTAGTAATCACCGCCACCCGTGGCCATCCGCGACACCAGAGGTATCGCAGATGCGTTGCCTGCGTTTAAGACCCCATGCCCTCCCCAACTGAGCTCTGGCGACCTTACTCACAAGGAGAAACATAGCTTAACAGGAACAAAGAGCTTTTTCATTGGATCTTCTGTAAGGTCGAGGTACTTCTCAAGACGAGTGGCTCTTACTAGTGGAAGATCCACTATGCTCCACCTCTCTTAAAAACGATTATATGTATTAGTTTCAGTAATTTTAATAGAAGTTATACCTTCAGTTTAGCACTCGCTATGTAGGATGTGTTGGGCAGGATTTCTACAGGTTCCTTGAACATGGCCCGGTAGGTGTCATCCGTGCCGTCACAGCAGAATGTAGTTGTGTTTGATCCGCACACCTTCTTTGTGGCCAGGTGAATGATCTGAAATCAATTTACTAGCATGAGCATACATTGTTCATTAACAAACCATTGTTGATGAGTCAATAAATAAAAATTTAAACACAGTAATTATGATTTGTCAGTAAAGCATTGCTAAGCCCATAGAAACTGATTCTAATGACTTAAGTCATTATCTTTTATCTAATACAAATATAATAAAGATGCATAGATTTTTTGTTTGAATGCTTATCTCATAAATTACTTGTTTTAGGATAAATAAATGTTTCAAATAACTTACCTGCAAGTGAACTTCATACTCAGAGCGTCCAAAATATGATCCATACAATCCAAAGCCAACAACAAAAATCCTTTGGTCTACCGTAAATCTGATTCTATCACTAGTTCCACTGTACCCCCATCTTGATTCTGTCTGAGGAAATCTGTTCACCGTCAGTTCTTTCCCAGTCATACAACACCTGGGGGTATCGAGGAACCCCACATTTGGCTTTGGATTTACAGTGAAATACAGGAATAGTTGAACTATTTCTCTGTCGTCTAACAAGCCGCTCTGTGCTGGGCCCATTGCAAATTCTTCAACAGACATCAAAGGGAACCTAATGGCATTGAATGCGCGACCCAGGACCGTGCGCTGGTTGACCGGGGTCACGGGCAGCTGCCGCCTTATGCACTCTGCTTCTGACCAACGTAATACTGCTGAGAAGATCTTTGCTTCTCGAATTCGAAGTGTATCTCTGAAATAATAAAATAGTCAAATTAAATCACACTTTATTATAGAGATTACTAACTAGATCGGACTGAAAGTTGAATCATAATGAAATACTAGGGAGTTGAAAAAAAAACATCAAAGTTTTTCAAAATCATCATTATTATTCCTAATTCAGTCATATTATTTTTGTTGCAAAAATATATTGTAGAGTACCCACATTTGTTAAAGTTGTTTTCATTATAAAATGTCAAAGAAGATAATAGAAATAAAAGTACCATGGGGTAATTATACCCATGTTTTTGGATGTTTAATTTTCATATTGACAAGACATTAAAAAAAAAATACCATGTGGTGATTAAATATGAAGAATAGCCACATATGCTTTACATATTATTTTATTAAGATATTGAGGGTATTTTTGAAAAAATTAGTTCCACATAAGTATTTTGTGTTCATATTCACAAAATGGACAAGATGCAATATTTAATGGTAAATAATGAAGAATTCCTACCTTCCTAAAACAGCATTCAGTGTGTCTTGGTCAATGTCGGTGAATCCCTCAGCATTCAATGCATCTGTTGTGTTCTTATCTATCATCTCTAGACAAAGAGCTGCAAGCTGCGGTTCATCAAACAGCCGTGCCTGTGTCAGCAGTAGGAACGCATTATCCGTGCCCAAGTTACTCTTCAGGAAATCCACACAGTGCTCCTCGAGCGCTGCCACCGCATACTTCTTAGCAGTGTACAGAGTAGTCATCACACTCTCCGGACCAATTCTAACTTCATCCGAGTACAGGAACTTCAACAAATGTAAGAAAGCAGCAGGTTCCACGTCAGGCAGCTCAATCTCATCTGATTTGGTAGCTAAGACACCGTTGAACATGGCGTCGAACACCGCGCTGCCGACGGACAGGACGAACTTGTGCGCGGGTATCACCTGCTGATTAGTGTCTTTACCCACGATGAAGTGCACGTCGCACAAGATCTCGTTGTTGAACAGGAAGGAGAGGCGCTCCTTGACGGTGGTCTTCGTGGCCTGCCAGTTGTGCAGGCGGCCGCCGGTGTTGTTGGTGGGCTGGAGGTTCTCTATGGCGGAGGAGGAGGCGACGGGCTCGATGGACTGGCCGTTGTCGTCGCCCCGCATCTGCTCGATCTGCCGAGCCAGCTGGTTGGAGGGCAGCATGTTCTGCGGCGGCTGCTCGTCACCGTCCGCCATCTGCCCGTCTCCATCGTCCAGCCTCACATTCAACAACCTATTTACAATGTCATTTTTCGAGCCGGATGCCATAATAATACCACGCACTCAACACTATTCAACTTTCAAGCATATCACGTTGTGATGTTGGAGTTATTTAAATAATGTTAATAATCACGGAGTTCACTTCTTTAGCACAATTTTTACGATAAACTATAGATATTTTGAACGGGAAAGACTTGGTTTATTATTGTGATCAGCAACAAATGGTGTTTTTGTCACGAATGAAGTTTTCGGTTTTGACGGCAATTTACCCGTGACAAGTGACAACTACGCTTTTTTGACATTTGGCATTATGCGACAGTTATTTTACCTCTGGCAGCACACTTGCTTTTTGTTGGTCGTTTCGTTTTTAACACAATACGGATTGTATTGTTACTTACAAGAAAGAAAAAATAGATCATTTTGCGTCATATTAATATTTTGTTGATAAACGAGTTATGGGAGATGGGAACCGAAACAAAAGATTTAATTTTGATTTTGGTCAGAGGTAAATAATTATGTATGCATTTTTTTTAAGTTTCATAATAAGTCGACAATATTTTGTAAGTACCTACAATTATGTAATATCATATATCATTTCAAGTCAGATAAATTGGGATTAGGTAAGGTAGATACAGATCGGTAGCCTAGGGTCAAGAGTGCCGCTGCACAATGCACATGCTTGAGATCGGCACGTATCGGCAGTTCAAACACGGCAAGGCATGCGCCTATGAAAAGTGCGTATTTTCATACCAGCTATATTGTGAAGGAAAACATTGTGAGGAAACTTAAACACTAGGTAGTGTGTGAAATGGATAAGGCAATGGCAAACCACATCGTTAAAATTGCCAAGAGAGTTGTTGTGTTTCATCTCAACTCTCAGTTGTAAGTAATACGTAGTACCTACCTATCCTCATTATGAAGTTCTATTTTAATCAACCTGTCCTCATAATACTTATAGAGAGGTGGAGGGTTAGTCTTTAGGTTTTTAAGGTAAAGTTGCAGTAGTTCGATCAACCGGGCTAAGAACTGAACAACAGCTACTAGATGAACTATTCTATAAGTGCTGGTTTGATTCTCGCCGCAGGCAGGAGGTAGTTTGGTCATCTTGTTTTGTATCATTTATTTTTATTTGATTGAAGAATACTAACTGTGTAATATCGTAATAGCATGTCATCGTTTTAGTATAAAAAAATAATGTAAATAAATTAATGCATTGGACTAACAACAATTGCCTAGCCCCAAACTAAACTCGAAGCTTGTACAATATATACATAATCCTATATAAACATCCATGACTCGAGTAAGGTACCTGCGGCAATTAAGGCCCACTTAAAAGGAAATGGCTATAAATTTGAGAATAGTGCGTATAAGATATCAAAAACTTATTGTTTACATAGCTTATTTATGTTGCTGTAATAAATGGTGTAAAACTATTAAGAAACGCATATATTTTAATAAATATATATACTTTTTTAAAACCCTTCTCAGGGGCCTTATTATACTACGGTAGTATATTAAGGCCCATATAAAAAATCGCTTTATTTTTTAATACAAGTGTCCTAAATTTACCTAAAAATCAGTTAAAATGAAAGTAAATGGTTATTTTTTACTCATTTGAACATTTTCCTTTATTTATTAAACGTGAGCCTTATTGGCCTCTTAATATTAATTACAGACAATTTGATTTCAAATAACTAGTGGTCTTAATTATGTTAATTAGTACAGCACGTACAAAGCATGCTGTGCTTCTACTCCATTGAAAACTTAAATAATCAGTTATTTTCTTATTAAACAAAGAATATCATTTTTTTCATATTATATTAATTTATAAGACTTATAATCAGACTTTAATTAAAGGTAAAATCCTAACTCAGTTCTCTATATAATATTCCTAGAAACAAAAAAATATACTCTTAAAACAAAAGTAATAATAATCTTGCAAACAAAATCCAAACAAAACAATAATTAAGAAACAAATTAATCATACTGAGACGGTAAAATATAATCTTGTTAAATCACAGTTCCACCAAAATTTAATTTTTCTTCCGTCCACTGAGCTCTCTTCTTTGGACTTTTGAGGCATTTTAAACAAAATCTATAACAATGATACATATATTGACAATAAAATGTACATAGTATATTGACCTGGAACACAAAAAACGAGCAATCTGATACTCAAATATTAAGGGCCCAATAAGGCCCATGTACCGTTTAAATGGGCCTTATTAACCTCATGCCATGTTTTTACAAATTAACCTAATAAACCTAAAATCTCTATCCCTGAATCGGGAGATCCATATCCTTTGTATTGTACAACACATACTTAAAATAATAAATACAGCAATAAAAGTGAATTATTGAATTAAACGTAAAAATATTTACAGTTTCTTGATATAAAAATTATAAAATTGCATAGTAGCCGGCCACTCCACCAACGCATCGCAGGTGACCGGCAAGATAGCGGCGCTGGCGACTGTCTAATCCAGTCAAAATAGACAAAATTAAGACTCAAGGTTGCATTAATTCCCACACAGCTGGATTTTTGTGCAGGCCTTGAATACGTCATTACAAATGATATGTCAAAATTCCCCATCGATCCCGCTTGTGCGTTGTTTTTTATTCGTGGTCAAAGGGCCCAAATTTGCATTTTTTTCTTAAATCTCTGAAACTAAAAGAGCTATCGAAAAATGGTTCAGGAAAAGTTTATAGATCGTAAAATTGTCTACCTAAAAGATCTCTACATTTTTCTTCTACAAAGCAGCGCTGTCGAGATATTGTGACTTTAAGCCGCAGGAAAGTCGTATTTTCGAGTAGCCCACATTATGCAATTACAATAAATTGGGTTGAGTAGTTTATCTGGTGCAGGTGGCAATTAAGTATGGATTGGCTCGAAACTATTATTTACCAATTTCCAGCCCCAATTTTCAGGATTTAGTTCATTGAAGTCTAAAAAGACAAAATGATGTATCAAGCTTGCATTCATTCCCAACAAGCGGGACTTTTGTGCAGGCCTTGAATACGTCATTACAAATGATATGTCAAAAGTCCCCATCGATCCCGCTTGTGCGTTGTTTTTTATCTGTACTGAAAATCTTCGGATCCTATTCCTAACCTTTCTGGTAGTCAAACCTCAATGGTCCCCATAGAGACTTTTACTCCTTAGATGAAATAGGATCGATTGGCGCGAAAAAAAAAATTTGGAATTTTCAGTACAAATTGCTGAAATAGGTAATTTTTTTTTTCATGCCAATCGATCCTATTATAAGTTAGGATTAAAAGACTTTAGGGGACCATTTGAGGTTTGAGTACTAGAAATGTCAGGAATCGCAAAAAACTTTTCCCATACATTTTGTACTGAAAATACCAAATTTTTTTTTCTCGCCAATCGATCCTATTTCATCTAAGGAGTAAAAGTCTCTATGGGGACCATTGAGGTTTGACTACCAGAAAGGTTAGGAATAGGATCCGAAGATTTTCAGTACAGATAAAAAACAACGCACAAGCGGGATCGATGGGGACTTTTGACATATCATTTGTAATGACGTATTCAAGGCCTGCACAAAAGTCCCGCTTGTTGGGAATGAATGCAAGCTTGATACATCATTTTGTCTTTTTTGACTTCAATGAACTAAATCCTGAAAATTGGGGCTGGAAATTGGTAAATAATAGTTTCGAGCCAATCCATACTTAATTGCCACCTGCACCAGATAAACTACTCAACCCAATTTATTGTAATTGCATAATGTGGGCTACTCGAAAATACGACTTTCCTGCGGCTTAAAGTCACAATATCTCGACAGCGCTGCTTTGTAGAAGAAAAATGTAGAGATCTTTTAGGTAGACAATTTTACGATCTATAAACTTTTCCTGAACCATTTTTCGATAGCTCTTTTAGTTTCAGAGATTTAAGAAAAAAATGCAAATTTGGGCCCTTTGACCACGAATAAAAAACAACGCACAAGCGGGATCGATGGGGAATTTTGACATATCATTTGTAATGACGTATTCAAGGCCTGCACAAAAATCCAGCTGTGTGGGAATTAATGCAAACTGGAATGTCTATTTTGACCGGTCTATGTCGACCAATTTGGAGAAATTCACACAGACATTTTGCACGTGTGCGTAAACAGTGAAGTGTTGTAGAAATGTATTTCCGCAAAATTTTAAATGTGGGCCTTATTACCTCCTGGGCCTTATTTACCGCAGGTACCTTACAAATCCCGATGTTCTCGTAATGGTCGTTAGACCATTACGAGATTACATCTCAACAAAAAAAAACCAACATTGTCCCACTGCTGGGCAAAGGTCTCCCCTAAAGATTTAAAATGAATGAAAAAAAAATAATATATAATTCATGACATAAAGTTCCTAATATCATAGGGCAAAAGGCATTGTATTATCTAATAAATTTAATTGTCTTCCACGCCAATTTAGTTTTCGAGACTTTATTGTCCATACATAATAATGCATACCTACGAGTACAACTGTAGGTATTGGTGTAAGCCGCGCGTATGCTCGTGGTAAACCAGAGATGAGCCGGCAAATGAGGCTTCGACTACGCTGAGGTACAGCCACCGCGCTGCGTGTCTCGCGCGAAGAGCGAACAATGTACACGAATGGCGGCGTGTTTAATTCACTCTGTGGAATCTGCATTTTTTTTGTCATTCTTCTTGGTGCACATGTTGAAAAGTGCGTTTTGGTTTTTCTGCAAACATTTTTGGTAATGTCCAAAGTAGTAGTAGCAGTAATCCAATAATTATAATATAAATAAACATAAAAAAACTTCATTAGCTATTTCATGCGATTGTAGTAAACCTTTTTAAGATGTAGGTATTGCTTAGAAAGTAAAAAGGCATTAAAGAACCTGGGGCTCAGGGAAACCTGGGTATTGAACCTACGTCCTTCGAGTCCAGATAGTACCTACAGGTAGTTAGTTCTCAAATTCCGTTATAAAAATGAAGTATATTGTAACAGTAACTTTAAAACGCTATTTTATTATTTTATTAAAATAATAATTGCAAGGTTACAAGATCGTCCTTAGGTCTATGGCTAATTTCGTACGTCATCAAGGGCACGCACGCGCGCAACGGTCGATCCAGCTACAGGTGCTCGCCCGGCAGTCGAGTAGCCGCCGCGTACCAACCAGTACCTCATTACATTCAGCCCTCGCAGGCAAAACAAGAAAACCTTTGCCTCATGCGCATTATGACTGACAGAAGCGATAACAACACACGCTAATACATATCTCTCCTCCGGACTGCAAAAAAACGCCTAAAATATAGAATACGCAAGAAAATATCGCCTGTGTCTTATTGCGTTTATAAATTCAACAGGCGCTCAAATGAGTTTGTGCTCATGGTCGTTTTGCTAGTCTAATCTTTGAAGTTGAATTTTAATGGTTGTCTTTCTACGCTGTTGTTGATGTGTCTTACTTGTTGTCTGTTCAATAAATTAAATTTGTATACTATCTGTTAAATATGGAAAAACCTTCGAGCTTAAAATGGGTGGACTTAAGGATTTTAATTAGTGTGTATTGAAGTAAAATGAAAGCAGGAGATTGTTGTTCTCGTGGTATTTCTTATAAGACGATGTAAAAGGTAAGATACAAACGATATAAATATTACTAAACTTGTAGTCTATTTATGTTATGAGATTGTTTACCTACGCATCTGTCATTATTTACTTATATGCTTAGCATGATTTTTTTATAGAAACGCTATTTATAAAACATTTTAAATCATGTTTTTTTTCTTTTTAAATAAGATACGCAAGAAAACTATCAATATTATTATTATTTATCAAACCCGCACTGTGTAAAAGCTTAAGAAATTATAACATTTTTGTACGTAACTACCTAAAGAGTTTGTACTGAAAATTGTTTGTAATTATATTAAGAATCGATTTTATATTACACATTTGTTACCTATGGTATCGATATGGCGACCTTGAGGGTATATAGGTATAAGCCGAATGAGGTTAAAATAAATAATATGCAACGTATCAATACAGGTAGGAACCAACAGGTAGGAATAAAGTACCAACATAGGTACTAAGGTATAATTTGTTATGCGAATTTTCGCAATCAATATTAAGGAGTCATTAAAATAATATTTTACCATACATCGATCGTGGCTACTGATGCATCATGATCACGTATATTGACCAGTTAAACCCAAAGTAATTTACGTCTGCTATCTCTCCTCAAGGGCGAAGTTGTATTAAAGCATCCACCGCCCAGAATAAATAAAAGACATACAGAAACTACTACACGTATTTGCAACATTTTGACTGTAACATTTTCAGATTCTTGATGTAACACGTTTGTTATTGAATAACCCACGACGGCTGACATGTCGCACGCACGGATCCATTTAGCCGAGTGAATACACCGCGCTGTTTTGTATTCAAGCTAGGTACGACTAAATAATCCAAGCGATTCTTCCAATAATATTTTTACTTTTCAGATGTGATACCTTTCTGATCTGGATTGGTATTGATATACTTATGTTTGCTAAAGAGTTACCTGACGGAAACTCAGATCTCGGACTCTGATCACGGACACCAACTTGCCTTTCAAAATACGTTTTTGGCCCAGCTGCGGGTAGTGGGGGAGATCAGAAATTAAATAGCCAGATTGTTAGTTTGTTACTAATAGCACAGTATAAAACTAATTGACATCTTGAATTGATTCATTTAATGCCATTGATATACAAAAACCCAAGATGCACAGTCTCGAACAAAAGTAACACTCAATAGTGTCACCAAAACCAAAAGTCAAACTTTGACATGACATAATTTCGCAGATAGAACAAAGCTAGGAGTGGAGACGAATATTTGTTTTATTATTATATACAAGCATTTTTAAAGCAAATTAATAATATGTACATACAAACATAAAAAGTGCAAGTGATAATTTAACAAAGTACCGCAAAACCTTATTTAGCTACATGTTTAAACTTAAAATTAAAACGTGTTTATGAATCTTCACGCCTTTGTTGGCTGACGATTGATGTCCATTGCCAGCATGCTATGGCCACATGGAATACTAATAAAAAGAAAAGAATAAGAAATACATTATTTAAATGTAGAACTCGTCTTCGTCACCTAAATTTATTGTATATCATAAATTAAAAAATGATGCACAAAAATCTATAAGAACATAATATGATTAATAAACAAAGTTCCAACTGAAATCTAATTGAATGGATGGTTGGAGATGAGACGAAACAAAAATGAAAAAATCTTCCATAACAATTTATGGGATTCGCTTAAAAACGATATTATAATACAAAAAATACAATTGATGTATATAAATATACTTGTTATAATATCAAAACGATATGTGCAAAAACATATTTAAAAAATAAACATCACAAAAAAATATCGTCTCCTTTGAAATACGAACAGAGCCTTCTTATAATGCGACTAAAATAAAAAGGGATTATAATGCATCGTTCTGACAATGAAATAACGGCCATTGGAATTTGCCGTATTAGACTGGAGCCGGTGACTGACTTTTGAAACAAATTAAATTTAAATAATATATTACGTTGCTTATTAAGTTATAAAATCCACCAAAAAGAATCAATAAACATTTTTACTTACCGAAAATTATAAATCCCGGCCTTTTCTAACGTTCTTGTCGTACTTTTTGTACAATTTTTCATTGCGCATTTCGGCATTGTCAACGACGTTGCTATGACGCGGGTGACGCAAGACTATTTGAAAAAGGTGCCGGATTTAAAATTGGGCACTTTTCTGATGTTGACGGTTTATAGACGTTGATTGTGTATCTTGGGTTTTTGTATATCAATGTTTAATGCGTACATTATACCTACGAGGGGCAGCAGCTAGCTCTTTCTTATTGTGTGTGGCCCAGGCACAGACACCGACTAACCACTTTTAATACTCTTACATCAGCCTAAAAGCACTCAAAATGTAATTTCGACATCTCTACGCGCGGCTTACCGTTTAATTAGTAAATTAACTAATTCATTTGTGATATTAATGGTAATTGTGTTTCCGCAGTGCAATGATGCTGAGCCCAAAGATCCAGCGCAGTGTCCGCGTCAACGACGGCCAGCTGCTCGCGCTGTCCGACCGCGCGCAATACGACCACTCACAGGTAAACTCTGTTCCAATGTTTTCTTATTTTGGCCTGGACACGATGGGCACGTGCTCAGGGCCCCACGATCGATCGAGGCCCCCGCGACAGATTGAGGCCCCCAGACAAGGTTCTGGTGGCCTTACGTTGACCAAACAAGTGGTCTAAAGGCCCATGTGCCCTGGGACCCTGGTGAAAGATGGCCCTGCTTATAGTAAAACTTTCCCATTTCAGAGTTCCTCTGTCTCTTATCGTCCAACGTACTGCGGTTACTAATCCGCCTATCCAGCGTGGTGGTACATTTAGTGGAAGCCAACGTCCTAGCAGATGCTAGGAAGTTCAACGATGTTTAGTTATCTTACTGCAACAGTTGCATGATGAATTTGCACCTATTAAAATAATAAATAAATAAATTCATCACACACCAATTGCCCAGCCTAAAACTGCTCAAACTAAGCTCGAAGCTTGTACCTACTATGGATGCCAGGGAACGGATAGACATAATATGTACCTACTTAAATACTTTTATAGCCATCCTTGACTCGAGTACAAATGCCGATGTTCATCACACAAACATTTGCCCCTAGCGGGATTTGAACGTTAATCGAATATCGAAATATGGTACTAATCCACCGAACCAATCGACTGAAGGTTTCGAGATTAAAATACTAGATTAACAAGGCATTAAAATATTATCAAAAGTTGTTAAGATTAAATGATTACTAAAAATGCTTTATAAGAAGCGGATTTAAGTAATGAGTTCAGGATATTGTGAGTATGCTGTAGATTAATGTTTGTTATCGAATCCGGCGATCTGTCACGAAGCAGGCTGGCTCAACAGGTCGGCCTCCGCCATCGTGGCTGTGGCCACTAACTCTTAACAACTGATAACGGCCATTTTAATACCTAATTGACTATTAGGTATAGTAAGTTACTGGATAATTTCAAATAAACATACAATACTTCAAAATATAAAGGTCATTATAGTACTAAACTTATTCTTATTATTTATTTTTCGGCCCATTGGTTGTTTTATACACTAAATTTTATTATGATTATTTTAATTTTAGGTTTAAAAACAAGAGACCTCATTAAAATGAAATATGATTATTTAAGAGCTACGTGGGCGAGTAATGTTTGGATACATGAGAAAAATGGCGAAAGTTTGATATGTTCTTTTTGCATACCTATGTATATCACAGGAACGAAAATTTAGCAGTTTTGTGTGTAATGAAATGTTTGATGAAGATCCGTAGTAATAATTAATTCGAGACCTCTCCTCATTTGCGGATGTCGGCTTGAGACCGCAACCATGTAGGTACATACATTTGCCCATGATACATGACAACAGCATTTCAGACGAAACTGCTTTGCCATCTACCGTCCTTATGTCATGGGAATAAGCGCTTATATTGAACTGCAATTGTTCAGCATGAATTGCGCTTTACCTTACAGTGTTTACCTACGGTTGTATCAGTACTAATAATAGGGACGTCGGTAGAATAAACAATCTAAGTTCATTCAGTCACAGTTAAATTGCAGTCCATTGCTGGACTTAGGCCTCCCCAGGTAGCCACGTGAAGCAGGGTTGTGAACGATAGAACACAGGGGAAGCTGCTGCCCATTAATTACGTCACTCTCGGGAAGAAATGGGCCGGCATTTCACCGTAACTTAGTACCTGCTTAAAGGAAGAACAAAACGAATTAAGATAACGCAGTGACCCAAAATGAGTCTTGGCTTCAGATAACAATGGGTGCCATTTGGCCCTGTCAGGAAAAAGGGATTAAATAGTAGAGGCTTTCAGAATTCGCATCAAAGTTTGTACGGATACCCAGAAAGGTACCTTTTAGAACCAAGAAATAAAAAAACTGAGGAACTTATATACGACAAAAGTTTACCATTGTAGCGACTTTAGCTGCGATCCCATCAATCAAACGGAGCAAAACTGGATGGCAAAAGTCAGCGAAAAGTACAATAATGTAAACATCAGCTCCAAGTCTCGTCACGAGCGTGTCACCGAGACAGCCCATCCATCACTCCAGCCTGATTCGCGCTACCAAAGTAATTGTCTTCTAGCGGATATACAACACATTGTATACTATACAAAACTAAATGGGATTGTGATCTAAGCAAAGACTAAGTTCTGAGAAAGATCTGCCGTTTTCGCTTCTGCCATGAAAGACAGCCTTAAATACCTACGTACATTATTATAATGTTTAAATTTCGTATGAGTACGCTACTCATTAAATAAAATAATTATAAAATGGACACCGTTTAATATTTTTTATTCCAAATACTATTACTCTCGTAGTTTTTAAGAACGCGTGTTCAGGGAATGACATCGATATAGAGTTGAATTGTAATCTATATCTATAAAACTCAAAGGTGACTGACTGACATAGTGATCTATCAACGCACAGCCCAAACCACTGGACGGATCGGGCTGAAATTTGGTATGCAGGTAGATGTTATAACGTAGGCGTCCGCTAAGAAAGGATTTTGATTAATTCAACCCCCAAGGGGGTAAAATAGGGGATGAACGGTAGAATGAAACTTTGTCAATTTTAAACCTATCGGGCTGATATTTTGCATACATAAAGCTTATATGACGTAGGCATCGTCTAAGCAATCATATTCATAAATTCCAACCCCCAAGGGGGTAAAATAGGGGATGAACATTAGTATGAAACTTTGTCATTTTTTAACCGATCGGCTTGAGACTTTGCATTTATAAAGCTACTATAATGTAGGCATCGCCCAATTAATGAGATTGATAAATTCCAACCCCAAGGGGGTAAAATAGGGGATGGACGGTACTATGAAACTTTGTCAATTTAAAACCTGTCGGGCTGATATTTCGCTTACATAAATCTACTATGTCGTAGGCATCGCCTAAGCAATCATATTGATAAATTCTAACCCCCAAGGGGGTAAAATAGGGGATGTACTTTAGTATGAAACTTTGTAAATTTTAAAACAATCGGGCTGAGACTTTGCATTCTTAAAGGTACTTTGACGTTGGCATCGCCTAAGCTATCATATTGATAATTTCTAACCCCAAGGTGGTCAAATAGGGGATGAACGTTAGTATGAAACTTTGTAATTTTTAACCGATCGGGCTGAGACTTAGCATTTATAAAGATAATATGACGTAGGCATCCCCTTTTAAAGATTATTTGAAAAATCCACCCCTAACGGGAAAAATAGGTAATAAAGAAACCGTAATCCACGCGGACGAAGTCGCAGGCGCCCGCTAGTAATTGATATTCAGTCACATTCAGTTGACGCATATCACCTAGCAGTCGAACGTCGGCTTTGGTTGCAAAAAGTTATTTAATTGCGATTTAGGTAAATATTTTTTTAGTACTATTTCCATAGTAGAATACTTGCGCATCTGTACCCTAAAGTTGTGAGAAAGCTAAATAACAACGCGAACCAGTGACCTCTGACACTCTCCTTTATTGCCAAATTAAATATTCAGGAAAAAAAGGTAGCCAGCCAAATAGGTTGTATTTACTGCGGCGCGGTTTACGGCGAACATATTATTTTGTTTGCATAAGGGCCTTTGTCTGCGTAGTCTCCAGTCATTCGTGTTATTCCATTGTTTCTAGCACCGCACTGAATTAATATACTTACCTGTGAGAGGAAAATGTGTAACTAGCTTGATGGCGCAGTGGTTAGCGCGCTCGGCCTGCGATTGCAAAGTGAAACAACTTTCGCAGTGGCCGATTATCGAATGGGTGACCGAAAAATTTCATCTCGAGCTCCTCCGTGGTTTGGAAGGCACGTTCAGCTGGTGGTCCTGCGCCCGATCTCTCTACAATCGCGTCAGATTGCTGTCTCACTCAATATTAGAGTGGGGGAATAGGGATTGCACCTGTTCTTGAGCACTATAATATATCCTGCGTACCTAGCTGATCCTAAGACCGCCATTGTCGGAAAACGGCCGGAAGGTATTATTCAGTCATATCGTTGCCCTGAATTACAAATCCTGCGAAAACTTTGCACATTTACAAGTACCAAAACGCCAGTCGGTTCGGTGTATTGTTGAGTAGTCGACTACTACACTAGAGGGCACGGGTCAATTTCGCGGAATACAAATATTTGTATGCTTGAACAAGTTTGTTTGCATTGGTCTCTGCTCCTGACTTTAATCTGTATTTATTTACAAAGTCAGAGAATTCGCCCGCGTGTATTACACGTTGGTATTGTGGGAATAAAATGTTTTTTCGGGATGGTAGCCTACGTTCATAATGAATAACGTAGGATTCTTCATCATCATCAGCCCATTAACGTCCCCAATTCTGACCGCTCCTATGGATTGATGATGAGATCGGGTCTTAATCACCAGTAACCCAATGCGGTTTAATGTTTATAAACGCTGCTTCTGCAGCCGTGGTCAACGGTGTAAGGGTCTTCCGAAGCACGAAGTAATTTTATGGCACTCGTATGCACATTTAAAAGAATGCCTTATTTCAGGCTGGTTACCTGCACAAGAGGAGCGCAGATAACACCAAGTGGCAGCTGCGATGGTTCATCCTCTATCAGGTATGTATTTATTTGTAACAAATTATTTTAAAAATACAAATATTTTGCATGCCTTACAATTTAAAGGTATACACAGCTTTGGCATCAAATAACAACGAAGTAAACAAATGTACATATGTAATAGGTAGCGTCATCTATTGCTTCTATCTCTTAAATAAATTTACTTTTTTGTACTTTCGGGGATTCATTCTCATTCTTTAAATTGTATACTTTGCGAAAACATAATTTAGCAAATTATGATAGTGTCGTTTCTACTATGTAACATGAATAAATCTTACTTTGAATTTTAATTTGATGGACATGTGCCTTGGGAATAAGGATCGGTATAAAATTACCATATCTATGTATGCCATGCATTCCAGTTGACATTCAGGGAAATAGTCTTTGAATAGCAACTAAAATAGTGATAAAATGTGAATCTACAAAGTAACACTTTTACCCGTATTTCACTTCCGTGTTGCTCTGAAGAGGAAACGAAACTAGGCTTGCAATCCAAAGCGAAAAGCGGTAAGCAAATATAAAATGCTAGATAAAATTTACTCTTCCGGCGTAAATTGAGTAAGTTATAAAGCTCTAAAGCGAGGCGTTAAGGGAAATGTTTTATAATGAAGTACTCTGTTCGCTTTTCGCTCTGAACTCGGAGAGTGCTTGTTGACGCCACCGGCTTCAAAACATGCACTAAGTAGATTCATTCACGGATCCTTAAATAAATATAAAGGTTTAGTCATTACCAGCTACTACTAGTTTATTGAAAGTGACTGTACTTACTTAAGAATAAGGCAATAGACGCTTTGCTTCCCTTCGATAGGTTCTGACGAATTTAAATACAGTTTATACTATATACCTACATGTATGGGCTTTATTGGCTTACTATTATGTTATTGAACAACATTGGTCAGAGAATGGGGTATTGACGCCTCGGACCGCATGGTTAATGTTTTTGGACCGTGACCATCGTCCCAAAAACGCAAACTGTGCTGTCTTGAGTGTTACTGACAGCTGACTGAAGATAGCACAAGGAGAACCTTTGTTCATATACATATGCATATATTGTTCATGATGGAAAATTTAAGTGAATACCGTAGATATAATATTCATTGATCTGGAACCCGCACCGGTCTCTAAACTAGACTAAATCAACCATGTCACTACCTATAATCTATTCCACCTAAGATGATTCTTGTGACTGGTACTTCTTATACTAAATTAAACTTTATTTCAAGGCAATAAGTTCAACGAGGTGTTTGTATGGTTTTCCGCAGGGTCTTATTACTTTAGAATAGTGTCGATTTTCGTTTTAAGACAAAATGTCAGCGGGATCATCTTAGATGAAATGGAATGTAGTGTGTATTCATTTGAGATCTAGCAACGTATGTTCGCATTATAAATCAGCTGCTCTTATATTAATATGATCCTGCATCGACGAAGACTGAAGACTGGATTTCTGGAGCAGCACGGTTGATGTTTTTGAATCGTTGTTTCAATCACCGACCCAAAAACGTCAACCGTGTTGTTCCGCAAATTCCTAGCACCAGCAGATAATTTGTGTGTAAGTCTGAGTTATCCTTTTTACTTTTTTAAGAGTCCTTTCAGTATTTTTTTTTGCCTTGGGATTTGAATTTACGCGTACCCTTTGTCGTGGAGTGGGGCTGGTGAAGTGAAATGTGGGGATTCTGAAAAGAGCACCTCGTAAAGCGCTTTGTGATCGCGTTTAGTGGGTACACCTGCTACGTGTGTTTTACACTCTCATGCAGTCATAACCCCCAGTACATAGGAGCTAGAATGTTTCTCATCGTCATAAAGATAACCGCGAAATTAAGTGATTTTATACTTCTTCGGTTAATAGACTGCATCGCAGCTCACTATAACATTATTTGGCGTATGTAGGCATTGTCGGATAGCTCACATGTCGTCGCTTGCCTCTCTTATTGACGCATCTGAATATTTCTTGTAACTAAGTTATCTACACCATTTTAATCATCTTGCGAAATTGATTAAGATGGTGTAAATAACTCGGTTTTGACAAAAAATCAGATAAGTCAGAGGGGCATACCTGACATATTTTATTAACATTAGTTTGTTATTACAGAATCTGCTGTTCTACTATGAGTCGGAGAACAACACGAGGCCCACTGGAGTCCTGCTCCTGGAGGGCTCGTACTGTGAACGGCTGAGCAAGGCTCCTATGGAAAGAAACGCTTCGGTGGGTAATCGTTCATTATAATGACAATTGTTGTATTATAGCAGCCACGAAGATTTTTAATAGTACGCTTTGGACTAGTGTCCCTTGTTATTGTTTAAATTAATCAACATATACAGTGTCATGTTATAAGTGGTTTTAGGTCTAACCACATGCTATTTACTCATATATTATGTACGTTTTAATGTCTTTACTATGATTACAGTACGATTTTATCGTAGCGGATAGATGTGCTACGAGCGAAACGTTCGTAGCACATCTATCTACGATGAATTTAAATGGTGTTTTAAACTTCGATTTTTTAATGTTACCTTTCCAAAATATTATCTTCCCTTCAGGTATGAAGTTAACAACCACAGCATTATACCCGATACCGTATCAACTTATACTGTAAGGGAACCGAATTAGTTGCCACCATCATATTGTGAAGAGTATGTACATTGTACAAGTATGATAAATCCATAAAGCCATGCAAAGATTATCCTATATTATTGTATTGACAACAGAGGAAAAGAGGAATTCCAAGCAGAAATGTTTACATTTTGTTTGTTTCTGAAATACATTTCAGTCGGTTTCAGCAGGAAATACTTTGCAACCGCTAAAGGAATTTAATACCAAACAAAAGGAACTCTTTGACAAAAGGTTCTGAAAACGAATAAACTTTGTTTACGACTTAAACAAAGTTCATAATAAAATCATTATGGACTTTGTTTCTGGAAACGCAGTAAAAGCTCTTACTTAATAAGTTTATAAATTATGCTATTCTCTGGCGATTGTCGATGGAGTTTCAACTTTGTTATAAACAAATTACTTATACCTCTTATACGTGACTGGCTCAATGGGTACTATGTACTATTGAGCCAGCCAACCTTATATTTGGACGTTACATCCGCTTACCATCAGGTGGAGAAAGGTCATCCTGACTGTTTTTTTTAAACTACATGTATATTGATTGTTTGTCCTGGTCTGGGTGTTATATGTACCTATTTAAGTATATTTGTAATACCACTGTTGATTCTGATGTCTGTAACACAAGTGCTTAAGCTACTTAACACGGGGTCAGATCAATGTATTTGATGTTGTGAAATATTTATTTATTTATTGATTGTTCCCAGTTCTGCTTCACGATCTCGTACCGGCGCGAGAGTCAACGGCAGTATGAACTGCGCGCCGCGTCCGAAGTGGACTGCGTGCACTGGGTCGACGCCATCAGGGAGGCCAGGTTAGTCAAGATCATATAAATGCATAATAAATAAATGCCTTGGACAAACACACCAATTGCCTAGCTCCAAACTAAGCTCGAAGCTTGTACTATGGAAGCTAGGGAACGGATAGACATACTTAAATACTTTTATAAACATCCATGACTCGAGTACAAATGCCGATGTTCATCACGAAAAACATTTGCCCCTAGCGGGATTCGAACCCACGACCCTTGGTTTTGTAGCCAGGGTCTCTAGCCACTCGACCAACGGGCCTGTCAATATACTTGTAGCATTGATATACAAAAACCTAAGATACACACTCAACGTCTCAAATACGTCCCCAAAAAATAAGTGCAGAATGCTCTTATTTCAAACAGTCTTGCGTCACCCGCGTTTTCACAATTTTGAACACTCCCTTGTGAAAACAATTTCATCTAATCTGCATAAGGTTTAATTTGCAAATAATAATGTTCATCATTTGACTTTGAGTATTTTGGTGACAGTATTGACTGTTACTTTTGTTCGAGACTGTTCATCTTGGGTTTTTATATAAGGTGTAACAAAATATACTGCAAATATTTTAAGGGCGAATTGTTTAGTGGAAATGTAATAAAGTCTTGTAAAATTTTTTTGTTAATTCGATAGTTTCCGAGAAAATCAACAAAATAAATTGAGTGAATAATTGGGAAAAGTACAAAATTTGTCATATGCAAGACAGCTGGTCGTGTCTTATCAGTGTAATACAATTACTACACTTGTCCTGCCTCAAAAGCAAGGAGTTGGAGAGGGGGCGAAGCTTACAGGACGAAAAGAGCAAATTGGCCAATGCAGAAAATGCAAAATTTTGAAGGATTAATTTAGACTTTTAAACATCTGATATTGATTACATTGCCACTAAAGAATTCGCCCTTAAAATATTTGCAGTATATTTTGTTACACCCTATATATCAATGATTTGTACATACTATTTACCTTCCGCGGTCTTAAAACTCCATTACTAATGTTTTTGTTACTCGAGAAATAAAACTTTTAAACGGATAAAATCGCGGTATAATCTTGAAACTACATATTGACAGGAAAACCCGACGTTTCGGCTCCTTTACGCTGAGATGATACTGCTATTATATTCGTTTAAAAGTAGTTTTATTTCATTCCATTACTAGTTTTGAGTTCATATACTTGTTATTACTATTCCTTACCTTTCGTTTTATAAGATTCCATTACTTGATTTTCATAGTGTAGTTAAAGAGATGAAACAGACAGCCGGAGCAATGAGAAGTGAGAGACGGGAGAAATTCCATTAGACAAATTGTTTTCGGAAAATCCTTGAGATCAGATACGATAGTATCTTGGCGTTATGCGTTTACAGAACGAGATGATAAGAGAATGAATGTTTTATCACCATTCTGAGTAGAGATAGTTAGTCTTGTGTAGTAACTTAACCTGGCGAGATAATACTTATACTACGTTCTATTTAAATGTAGGGTACAAAAAATACGGAATAAATTGAACATCAAATTCAACACAAATGTACGTGATGTTTGTCTTTTTCTTTTTATTTCGGGTCCATAGTATATATACTTTAGCAGGCAAAGGTCATGTACATAGGTCCGCTGTGATTTCGAAGCTTTAACAAATAGTTCAAGTTACGGAGATGGCTCACATGTCGGTGATGTCATTGTCGTGTCCGCGTGATACCGGCAGTGCGGCGTGACAAATGTTACTATTGCGTGATTTGCGTGATTCACGTGATTCACCCGTCACGCTCGCACACGTGACATGCCTCTCGGAGTATCACTCGCGTGTTCGATAATATTATGATTATGAATCGTTTGGCGAATTCCTGCCTTCCTGTATGAGATTAAATGCTGTCAAAAACATACTCCTATATGACAGGAATCAAACAGTTGCTCCGTTTGCGTGCTTAAACGATCTACTAGGTTTTCCTAATGCTGGGGTTAGGCTGGGAAAACGCTGGCAGGAAGGAGGAGCGGGTTAAAAAAAGTACTTTGTGGTACTAGGTTAAATACCTATTAAGTGAACGTGTAGTTTTACACGAGCGAAATGTTAAAGCGTCCTACTTCGGTAATGATCAATTAAAATATTGCTAAGATGTAAAGGAAGTGAAAAGTTTAACAAGAATAATTTCAGTGTAGGAGGGAAGGAACTTTTATGATTCACAGTCACAAGATGTTAATAACTATACGCAAATTAAGTGAGTTACCAATACCTTTGCCATTTGACACCAAATTTATTTCGAGGAGATATAAAATTAGTTATACATATTTGATACCATTCTGAAATATGTTTATTCCTGACGCCGTTTTTTATAATGCGAGTGAGAATGATACGTAAAATAAATACGGATATAATGAAATATAATTGCTTCCAATTACGTTTAAGAGGGATTACAGGTAGAATGAAAGTATTTATGGAAAAAGGACGCTCTGTCCTCTGTTCAATTATAATACACGTGGGGAAGCCGAGTACACCTAGCATTCAACAATATTGCACGCTGTTTATGATTCGCATACATATTATGTACTCTTGATATAGAAAATGTTGAGAGGATTATCATGTCATGCGACCCTATTAGCGGTACAAATACGAATCAATAAGTTATTTTCGCATCATCTTTGCTTATGGCGCTGCATTTTAAATGTCAAATGTCGCGACATACGCCGCAGCGCAGTAATCATCTTGTTACTTCGTGCTAGGGGCTCGTTATGTGCTACATAGTTATAATTGTATACTTGGCTATAGATAAAAAACACTGTGATGGTAGTGGTTTAAGTAGAAGACCGAGTTTTCGAAGTCCTAGGTTCGATTTCTGGGTCGGGCAAAATTTGTGATGATTTTTTTAAACGCAGCCCAGGTTTGAGATCGCCAACTCCAACCCGCATTTGGCAAGCGTGGTGTTTATGACAAAACAATATTTTTGTAACGAAAACATAATTTCAAATGATGGAGGCCTTTGCCCTGCAGTGGGACATCGATTAGCTGATACTTTACTTTACTTTTATAGATGTTAGTCCAGCCAGTAGTCCCGACTGAAGGTAAATTCGAGCGCATCGGGCAAAGGTCAAATCCGTTAATATTCAAAGTGCAATGCAGTTTACGGAATACAAAGTATCACACAGCCGGTAAATTATTCATTTCTGTTTAACTCGTCCACTCTACTTTTTCAAAAGTTTTAGAATACCCGTATTGATTAAAGAGTATTTAAAACTAGCTACTTGCAATTTTAACACGTCATGTAAAACTGGGATTGAATTCTACGATCATTTGTAGATTATCTGAGTAAAATAAGAAAATTTGTGAGTTATGAATTTAATACATATTGTATTAAAATGTCTTTATTGTACATTTTCACTTTCAAAATTATGCAGTTAACACTCTATTATAAAGTCTACTAATGTAACAATATGGGTATTTTTCCAAATATTTACTTCTTAACAGGAAAAATTCTCTTCAACTAACTAAAAACGTTACTCTGTATCCCTTACCGTCATTTCTATTATCAAACCTCAAAACAGTAGCCGTTGGCTTATAACCTCTATTATTGGAGACCCCATCCTACCCAATCTTATCCGCAACCTCCGAAATATACGGCAGATAACTTTTAGGAAACGAGCGAACGGAAGGCGGCAGCTGTTTTGAAAGGGTCGTTTTGTCTCCCATGCCCTCTGCCCTCAAGGTTCGGGCCACAGATTATGGCGGGACTTAGCGTGACAAAAGTTACGAGAGTTACCGCGTTGTGTCATATTAATCCTACTAATAATACGGTTATGAAAGCGAATGTTTATGTTATGCGTTCACGCGAAAATTGCTGAAAGGATTTTGATGAAATGTGTGCGATGTTGATAGTATGATTTTCCTTTTTATTATGTAGAGGAATTTGTTGATGCGTGCACCTCCAACGACTTATTTATGAGGATCTGTACAGGTTTCCTATAGCGCAGTTCGAATAACCCAATAGGTAAGAAGATGATTGAGTAGGTTGGAGATTGACTATTAATATTCATATTTATTCCGTATAATCTTTCCGTACCAATTAAAATCAAGGAAAGAAATTATGTAGTCAAATAATTTATGATGCTCTTAAATAGTAGGAAAACCATTCCTGTACCATATTGGGCTGAACCCTTACAACGTTGGGCGACAACCCCCTCGAACAACGAGGTTCGAAATAACAGCTGCGTCTAAAACCTCATTTGCATCAATAGAATTGCCAATCTGGCCATTACCAAGTTTCAGATAGAATAATACTGGCGGTTCATTCATGCGTCAATTGGAAATGAGTTAGACTTCCGAAGCATAATATGCATAATGTCGAGTTAAAACAGCTGTGAGCTCGATCTCAAATACATACAAATATCAGAGTAATAAATGAGTTAACATGCAGATTCATTACATATTGACTCATTTATTTCAATACAGGATTTACAATAACATTTCCTGATTTCTCCCTGTAAGGTAATAAAATCAAATCATAATAATCTTTATTCAGATAATGAAAGATAAATAAGTTAGCGCTTAGTTGCTAGGTAAAATCTCAGTTTGGGGGGTATGGAGTTTTTAAAAGCAGGCAAACGCATCTGCAGCCTTTGTTCTGTTGTTGATGTCCAAGGGCGGCGGTGATCACTTACTATCAGGTGACACGCCTGTTAGTTTGCCTCCATATCACATTAAAAAACAGTAGATTTTTATTTTCTTAAGATTTACAAAGATATGAGACCTACACTCGGAAAAAATGGGGAGTTTTTGTTCTTGTCTGCATATCATTTGCTAATGATGTGTACCTACTCAGGGCTCATGAGATGCAACTTGCGATGTTGCGACGTAGAGGTCACTAGGCTTTGTGCTGCAAGTACATGCATTTTAAACTATCAGAAGATAGAAAAAAAAAACAAAGAATATATTATCTTAATATTAAAAAGAAAGAAAATCGAATCGACTAAAATCTGTAAAAGTTGGACCCTGTACTTTTATTCATCGTTTGTAATGGTCAGTTAGATGGATAAAGTCCCACTAACAAACTTTAAAAATTACTACCTAACTAACCAACCATCAGTGTTACCACTCAGATAAATCTCTCCTCCTCTCTAGCCTGAGCAGTGTGTTACAGATTAACCTATATAAAAATAAATAGACAATATTGAGCAATACTTCCTGGTAAAGAACCTTGTTAATAATAATTTCCAAGTATTCTGCGCGGAGCTCATGATATAAAAGCCCCTGATGATTAAAAATAAAAGCTCAGAGACTGGGTCAGGGTCGCAGCTCCCAATCTCCGGTTGCCATGGCGACGGATTCTGCTGCTGCCGCTTCCCTTGGACCTACCTCTACTTGGTCTTTGTAAGAAGGGGAGGTGATACAATCAAATATACATTACTTTCACTAGCGGTCGCCCGCGACTCCGTTTGCGTGGATTTCGGTTTCCACACACATAGTATTATACTATAACCTAAAGCTTTCCCCGTTAAATGGGCTATCCCTATCCAACCCACAAATATTTTTTTCAAATCGAACCATTACTTCCTGTTATTAGCGCGTTAAACAAACTCTTCAACTTTATTTACATTATTCTGCTTTTTTCTAATTTATGATTTTACTATCTGGAACTTTAAAGTTTCAATGCGGGTTAAAACTCATGAAATTAACACTACTTACTAAGTCACGAATAAGAAAGTTACGGAATTTTGTAGTTACGGTTTGCATATAATAACGAGAAGTGAATATTTCAAAAAGCAGCCAGAAATGAATTCTTTCTAATGCTGTTACTATCCAAAAAGTAACTGCATCCAATTTCGTGTTTCAATTTCGTTCCTGTTTAAAATATAAAGACGGAATTACTCGAAGCGCGGCTCTGCATACATTTTGTACGAGTTGGCACAAAACGCAATTACTAAGGTAGAAGGTAAAGGTACCTACGTACTCGTAACTGTCCAATAATCAATACTAAATATCGTCGTTCTGTACAGTGTTCACAAGTTATGTTTGCATAACAAGAATCAAGCGTAGCTATATGAAAAAGAACATGTCAACAGGACGAAAAAGAATTATGTTATTGAAAATCGATATCTTCATTTATAAATAGTTCGGAATATCTTCAGTTAAATGGTAAAAACTGGAACAAATTTCAAATTATCGTGCTTTAACGTTATGGAACAGGACGGAAATCGAAAAAATATAAACCTTTTTCAATGTTTTCATTGGAACTGGCCATCCAAATGGATCCGATGAGTTTGATACGAAGAAAAAATATAAATTAAAACAAAACAATAACGTTATTTTCGACGAAAAATGAATGAAAACAGACCTGTCAAAATGAAAGGGTGATCCGAAAAAGCCGCAATATCAGCCAGGTGGGGTTTCATAAGGTATACATAGGGGATGTTTACTCTACGTTATCATAACCTATTTCCTCGGTGCATATTGTTATGTTTCCGGAGGATTGAGCACGCAACCCTGACCCGAGCCACAGTATGAACAGACGACAGTGCTGCCAGTCTTGAATGACGTGTAATAATATTGACTAAGGTACATATTAATTTGCTGCTTGGTTTTTATTACATTTTGTTTTGGTGGGTTTAGGAAAGATAAGTGGACCTTGGAATTCAATTTAGTGTAATGATTAATGTAATGATTACCTGGGAATTCAATTTAGTGTAATGACGATTCTGTGTTACCAAGATAATATCTAATTGTCAGGTATGCCTAGATATTAGATAATATCCAATTTCCTGGCATATACCTGATAATCATCTTTCTTGTCTATGTGCATAATACTTTTATAAAAGTGGGTGTATTTGATTTTAAAAATGGCCTGTTTATAATTTTATAACTGTAAATAATAGATACCCCATCGACGATGGGGTATCGTATATATGCCTATATTTCAGTAAGTCATAAAACGTATTTGGAAATTTCAAATCGGTTTAGATATGACTTGCTGTTCTTTTGTTGAGTTGTGTCCAATGCAATACAATTACTCGTGGCTAAGCACATAAGCCTACCTCAGGAATGTTAATACCGAAACAATCGAACCAATATTATGTCATACTAACTTTTACCCGCGGCGTTGTTCGCGTGGAATTAGAACATTTGCTTATTATCAAGATTCCTGTTTTATCCCATTTAATCGGAATAAAAAGTATCCTTTCACCTAAATCACCCCATACTCTGCCTGTACACACATCTCAACACCCAAATCAATTAAACTTTCACATTTATGCTTTCCTAGTCCGATTTAGACGTAATATTTTCTATGTATGTCATACTTAAAGATATTAATCAATAGTCGATATTCGTGTGTAGAAATATTAGTTTCAAGTTCGACGAATAACGTGTATAACCATTTAGTTCAGAAATTAACTACGAACAATAATGGTTGCCTTTTACCTATCGTGTATAGGCGATACCTTATTACCCCATTCGATTCGGTTTATCTATGCATTTATCTAAATAACAGTTGGTTGTTAAATATAAATTAGTATTAAGCCTTGACTGATATATTTTCTCATAGACTACAACCTAAAGAATATATATTTTCATGTTTGGTCGATGGACGCGAGAAAAACAAGATGTAATTTCCCACGTGAAAATGCATGAACGAAGGCCTAATGTGTAAAAGTTTTAACCTGTCTCACTCAGTTCGGACTGAGTTCACAGCTATACTTACTTACTTACTTACTCCGCTGGCTCAGCGACCCGAAGTGGATCTTGGCCTCCAACACGAGATTGCGCCACTGCTCCCTGTATTTGTTCACAGCTATACTATCATAGCAAATATAGTTTGTAATGTTCTCAATAATATATATTTCCATGTTTCGGAGCGCGAAAAAAAAGACGCCACCTCCCCTACAAATATCGGCATTGGCTTTTATACCGTACCTTCCAACATTTAAGCAGGATTCACCTCCCAATGTGACGTAGGAAAACATCTTGACGTCAGAGGAAATTATCTCCACCGTTCCTCCGCCCAAGCAAGGTGTACAATTACTTCGTTACCACAAATAAGGTTCGCGTTTCTAATTGATTTTCTCCGTGTGTTGTGACGCGGTTTGAAGATGTTTATAAGGTTAAGGTGTAGGGACGGGAATAATAATATTATTGTGGTGTAGGTTTGTGAAATGACAACACGTAATTAGTCGCTGTTTATGTCTTTCTCCAATTATTTCATGCATTATTCAAAATGATGAGCTTGATGGCGTAGTGGTAATCGCGCTCGGCCTGCGATTGCAAAGTTAAGCATCTTTTGCAGAGGCCAGTTAACGGATGTGACCGAAAAATTTCATATCGTGCTCCTCTGCTTTGGAAGGCATAAAAGTATATTTAAAAGAGTAGTATTTTTAAAAGAAAAATATGCTTTGTTGGTTCTTGTTGCACTAACTGCCACTAAAGCATGGAGTAGTAACAAGCTGACAGGAGTAGATGCGTCTTGCCGAGGATGAGGCAAAATGGAGAGTCCTTTTAAAGGCCTATAACTAGAAGTGGACGGCGAATGGCTGATGATGAGCATGTTGCCAAGCTATAATTTATGAAACCTGGCATCGCCAGGAAGATGGCCTTTTTAAGAGTACCATAAGAGGTATTTTCCCGTTTAGCCACTTTTTGCTTCCTATGCCTCTGATACAAATATTTCCCGAAACTGTAATCTAGACACCAGAGTTCCACAATTAAAAAAATTAAAATGTTTATAGTTCAGGTATTTTGTCACTAACAATATTTCACATCTTAACTTGTTTTGATGTAGGTAAATGCGGAAATAGAAACCACTTCACGGGAAATTATAGACTGAACAACTTCCGATCGTTTTGTAAACAAATAAATTCAACGCATGGCCCCATATATACCGTTATGATTTGTATATGTAATGGCATAAAAAGTTTGTAACTTTGACCCATAAATTACAACGGGTAGTTTTACGAGCCACTATGTCGTGTAATATTGATATTGATTACCCCCGCAACAGCGTATAGTAGGTAAATTGTACTTTAAAATGATTGCACGGCCTCGACTTTAAACTTCGGATTCGTGGTGGAACCGCTAATAATAATTTGCATTTAGTTTAAAACTTAATAATAACTGGCGTTTTGCAGTTGCTAGTGTAATTATACCGCGGGCGCCGTTCTGTTAAAACACCTAAAGTGGTTTGGTTGGGTTTACTTACTGTATTGCCATAAAAACATTTATGTCATGGAAGTATAGAAAAACCGGCCAAGAGCGTGTCTTACACGCCCATGAAAGGGTTCCGTAGCTAAAAGATGGCCCGACCGCTTAAGACACCATTTAGTAAGGGCAACTGCACGTCATAAGTTGGTCGAGTTGTATAAAAATAACTTTATATGATACAGAGTTCGCTATAGTTTTCGTTGAAAGTACTTACTTGGAGGTATACAGGACATTTTTTTCAGAATTATTGTAATAGTATTTCAAAAGTTAAGGGGGGGGGGACGCTCTAATTTTAACTTTGTATTAATATATCTCGAGACTGGGGTGTTTGATCCACATGGTTTCAAAGCAAGTTTTATTGTATTTAAAAATACCTTTTTAAAGATACCCCACACGATGGGGTAAGTCGATTTTTTTTTTCGAATTTATGTTTCGCTGTATGGGAGGGGGGGTAAAAATAATTATTTTTCGATTATTTTAAAAACCAATTCTTGAATTATCACTATACATCTCTCCACCAATTTTCGTGGCAATCGGTTCAGAAACAGCGGAGAACGAGCCAGGACAGACAGACAGACAGACAGACAGACAGACAGACATGACGAAACTATAAGGGTTCCGTTTTTTGCCATTTGGCTACGGAACCCTAAAAACGTCTATGGACTCTGATATGAAAAGTACGTAAAGCAAGATTAAAGAATAATAGTGGAGTAAAGAATAATTTATTGCTTGCGTAGTATGTATGATTTATCCGGTATCAAATTAACTACAAAGTTAAAGTATTGGCAACAGATCAGCCAACTTTGTCAATAAAAAAAAATGGCTGTTACTTTTGTGTGTTCTCCCCAAACTCCTCCGGGGTCCCAACAGTTTGCTAAGTTTAAGTCAATTGACCCAGTTCCTACAAGGTTTCCCTGTGAATTTTATTCGTGTGGGAACCAACTAATTAAGAATTCCGCCCTGCAGCTGCAATAGGCGGCTAAGTGTAGAAACACACCTAGCCGAAAAATCGCGACTGAAGTTCGGCGCGACTACGTCAGCTATATATTTTAAAGGGTTGATGACACACGATGACACACTTTGCCGAAATAACGTTGTTACCGACAGAGTTAAATAGTTAATATTGTGTAAAACCTTTTTTCACGCCGCCCGCCCCACGCCATTTTTTCAAAACTTATAGAAAAAGTATAAGTTTTTAACTGTCAAATATTTTCTCTTAATGTCACTTTCTCTTTTTTCCTTTTGCCTTCGAGCCCCGATCTGTTTTTATATTTTTTTGTAATTTATTAATTATAGTTTTCTTTCAAGTTTACAATTATCTTTTTATCTACTGTGAGTTGCGTCGCCTACAAACATCGTGTGTATACAAAATGCATTGCAGCCTAACTCCGGTCGCGTATTTTCAGCCTGGTGTGTTTCTACACTAATTGTGCCGTGTACGAGTTGACGTGTTTGCGATTACGTGACATGTATACTTTACAGCGATTAAAACTTGATGGGTTGGGATTTTTTTTGTAAAAATACGGCTGTAAAATTAAATACGTGATTTGTATATTTTTCTTTTTGAAGTCTAAATTGTTTCTTTTTTTCAAGCATATGTAATTATACCTTCCCAGAACAGTGGTATTGAATTATCGTAGTTGAAATTAAATCGAAATAGAAATCTTTATAACACAAAATACGGATACCATACAGAACTTTTGACTTTCAGGCCTCGAAGTAATATAGACCTGAAAATAAATATTAAAACAAGTAAATGAACAGATTAATAACCTGTTTCCCAAATGTGTTTGATATGTTATGCAGAAAGGTAAAATTTGTTTCAACTTTAAAGCCGCGTTTCAACGTATTTTACTTGTGCAAGCAGTAGGTAAAGCTGAAAAGCGGAAAATCTATTAACTCTCCGTTTCCCTTTGTAAACGCCTCGATGGTCTAGAGTGGTTTATGTACCGGGCCGTGATCTCGAGGTCCTGGGTTCGATTTCCGGGTCGGGCAAAATTTGTGTTATTTTTTCTGAACACAGCCCGAGTTTGCGATCGCCAAAACGCATTTGGCAAGCGTGGTGATTACGTCAAAACCCGTCTTTGTAACGAAAACATGATTTCAAATGATGGAGGCCCTTTGCCTTGCAGTGGGACATTAATAGGCTGATACTTTACTTTTCTCTTTCACTTTGTAAATAGTCCACAAAGCATATCCCTGTAAAATATATCGGTCCATGATTGGTGTTTATTGATATGTCCACGGATACCTCGGGACTTGCTTCATTTGCACAGACAGTAAATTAACCCTAAATAGCGGATCTTACCGATCCCCTTTATGAATATTCGACTAGACATATCTATGTATGTAAACACGTACATTCGTCCATGAACAAATACGTCCACGGATAATTCTGGAGCTATTTTACTAACGCAAACAGTAAATTAGAACTGAACACGAGTAGCGGAGTTTGTGTGTAATCTCCCCGTTCGATCAGTGCACAAAACTTGCAACTGCGATTCTCTGATCCCCTTTGTATATCAACAAAACATGCTACTATGATCCCATCGATCTCCTTTGTAAATACTAACATGCTACTATGCTCACTCTGATCCCCTTTGAACACTCGACAAAACATGTCCTCTAAACGCATTCATTTGTCCATGATCGGTGCTTATTGATGTCCCAGGGATACCGGGGCCGGAGCCGTCGGGTCACGGCCAGGGCGCCCGTCGCCCAGGGAAACACGGGCCCTCCGCAATCCGTGCAGATTCCCCTGTAACCCCTCCCAGACAGCAGGGAGAATTAAAAAATCGAAATAAGCGTCCTCTGATCGTCGCTTTATTAATGCAGTCCGGGCGAAAGGAGTACCTATTGCCTGCTATTGCCTTTGAAGTCGTTGTCTCACGGCGCATTATTGCTTTATCGTTCCCGCTTGTTAGAATGAAATACGAGTACTTATAGTGCTTTGATGCTTAGCGACGTAACGTTGACATTTATCGCATCGATTCCTTTTAGAGTACTAACTGATTTCAATATGTTAAATGCAAACAATTATGTCTTTCGTTTTACTTTTAAGGCTAGTTTTTAAGACAAACTACTTTAGAAAGTTTTCACTGTTTTCAGAGCAGTTTCCTTAAATGTGGATTATTTGTTTATTTTTTAATAATTTGAATAATAATGTATTAACATTACAACCTAACCTAAATATTTTGTAAAAAAAATATTGCGTTTCAGTTTACTTATAAAGCTTGCAAAGGTTAAAACAACATTTCGCACAACAATTCGGATATTCTCATTCCAACGAAAGTCAACAAACGCGGCCAGTGGAAAATGTTCATTGGACAACAAAACTAGGCCCTCGCGGGTCGTACTCAAATACGTATACTCACAGTCCAGCCATGCTTGAAATATATCGGAATATCTCATTCGGAGTCAGGTCACGAGTTCCGAATGCGAGTAACAAAGCAAGGAAGCGTCGCCGAGCATGTAATGCGTGTTCACACGGCTGCTTCTGAGCAGAGATGTGAGGTAGCTCCGTAACCGTTACCGAAAATATCAGATATCCGATATTATAACTATCTGTAACCGAATCCCAAATAAAAGTTCCCGATATTAGTGAATAGCGAAGAAGTCTAATTGAGACACGTTATTATAAGTTATTTTTATCAGCCGGCCGCTGCTGAAACACAAGCTGCCAAAGAACTTATAAATAAATACATTTTATTACCTGCTTGCAGAAACTTTAGTTCTGAAATTATTTCAAAATCAATATTCGTAGCTGAAATTATCTGAAAGTAACAAATAACCCAAAAAAAACATTTCCGTATCCTTAACCGTATCCGGTATAATAACCAAATACTTCATCCATTCCGTATCCGAAATGTCTTATCCATAACATCCCTGCTTCTCAGGGCGGCAAACTGAAGGCTCTCGCTATTGCTATGATAATATGAACAGCGAATATTTTAAATATTCAGCAAGGTGCCTCTTCTGCTGCGTATCCTTACAAAGGCGACACGGTCTATTGCTTTCGTGAACATACATATATCGTATCTCGTTTTATGTAAAGCCTCGCTCAGTACATTATTATTGCATGTACTCGGATACTACGACCCGCTTGGTGTAATGTTAAGGACGTAAAATGGACGTTTTCTATTAAATCAAAAGGTTGCAGGTTTGATATCCGCACGGGACAAATATTTGTGAGCATGAATATGATGTCTGCTTGTCCTGATTTGGGTGTTTAATGTGTCTATTTAAGCACTTTTATTAACTAAATAGTATTAAAATATCTCTATCCGTTCCCCAGCAGCCATAGTACAAGCTTTGAGCTTAGTTTGGGGCTAGGCAATTGGTGAACTAGTCAAAGATTTTTTTATTTATTTCCTCCACCTCCTTGAGTCGTATTCCTCATAACTGAGGGCCATGATCATTGTATGAAAATGATACACACAACAACTCTCTTGGCAATTTGAATTTGAATTTATTTATTACATGTATTAATCGATGCTTCTCAGTTACGAAGGATCGAATTTCCCGACCTGGATGTTTCACGAACCGACCATCCCCTGTGAAGGCTTTTCCGACATTTTAGTACCTTTGCTATGATAATATTTCACTTTGGGAATTCTAAATATTCACCAAGTTGCTTCAGGTGAGCCGTATTGCTTTTATGAGCGGAGCTCAGTTTGTGAGGTAGAACGAAGCTCACTGGAATATTGTATAGTAATAGGTTGTATAGCTATACTGACATTTTCGCTCATCAACAAACAACATTCCAACGGTAGCATGAATTTAATAATTAAGATATCTGTGCCACAGTGCAGTGCAATATACATTAATTATAATAATAGGTTGATTTAATATAGACAACAACTTCACCTCCTCTTTTTTTTAATTGCCCATTCATATTTTCATTTACAAGAAGTGTGAAGAACACCTAAAAGTTTCCTAGCAAAATTAATGGCCTCTGCCATCTTCTTAAGGCGCAGACATAATGTAGGAAATAAATGCTGTAAGGTTGATCCTCTTAATTAAATTCGGTGTGTGATAGACCCTACGTAACTTTTCCATGCGCTACGAACAGTCGATTAGTCGGATGTAATATTCGTAGCATTTTCTTGCTACGGCCGTGTCACATATGCTACGAATATAGTCTGAGAGCTACTGAGCTTTTTGGTTTCTGTAATCGGAACCCAAATAGTTCTTGAGTTATAGGATAGAAAAGGAATATTGTTTTTTGGACAATGAAACTACATTATAGAATATAATAATTCTTAATCTCACTAGTGCAGTGTTGTTTCGTTTACGTTAACTTTAAATATGTAAAATATTAAATTCAGGAGGCGTTATCGCTGTGTTTCCGGTCTGATAATGTTTTTCTAATTTCATATAGTGACAATGCGAAAATGTACTTCCATGTTTATTATCTGAATACATTCCTGAATAAAAAACCTGGTTCCCCTCTATGGGTTACGAAGGTCTGATGGCAGTCGCTTCACAGTAATAACCAGACTCGCCAAATCCTGGATCATGTTCAAAGCGGACCCCGTACAGAAACGGGATAAACGCTAGGAAGAAGGACATTGAATAAAAAAGTCCTCTTATTCTGTTCAGACTTTATTGTCTGAATTTTCAATACTATCTATATTCTCTTGTTTTTGCGGAACCCTGACAGGGGCGCAGCGCAGGCGGCAGGAATTAAATGTGTCAGGTCGTCATCCCGCACGTGGCGGCGATGGCGGCGAGCAATAACAGCGGGTATTTACGGCGGCCGCTTTAAACGGAATTAAATTGTGTTTGCTGTACGCGGAGGCACATACGCGTACGGCAAACAAAACGTTGTCGTTCACTTTTTTTGCCGAGTGAATATTGCTCCTGGTTGCAGTTTTTTTAAGGAAAAAGAGAAAATTGAGTTCCACATGGCGCTACACAATTCACTCTACATTCTTATCAACAATACAACTAAACCATCAAGATTTAATGCTAGGAAGCTGGCTGACTTGTGTCGAGTTTATTGCTTCTGATTGCAGCTTTTTAAGGTTAGCAAAGGAGTTTTCCGGAAAATTGAATTCTACACGGCGCTACACAATTTTAAATACTTATCAACAATTTAACTAAACCATCAAGATTATGTGTGGCCGTAAACGCGAATGCCAATGAAGTTTGCTGAATTTTGCAGCGAGTGTATTTCTCCTGATTACCGTTTTTAAGGTTAGCAAAAGAGTTTTTTTGGAAAATTGAATTTCATATTACACAACACAATTCTACACACTTTTGAAAACAATTCAGCTAAACCGTCAAGATTGTATGTGGTGGTAAACGCGTATACCAACAAAGAAGCTTGCTTACTTTTGAGTCGAGTAATATTGCTCCTGATTGCAATTCCGGAATCCGCGTAAGGACCTCACGGCACAATTGATTTTTAAATATTCATATCATGGTCTTATCTGGAAACCCAGACTGCGGCTTCTTAATTTTACGGTGTCGGAGTTGGTGAATTTTTCTTAGTATTTTTATCAATACTGAGCCTGTACATAATTTACAATAATTATACGTAATTTTCGATTGGTTTACAACAAGGATTTAGTCATTCATGTTAAGTTATAGGGTTCTGATCATTGCAACTGAGGTCCTCCAATGTTGTTGTCCATCGGTGACCGAAATTACTTCTGATCATCTTCTTATATCGTTTGGTTCTCTTTTATTATATACTATTGTTACGTTATGGTGAGCCCAACATTGAAACGCCGACTACGCAAAACTAGATGTCCCACCATCACTATCAGTGTGCAAAGTCCTTACTATAAAATATCTCAATATCGATTTGATCTCCGCCCCGCTGTCTGCGGAGATCCGTAATTCGAACAGAACGCGATATGTGATAGGGTCATTTCGCCTGTTTGCGTCCATTTAGTGCAGTTCCCAAGTTTGACGGCGAAAATAAAAATAACCCAGCACTAGTATCTATCTCAAAATTATTTAATGAGTTCATTATATAGTCTATTTTAAGATTAACTTTCAAATTTGCTTAAAACACTTTGTATTTATTTAAAAAAAAATTAAATATCGGAATTTGGCGTTTTCCCAGTTTGCGTCCACGAAAATCCAGATTGCGTCCACCCATGGACCAGTTTGCGTCCACCAGTTTAGTAAAGGATTATAGAGGTGATATGAAGAAAAATTCAAAGAAAAATTGTATTCTATCAGTGTCTTTATTTAAGAATATAAATCTTAAAAAAAATTAACATTGTAATCACTTTAAATAATTAATTCTTAACAATGATTCAACTTAAAATAAGATAACTATGTATGTTAAGGGGCCGTCCATTTTTTGTGTGAAGTATTTTTTGGCCATTTTTGACACCCCTCCCCCTTGGTGATACATGAGCTTTAAGACCCCCCCCCTCTCCCCACGCTACAACAGTAGATGAACATAATTTTATTAATAAAGTCTTCACATCACAACATATTTGCAGGAAACAAAATAAACATAATATATTACTACGCCCCCTCCCCCCTTGTGAAATTTCGTGATTTTTTAAGGACCCCCTCCACCCTTAAACAGCAATGGACGAATCCTAATTTTAATCTAAGATCAGTATTGGTTAATAATAATGCGCTTCCTGCTTTTCTTTCCTGATACCTACTTTCTTCTTGCAGCAGAAGGTATGGTTGCTGGAGTACTAGGATTATCTTTTCCGACATTGTTAAAAATACAGGTCAGCTGGTCAGCATAAGGTGGTGTTTTAATTAATCAGTGGTTCCTTTTTGCGTAGTGGCTGAAAATGGTTGTAATAAAGACTCTGTATGGTAGCGATACAGTTGGTGCTGATGATGAAGTCAAAGGAATTTCTGGAGTAAGTTCCTTCGCGAGAGTTTCCTTTTCATCACTTAATATTGGTTTGATGCAATATCTTCTAATGGGAGAATTATTTCGTCGTCTAAGGACACCAAAGAACCAACGTCGCGGTAACTGCCAGAAAATCAAAAAGAAGACAAAATAAGTGGTAAAGAAATTATATTCACTTTTCATTTAAGAACGTAAGCATTTAAACTATTTTTACAAGAAAGTCAATTGTTTTAAACAAAAAAACATAGTGGACGCAATTTGGTCTATTATGTTTATAGTATGCGTCCACCCGGACGCAAAGTGGAAATTTTGAAAATTTGATGTAGTAATTCGCGTCCACCTTATTTTATTAGTTAAATATAAAAAACATAAACAATTTCTTAATTAATATTATTCCTCTTTTCATTATAAAAGTTTATAAATATTTAAGTTTCCCAAAATACATATGAAACAATAAAATACTTACCATCAAACGCGGCGCTGCACACTATTTTTTTTCTTAAAATCCCGCGTTCGCGCACTTTTTGTTGAACAGCAAGGACAAATTATTTTTTCATTTTATTTTGGTTTGACGTACGGACCTTTTGTTTATATGTGTTAGCCTATTAAACATACAGGTATAAGTGGTAATAATTTTTCGTTTGATTGATGTAGCAGTTTACTTATTTTCGAGGATTTAAAAAAAAAGTGGACGCGAACCGGGCGATGGACGCGAACAGGCGAACTTACCCTACTTGCATACGTTTAATTTGTGCACCCGCGGTGTAATCCGGTAGACAGGTCCAATAAGCGATGAGGGGAAACTTTACCGAAATCAATACTTTCGTCTGGCGAAGGGGAGAGCAAATTGAGTTAATCAACGGTACAATAATTCATCCCATGCCTGATGGTATAGGTACAAAGGAAATACGAAGCCTGCGGTGGACTGAGGTCCCTTCTTTGTTCAGGCTAAAACAATTGTACAGCCAATTTTTATGTTTTTCTGTCTCCATCTTTCTATACTCTAAAACTTTGCTGATCTAAAGGGCTACTCGTTGGAGTGAAAGCTTAATATTATTTTGATTGATGGCTTTTAGGCTTAGATGTTTCGATACAACTTTTGATTTAACGCTATGTAATAAATTAGGAAGATATGACGACTAGTGCATAAGATGTAGGTAATTTGTTTGTCTATAGTCAAAGATATAGTCTTTTTTCACTGAAGTCAAAGTTAATATAATTGTACTCGTACAATCATTGGAGACCGTAATACATGCTTGAATTAAAATAAAAAATGTGATCGCATCATAATAAAACCTCCGTTGTTACGTTAGGTTAATCATAATAATATCTACCTTTCTTGCCGTAACATTGGCAGCGTTTACAATTAAATCCCACAAGTACTGGCAGCTTCCACAAAAAAAAAAAAAAACCGAACAACAAAATGTTAATTCAATTTTATCAAGATAAATAGTCACCGCAACGTTCACGAATTGTAAATTAAAGCCATTTCAATTACGCGCATTCAACATTATTTAAAATAACAATATTACTGCGGGAGATTAATGTTTTCATGTTAAGCCGGTGAGTATACTTCCATTTGTCAGTTTTCGGTATTGTTAATCAGCCTGTCGGCAAGCGGGAACTCGCTGACGAGTATTTACAGTCCGAATGCTCCATTAAAATTATTAACCCTGCAATCGCGCAATCTGCCCAACCCTCTCATGTATCATATTATTATTGTACCTAGATAAAATAATATTTGGGATACTTCACTATTTTTGTGTGCGAATGCCGAGATTTAAGCCAGCTCGAGATTATTAAAGATGGCCGTCGAGCACTTCAATTTGGAATTTAATCAATAATATTGCTTGCAATTTCTTCTCCTGCTAAACAATTAAAAGCAAAGATGTTCGTAATTTCAAAATGACATTTATATATTTGTGGCAACGTCTTAAAATATAAATAAGTGTTTTATATTTCTGTGAACTTGGTTGGTACCGAAGGATACAAAAGAACATAATATGTAAAAACAAGAACTAGGTAAAAGGGTTTACCTAGGTCACAGATAATACATAACACTTCTGTAAATATGTATAAGAAATATGTATTTATACCGTCACCGTACCTATAACTAATTTCCTATTTTAAAATTGCTAAAGAACTTTTTGACAACCCCCATGAATCACAATTTGTGGCATGAGAATCTGATATACATACTTCATGACTTGCAAATGCTTTTAGTAAATAAATGAGAATGTGTATTTTTACATCGAATTTCACAAAGCTGTGTGACTAGCGTTTTCTTTATGTTGCCTTAGTTGTTTGATTTAATTATGCAGACGAATTGTAACGCGGTGAGCCGTTAGAAATAGTTAGGGATTTTTGTTTTTTTTACTGTCCAAAAAAAAGGCGTTTTTGTGTAAAAGATATAGCTAAAGGACGTGTATTCCCGATTCTCTTAGTCTTTACCTTTAGACAGCACGAATGGGCCGGCTCGTCCGGGGAAGTACCACCTCTCACATAACATCAGCGTGAAATAATAGTATCTACTATTGTGTTTCGTCTGGTTGGTGAGTGTGCCGGAGGCCCACACCCTTTAAAAGGCTGGCAACACATCAATGATACCTCTGTTGTCGCGGATGTCCATGGGCGGCGATGATTGCTTACCATCAGGCGACCCGCTAGCTCGTTTGCCGCCTCTGCCATAAAAAAAAGACACGTCCTTACTTTGAGCGCCTTTATTGTGATTTACTAAAAATACAGTCACTTCTGAATTGTGTTCTTCAGAGTAGCGTAGCGTAATCATCCTAAATCCGTCTACTCCCCTTGTCCCTGGCGGACATAAATCTACAAGCCATAAGCACCGCGTCATCATTAACCGTAAAGTCGTATGTCTCGGTGCAGTTTCAACAAGCTGCTGCTGCAGAAAGAGGAGCTGGAGCAGAAGCAGCTGCATCTGCTGCAGGTGGTGGAGAGCGAGCGCACCTCGCGCTGGCAGTACGCGCAGCAGTGCGACGAGCTCTCCAACGAGGTCAAGAAGCTAAGGACTGAGGTACGTATGTCTTGGAGCAGTTACAAGCTGCTGCAGCAGAAGGAGGAGCTGGAGCAGAAGCAGCTGCATCTGCTGCAGGTGGTGGAGAGCGAGCGCACCTCGCGCTGGCAGTACGCGCAGCAGTGCGAGGAGCTCTCCAACGAGGTCAAGAAGCTAAGGACTGAGGTGCGTATGTCTTGGAGCAGTTACAAGCTGCAGCAGAAGGAGGAGCTGGAGCAGAAGCAGCTGCATCTGCTGCAGGTGGTGGAGAGCGAGCGCACCTCGCGCTGGCAGTACGCGCAGCAGTGCGACGAGCTCTCCAACGAGGTCAAGAAGCTAAGGACTGAGGTGCGTATGTCTTGGAGCAGTTACAAGCTGCAGCAGAAGGAGGAGCTGGAGCAGAAGCAGCTGCATCTGCGGCAGGTGGTGGAGAGCGAGCGCACCTCGCGCTGGCAGTACGCGCAGCAGTGCGACGAGCTCTCCAACGAGGTCAAGAAGCTAAGGACTGAGGTGCGTATGTCTTGGAGCAGTTACAAGCTGCAGCAGAAGGAGGAGCTGGAGCAGAAGCAGCTGCATCTGCTGCAGGTGGTGGAGAGCGAGCGCACCTCGCGCTGGCAGTACGCGCAGCAGTGCGACGAGCTCTCCAACGAGGTTAAGAAGCTAAGGACTGAAGTAAGTATGTCTCGGTGCAGTTACAAGCTGCAGCAGAAGGAGGAGCTGGAGCAGAAGTAGCTGCATCTGCGGCCCAAGTCTTAAAACAAGACTTCTAGCCCCTCTCTTCTCGTGTGTGAAGCAGATCGCAGAATTAAGGGTGTAATGTGATTTATAAATTACAGGACTCAACCCTCAGTTGCAGGCTTAACTTTTCCTGCGAAAAAAAAGGGGAAAATATCTTATATTCAATCAGCTTTACAACATTTTTTATGCAATGAAAAAAAACACACTAATTAATGTGTGAACGCGAAATTCTACCGATTGGCATTATCTGAGGTTTTTCAACGGTATTTTCTGAGAGGGTGTCAGTAGGTACTTATCCCCCTAAAAAAACCGCAATGTCCAATCACTTGGAAAGTAATCGGTATCAAATCTTTAGGGAGCCTGCTGAAATGAAATTAGATCGATTTTCTGATTACCGCACAGTCGTAACTAACGATGGAATAGCCTTACTCTTAATTAAGTACTACGTAGCTGAAGAGTAGGCACATTTCATTACATGTTGGATTCAAAGAGCTTAATAAAAAAGGTGAACTGGCGAATGAAGCTGCAAAGGAGCTTTAGTAATAGCTATGACTAATGTATTATTCTGATGATTTACAATAATGTCCTTAAGTATAATGGTTTTTTTTGTAGCTTTGCACGTACAAGAAAGAGCATGAGCCGAGCACTCGAGCAGCATCTACCTCCAGCCTCTCAGAATCCGATTCACCAGACATCGACCCAGCAGAACTGAAGAAAATTAAGAAAGTTCAGGTAAACATTGTCCATTCCCTTTTTTTATACTTATTTTTTTATTAAAAGCTTTTAAAAAATAACATTGAAGTTAACTTTAATTAATTTTGTAATCTTTGAATAATATGTATTTTCCAATTTAGAAGCCAAAAGTTGAATTTGTAAAGTTACTATTGCACTGTCTTA
The DNA here is from genome assembly GCA_958496325.1 of Nomophila noctuella. Taxonomy (NCBI): domain Eukaryota; kingdom Metazoa; phylum Arthropoda; class Insecta; order Lepidoptera; family Crambidae; genus Nomophila; species Nomophila noctuella. Next base: position 3,359,068 of record OY292495.1, read on the forward strand.
GATAGGAGCTTTTAAGTATAATATGACTGATTCCTTGTATTCATTTGTCCATATTGTAGAGTTTCTTCCGAGGATGGCTGTGCAGGCGTCGTTGGAAGCAAATTGTGGAGCAGTACATTAAGAGTCCACATGCTGAGAGCATGAGGAAAAGGAATAGGTAAGGCCATAATACTTAAAGCAATCAGTACAGTACCAAATACAGCTACAGCTAGGAATAATGCACCAATAAACGATCAAACACAAACAATCAGTAATAAAATACCATGTGATAAATGACCCCGAGGAGAAATCTCACTCATTGTTTAAATATAGATAGACGTTATCCTCAGGGCCTAGTTATACTCGTACATACTCGTATTTAATACTCGGGGTCTTTCCTCGTTTTGCGTCATTCATCTATTGTTATAATTATCTTTATTAAACAAATATTGGTCTTGTAAATATGTTTCGTTTGTTTTTAGCCTTGTCTTCAAAATGGTTGAAGCTGAAGAAGAATATCTCGAACAGATGGAAATTTTGGTATGTTCTTATTTTACATATAATAACGAAAAAACTCTTACTATATCATAGCTGAACTTGGCTTACCATTCACTAAGTTCTTTGTTCTAGTTTAATTTATGACGGCCATCATTTACAGAAATCGTAACTGCATTCTTATCTGCATTAAATAATTCAAATATATCAAAGCAATCTGGTTTTCTTCGTCATTTGATTAAAACTTTTATTTTTTCTTTAATTTTGTTTGTAATTTGTATTCTAGAGTTCAAGATTTTCTTTAAACGTACCAATTATTAAACTTTCTTGTCCACGCGCAGGTGACGTGTTTCCTCCGGCCGTTCAAGATGGCCGCCAGCTCGAAGAAGCCGCCGTGCACGCACGAGGACGTCAACTCCATCTTCTTAAACAGCGAGACGGTGCTGTTCCTACACCAGATATTCTTCAAGGGGCTCACTTCGCGCATGGAGTCCTGGCCTACTCTCGTACTAGGTGACTTGTATTGCGTGGAATGCACGGATTAATAAGCAACACACAGATGTTTAATATATGTATTAAATTACTTGGGCTCTTTTGATAAGCTTAGGAGTAAGTCACTTAGATCCAAATGATGATTGGGTATAAGGTAGCAAAGGGTGTGGTAAATTCCAAGTTGGTATTTTTTGGCTCCGGTATCAGTCCAGCGATAAGCTATCCTAATATTATAAGGGGAAGGTTTTGGGTATGGTTGAATTTAATAGTCTTCGAAACGAATGGATTGATTTAGAAAATTACACTCGATTTCATCCCGAAGTACATTGTTTTCCGCAGGATATCGTTGTGTGATCCACGGGGAAGATGGCGGAAGGCTATTTACCACAAATTCTAATAATTTGTATGCAGTGACAGACGAAGCTATCCAAAAAATATTTGAAGTTCTAAATCTGTTGTTTTTAAGACTATTCTTAAGTTTGAAAACTAAATGACTTAGTAGTGAACTGCATATAGGAGACCTATTCGACATGCTGCTGCCGATGCTGACGATCTACCAGGAGTACGTGCGCAACCACCACTACTCGCTGCAAGTGCTGACGGAGTGCAAGCAGACGCAGCCGTTCGCGCAGCTGCTGACGCGGCTCGAGAGCAAGCCCGCCTGCCAGAGCCGCAGCCTGGAGACCTTCCTCACCTACCCCATGCATCAGGTACATATAGCCGACCTACTAGACATGCTGCAGACGCTGACGATCTGCCAGGAGTACATGCCCAACCACCACTACTCGCTGCAAGTGCTGACGGAGTGCATGCAGACGCAGCCGTTCGCGCAGCTGCTGACGAGGCTCGAGAGCAAGCCCGCCTGCCAGAGCCGCAGCCTGGAGACCTTCCTCACCTACCCCATGCATCAGGTACATATAGCAAGCATACTAGACATGCTGCTGACGATCTGCCAGGAATACGTGCGCAACCATCACTACTCGCTGCAAGTGCTGACGGAGTGCAAGCAGACGCAGCCGTTCGCGCAGCTGCTGACGCGGCTCGAGAGCAAGCCCGCCTGCCAGAGCCGCAGCCTGGAGACCTTCCTCACCTACCCCATGCATCAGGTACATACAGCAGACCTACTGGACATGCGTCCAATGCTGACGATCTACCAGGAGTACGTGCGCAACCATCACTACTCGCTGCAAGTGCTGACGGAGTGCAAGCAGACGCAGCCGTTCGCGCAGCTGCTGACGCGGCTCGAGAGCAAGCCCGCCTGCCAGAGCCGCAGTCTGGAGACCTTCCTCACCTACCCCATGCATCAGGTACGTATAGCAGACCTACTAGACAAACTGCTGACGATCTACCAGGAATATGTGCGCAACCACCACTACTTGCTGCAAGTGCTGACCGAGTGCAAGACCGAGACAAGAGACGCCTTCCTCACCTATCCAATCAGTACCTAGTACATACTAAGCATTTTTCGTTGTATCTTATGTCTGAGGTATAAACGTTACTATTGAACTACAAAAACCTTTCCGTGCGGCTGATAGAACATATTCTATGCTTATTTAGTACACCACTAATGGGTAAGAGACCATCGAACGTATCAACAAACAAAGATTTTCATGAATTGAAACTTGATAGGCAGTTCATGGTGCCTTGTGAATGTCAAAAAAATTGAAGACTCCTAGAGAAGTTGGGTAAGATTTCTGCTTTCCCTGTATTAATTCTATCGCAATAATTAATTTGGCCGGAAACATATTAAAAGGTAGGGATAGATGGAAATATTTTTCAAAGTGTTTCTACCGGTATTTGTTTTTTTCCCATCTAACCCTACCAGTATGGACAGCTTCGTATGGATAGATGGAACAGGCGAACATTTGCACCTTGCGGTTTTCGAACCCGCGACCCTTGATTTTGTAGCCAGGGTCTCTGCCCACTAGACCAAACCGCCCGTCAATACTAATATTACTTGTCCAGATCCCCCGGTACATAATAACCCTGCACGAGCTGCTGGCGCACACGCCGCACGACCACGTGGAGCGGCGCAGCCTGCAGCACGCGCGCGCGCAGCTCGAGGAGCTCTCCCGACAGATGCACGACGAGGTATGCGCAATACGGTATTTGACTGACAGGTCAAATCACCTACTTTTTAAATGTCATTAACGTAATTTTGTAGGAAAAAATGTATGAAATATTGAATTATGACGTCACATTTCTGTAGTGTCAAATCAATTGTCTTTTAATTTCAATTAGCTGTAATAACTTGTTAAAAGCTCAATAGTTACTATGGGATAAAAAATTGTGCTTAATTTTTGATTTCGTCTTTAATGTTAGAATGTCATAACTTATTTCGTATGCAGTATGCAGTCAAATACCCAATTACTACCGTTATCGCATAGTATTCGGGAATATGTGCCTCCGTGGTATAGTGGTTTGATGGCTGGGCTCAAAACCACGGAGGTTGTGGGTTTGAATACCGGAAAACTGGTTTTGTTTTATTGTACTTACTCAAATTGCGATACTGGTCCTGATCTCCCCATTTGTGCCCTCGGCACTAATAATTTCCTTCCGGTGTCGTTGAGTGTCGTAAACATGCACATAGACACGTCCCGGAAGATTAAAGTTTGTGTAGGATTTACTATGCTATACATTAGCTTACATTTTCATATCGCTTCTTTTCTTATCCCTATTCTTCCAACCGATTTAGGTCATGGTGACCGCTAACCGAATTTGCGCTGATGCGATCGAAAATCGCTTGCGTAGCCCATTTTCGCGGCAAGCCCTCTGTGCATACAGTGTGCACGTCAATTCCCCGCTCACATAATTATATTGATCCTTATCTTTTCATTTAAAATTCTGCCATTCCTACAGGTTAGCGAAACGGAGAATTTGCGGAAGAACTTAGCGGTGGAGCGAATGATAATTGAAGGTTGTGATATTTTGCTGGACGTCAACCAAGTCTTTATAAGACAAGGTATGTCATCGTATCTGCTTTATTTTGTAACTTCTTTTATTTTTTTCCAATATAGGCGTGAGTTATAAAATAATACAATATTACAGGCACTCTCTCCCAAGTGGTGGGGAAAGGTCGACGAGCAACCCTCCAGGCACGACAGGCATTTCTTTTCAGCAACCATCTGCTCCTCACCACCAGGGCTACCGGGGGAAGGTTGCATTTGCCCCCGGCGGGCCGACTGCCCTTGCACGACGCTTTGCTGGTTGAAGATCCATCTAATCATGATGACGATGGTAAGTGAGCTTTGAGAAATCATCGTCAATTCCATTAATGAAATTATTACGTTGAAAATTCTACCAGTTCTAATACTTATCAATCTGAGTTTGGATGTGATTCGTAATGCCTTGTTATCCTCGCACTAGTAGTAAATTTTTACAACCTTTGTCACCAGATTCGACATCCGTTTGCTCCTCTCCTGGAGGTGATGCGTATCAAGGGAAAGATTTCAAAATACTAGTCGAAGTGAAAGGAGAACAAATATGTGCTCATTTGGGTAAGAGTTCTAACTGACCGCTAGTTCTAAGTGATACGCATTTGTATATTTTTCTAAGACATAGTTGTGTAATACAATAATTATTAACCTCTTTTCTAATGTACGAGTATGAGTTGATACGAGTAAGGTTGACCCACGACGAGTGAGTGACGCTTCTGATGTTCTGGTATTTTAAACGTCCATGCACCGATATCCACTTCCCACTATCTTAATTTTTTTTACTTGTATTGATGTTTGGGCTTTGGATGTTAATACTTGTGATGTTATGTAGTGGCTGCAACTCTCGAAGAGAAGGCGGCATGGACGAGCGAGCTAGCACAATGCATGGAGAGCGCCGCACTAACGGAGTTGCTCCGAGCATGCGGCGCCTGTGGGGCGGCGTCTGCCTCGCTGCCCGCCTGCCGCTCCGACCGGGCACTCTTCACCGACGACGTGGATATACGCTTCAGCAGGACTCTTAACTCGTGCAAGGTGCCGCAGATCAGGTCTGCCACGCCGCAGCGTCTACTGCAACGACTCACTGGTTAGTGTCACCTCAACACACATAAGTCACGTGGTCGCTGCCCGCCTGCCGCTCCGACCGCGCACTCTTCACCGACGACGTGGATATACGCTTCAGCAGAACTCTTAACTCGTGCAAGGTGCCGCAGATCAGGTCTGCCACGCCGCAGCGTCTACTGCAACGACTCACTGGTTAGTGTCACCTCAACACACATAAGTCACGTGGTCGCTGCCCGCCTGCCGCTCCGACCGCGCACTCTTCACCGACGACGTGGATATACGCTTCAGCAGGACTCTTAACTCGTGCAAGGTGCCGCAGATCAGGTCCGACACGCCGCAGCGTCTACTGCAGCGACTCACTGGTTAGTGTCACCCCATCACACATAAGTCACGTGGTCGCTGCCTACCTGACGCTCCGACCGCGCTCTCTTCACCGACGACGTGGATATACGCTTTAGCAGAACTCTTAACTCGTGCAAGGTGCCGCAGATCAGGTCCGCCACACCGCAGCGTTTACTGTAGAGGCTCACTGGTTAGTGTTACAGGAAACACGCACGTCGCTAAAATGAAATAAAAAATTCTTCGACATTTCTTTATGTACCTACGGATAATCATTTTAGCTGCTTATTCTTCACCAACTATCAAAAAGTATCATGGTCATCATTAGTATTTTGTAGTCACATATGCAACTTATATAAATAAAAATAAGTTCATCATCTGCGGGTCGATTCGATAACGACCCTGTGTAATGATAGCTTTCCTGTATCAAACTTTAATTATGTACTTGATTTTTACCATACAAGATTGAAGAAAGAGAAAATAAAGATTTGACAAATCCAATCAACTGAGCAAAAATCTTTGCAGACCTACGGTTCCTCTCCGTGGACTTCCTGAACACGTTCCTGCTCACGTACCGCGTGTTCACGGATGGCGTCACCGTCCTCGAGGCTCTCAAGCAGGTGTTCTACGAGCAGTCACAGCAGGAGCTCGAGCTGGCCCCACCGCCAGACGCTACGAGGAAGACTAGCGGCGCCAGTTCCGTTTCTGGTAAGAACAACAACATGTTCTTTTACTTCTGATTAAACGTTTCTTGATTTTATCGCTGTTTCTACTCTTCAAATCACTTGACTTATGACCTGTGAATTTGTCTCTACGATGACGATTAATCACATTTTTCTCTATGAGACAGGTCATTTTAAAGATAACACCGTATAAATTGACAAACCACGGTCTTATCTTTTAAAACTTTCATCTATTCTTATTTTCTGGTTCTTTTTAATTTTATTGAAATAAATGATACTTTACTGTGTACTTCTTTCTGTAGATCTTTTCTAATCAATCTATTTGTTCTACTTTTGGCTTTTCTCTGAATCGCCTTCGCATGATACAGTCTTCCTTCTTCTAACACACTCATCTATAAATAAAGATGTTGGTCCTTCAAGTCGGATTATTAGGTAGGTACAAATTCTTATATTATAATTTTGATTGGCGAACAATTTGAACCAGATTCTTACAGATTTCAGAAATACGTATTCGTTTATTTGTAGAACATATTTGGTTATTAACTTCGACTGGACAGTGACGGAAGAAGAAAGAGAATTTTATGAACAAGAATATCGATACCTTAAATCTCAAATGGCGTAACCACCAAAACACAACTTTTCAGGAGAGCAAAAAAACAAAAAAAAAATATTTGTTTAAATCATAACTTTATATATTTTAATACTATAAAAATGTTTTATACATCAAATTTCTTAGAATTTTGAGATGAAGGCTTCAGTTAGAACTATTTGCACCTAAATCTTATATTTTAAAAAATAGAAGTCGGTTACGACTTCTGAAAATATGACAAAAAGGCGTTTACACCCTATAAAAAACACGATTTTTTTGAGATTAAGGTCGTATCTCCCATTAAATTCATAAAAAAATACAAAATAAGGGGTATTTTCTACTTCTTTTATTGAATTAGGTACATTAAACGGGTAAGAGGATTTTAGGAAACAAAATAAAATCTAAAAAAAGCCAAGGCCGAGATAATAAGAAGGCCTAATTCGATTAAGCAGTGTAGTTGTAGAAAAACGACCCTTATTCTTAGCAACTCTACTTATATTAATATAATATTTACGTAATAATCAACTTTAAAATTCAATTAAAGTCCTAATGGAGTTAGAAAAGATTACAAAAATTGTATTAATTTAAGAATCAATGAATCAAGTAGCTACGCCACGACCATTGCGATGGGCTCTTACCTCCCATCGCAATGGCCGACATACTTTTAATCAGCAAGAAAGACACCACGACCTTATAATGTCATCGTATCAGCTCACTCTGATTTCCTAAATTATTATTAAAATTGTGCACAGACGGCATTATCCCAAAAAAATATCATGAAGAATATCACCCGCGATTACCAACAGCAGAAGATGTGCCAGATGTATTACCAGGCACTGATATAGAGGACGGAGTTACAGACACAGAAAAATACTGTTTTTTTATGTTTGATTGTTTTTGATAGTTTCAATTTAATTTTTTTGACTGATTATTTTAAATTAAGGCTTTCTAAAATCTCTTACTTTTTGAACGTAGCTACTTGATTCATTGATTCTTAAATAAATACAATTTTTGTAATCTTTTCTAACTCCATTAGGACTTTAATTGAATTTTAAAGTTGATTATTACGTAAATATTATATTAATATAAGTAGAAATCATTGTTGCTAAGAATAAGGGTCGTTTTTCTACCACTACACTGCTTAATCGAATTAGGCCTTCTTATTCTCTCGGCCTTGGCTTTTTTAGATTTTATTTTGTTTCCTAAAATCCTCTTACTCGTTTAATGTACCAAATTCAATAAAAGATGTAGAAAATACCCCTTATTTTGTATTTTTTTTATGAATTTATGGGAGATACGACCTTAATCTCAAAAAAATCGTGTTTTTTATAGGGTGTAAACGCCTTTCAATAATAAAAATTGTGTGTGGTGTAAACGCCGAAACCGAAAAATGATGTCCCTTACCCCCGTGTGTTTTTACTTTTTTTTTCACTTTACAATAATTTCTAAGGGCGTAACCACCAAATAAAGTTGGCTATGTGTGATACGCCATATTAATGTATTAAAATATCTCGTTACGCCCTGACGTTGTTCATGCATTAAATTTATAGCTGCTTACGACCTCTTTACCTTATAAAAAGTGTTCAAATCTATAAAAAACATCGGGTCGTAATGACCATTTTTTTGCGAATTTGAGGATTTTAAATGTACAGATCGATAGAGAAAAAAAAACTGAATAAAACTGCATTCAAAAGTCATTTTGACCAATTTGGCGCTTACGCCATTTGAGATTTAAGGTATCGATATATTCTAGGAACACTTTTATTGATATCATAAGAGACTGTAATCTGCCAGATCCGCAAATAATTCCGTAATAAAAGTCCACTCCAAACGTAACAAGATGTTACCAATGGAATTTATAAAACAAAGTAAAACTTCGCAGGTTATGGATCAGAATACAGTGACAGAGATTGGCAGTCACGATTCTGGAGAACATCAAGGAAAAGTAAGACCTTTAGATTTTATGTCGTATATCGAATAAATAGTACTAGCACATGCAATTTATGATAGATAGTAACTGGCCTTAGATCAAGCTTCATAATGTAGAGTATGTACAAAATGAAATCTGAAACGATATGGAACCGTCCACTGAATAAGTCGTGGTAATTTTAGGTGAAGAAGAAGACAAGCTGTCGCCTTATCTGATGGCGCCATCGCGAAGGACTTCGTCTGTAAGCAAGGTAAGTGGTTGTGTTCAAATTGCTTTTAAAATCTGCATCATTCCATGTTTTCATTGTTGTCGCAACATTCGAGTATCTGATACGCTGGTTTCTGGGTATCAGGCTTAAAATAACTAAATAGTCTCTTTGTTGGACCTCACCGAAAATACCGTTTATGTTGATTATTTCCATATGCATTTTCACTGCTGAATCTGCGTTCTAAACTTCTATGGAGAACAGATTTGCCTAAAAGTATCAAAATTAGTCGAATCCTAAGGTGATATAAATGGCGGTTTAATAAATGGGGCTGTCAATCAATGCAATGAAGACAGCAGTAGTGAGGGGGTAAATGCGATTACTAAATATTGGAATGACTGAAGTTACAGGTTAACTACTGGATTTATAAGAGTTTAGTTAACTATATATTTTTCAAATGATGAATATCGATTGGAAATCCTAAGTTTTTTGATGAAAACTTATCACTGATTTATATTCCAAACAAATATACCGAATAAGCTGAAAAACACATTATTTTACAACACTATTCATATTGATCATGCTTACCGAAGCCGGAGGAAGATAACAGCCATCTAACAATACCTAAAATAATGGCCACATCATCAAGCAATGAGACACTGAAAGGTAAAACATAAAAATATTTTTCTGATCGAATTAATTTGTTGTTTTTTTTATTGTATTTGATATCAGCTTTTATTCGTAAATTAGATTTGCATTCTAGTATATTATAATGTGTCATTTAAATCAGAAACGGTGTTTTCATATTCTTTGTTTGATGCATATAAGTACCTATGTAAATATACGAAAAGTATAGTCGTTTGATGCCAATGACTGACACACATGAAAATCGAAATAATCTAAAAGGACCGGTAGGTATAATCAACACCAAGTTAACCCAAACCTCTTTGTTCCTTAGGCACATCGCCATCGTCCCCTGGAGCGATAAGTTCAGTGACATTAGTGGGGAGTCCTAAAAAGGCGAGTCCCGAGCACACGGCGAGCAAGTCTGAGAACCAACCTCCAAAGGACAACGACGCGGCCGCCGGCATCACGAAGGACGAGAGCATCGAGCTGGTGGACCAGAGCGACGAGGACATCAAGTACAAGGAGGAGGAGCAGGAGAAGAACAAGTACAAGATCGACGACAAGTTCAAGATATCGCAGAGATTCTCGGAGGTTGGTTGAGCATGGTGTGGAGTTACTGTTGAAGATTATAAAAGTTTTACGCATTGAAAAAAAACTGTTAAATGGTTTGTTAGTGGATTCGCAAGAAATCCGTTTGTCTTGCGAAACGTCCCCTAAATAATAATATTAGCCTACTCGTACTGTTTTGGTAAGGAAGTAAATATTCTGCGATCTACGAGTTCTTTTTAGATATTTAGTAGCCCACTATAATTGATATCTAATTTTTGTTAGACAACAATTTTCTAACTACATACCTACTTGTAATAACCAAATTATTATGACGACCCGCTTCGTGTAATGGTCAAGATGTTGCTTATTACGAAAGAGGTCGCGGGTTCGATCCCCGCACAGGGCAAACATTTGTGTGCATGAACATGTCTGTTTGTCCTGGTCTGGGTGTTATATGTATCTATTTCAGTATATTTGTAATACCACTGTTGATTCTGATGTCTGTAACACAAGTGCTTAAGCTACTTAATACGGGGTCAGATCAATGTATGTGATGTTGTGAAATATTTATTTATTTATTATTATTATTATTCTTAAATTAATCTAATTATTCTAGAAAGTAAACTAAACTTTAAACAACTAGGTTAGGAATTTAGTTTCAATTCAATGAGTTAGGGTCCATTGGTATCCTCACCCCTGTATAGCAATGAATGTGTGCAAGCTGATGATGAATCGAAGTATGTGCAGCGGGTGCGCACAATGTCGGAGAGTCCGCGCCGGCTGGCTCCGTCGTCGGCGGCGACGCCGGGCAGCGTGGCGGACGCTCGGAGGCGTTCAGATAGTGCCAAAGATGCCGCTGCTGCTGCCGCCGGGGCGCCCGTCGAGCCACGTCGGGCGTCCGACTCCAACGCTGCCAGATACGCGCATAGGCGGTCAGTCAGGTCAGTCTTCTAGGTGGCGTGGCTGCGGCGGCGCTCCGAAGGCCGAGGATGCAGCCGCCGCCGCCTTCTGCGCACCTATCGAGCTGTGTCACGGCCCTATCAGTCAGGTCAGTCTTCTAGGTGGCGTTGCTCGGATCGGACAATTCACCACAACTATACAACGCTAGGAAACAACAATGATAGAATCAGTGCTGCATGCTAGACGGCAGATGGCACAGATAAGTGCGTAGGTGCATCAGTCAGGTCAGTCTTCTAGCTGGCGATGCTGTCGGCGGCCGCGATGACTGCTTAGAATGGGAGTCGTTCGTCATCGTCGCTTCAATGCAACAGAATCAATGTTCCTGGACTGGAATGTCTAGAATTCAGGTGTGTTTCTTATGTTGCTGTCTGTTGTAAATGTGTGTCTACCTGGAAGTTATCTGCACGATATTTTGTTTATCCAAAGTATGCTTTTATCGATAAATATCTAATTATAATGATTGTACTATGTCCTTCCTTTTGTATATTTACTAAAATCAGGAAAAAGACCACGTAGGTGAGTAAACATTTTGAAAAGTCAACTAACTTATATTTAATTAACCAATACGTTTTATACCAAAAGGTAAATAATGTAGTAAACGGTCCGGAGTTGTGTGTGGATTGTAGATTTTCATTAGTTTGATTCAATAACGCCACCTAATAGCAAACATTCCTGGATAATTGTAGCAACAAGAACATTTGACCATAACGACGGAGTCGCGGATTCGAATCCCGCTAGGGACTAATATTTGTGTGATGAACATAGCATTTGTACTCAAGTCATGGATATTTATAAAAGTATTGAAGTATGTCTATCCGTTCCCTAGCTTCCATAGTAACTTCGAGCTTAGTTTGGGGCTAGGCAAATGGTGTCATGTTGTGGTCCAAGGATCCTAATTTAATTAATTTTAGATGTACATAAGGATTCTAATTGAATCCCTGTCCATGGGCGTACCCAGAGTGTTACTCTGGGTACGCCTGGGGGGCAGCTGCACCCCCTGAACGGTGTTGACGCCTTACTAAGTATGTTACCTTGCGACGTCTGATTTACCACCCCACCCCCCTCGCTTATTAAATCTGAATTCCCTCCTGGCCCATAACCTGGGAACGCCGATGTACCTGTCTATTTACTGACCCGTACAATTGGTGGCAGCAGTGAGCGGCGCTACACCAACTCCTCGATCAACAGCGAGCGCCGGCGCTACTGGGGCGGCTCGGAGCCAAGGTCTTCGGTCACCTCCCAGGTCTCGCAGGTGGCGCAAGTGAGCTTATTAAATGCACTTTATACTTTATCCATCTAGCACACATCAAATAGATCAAGTTATACCTATTTTTTTATATTCTATCTAACTAGCTTAGAAACGAATACCCATTAATTCATTAAATTATGAATGAAAAGAGAGTTATGTCTTGAATTAGATAATTCATGAAAATAATAATATGAATGTTTATCCAATTGGTATACTGAAATACGAGTAGGTAGTGTTCACCCCTATTAAAGCACACCATTATCATTTTACAAGCACATCTGATTTTATAAATAAGTAACACAAATTATCTAAATGTTTTTCGGCTACTACTGTTTCGGAGATTACTAGTGGTTGGTGCAAATGATTTGACGTAATTATGCAATGCACGTGCTGTTCATCTAACAGTTTCAGTCTGTTTGTTACTACGGTTTCATTACAATTTTGCTTGTTTGCTTTCAGAATTATCGGAGGGAAACAAATCAGCCAAAGGCGGGTGTCGTGATCACCTCGTTCAGGCAATCTCACAGAAGGTAAAACATTTTTTTCTTGTTTCACCCAACTGACCGAGTCTTTCAATCATAACGTTGTTCTACTGGATTTATTCATTCTTATGGCACAAGAGTGGGAGTTCATAATTCTCAGTGTTGTGGCATGTATTTCACCTTTTCTTATTCATAATGTCAGATCTATTTTGAAGTTTTATAAGGTCTCATAATGCTTTGCACGTAGACTTTATTTCATTCAAGTTCTTCGGTTACATCAGAGTTTTTGGAACTTCATTGTCTTCTCCTATAGCGCATTAACTTTGTAGCTTTCGAAAAATTGTCTTATTAATTAATATTCGTTTAACAGCTTTGGAAAAGACCTGTTGTGGTGAGTGATTGGTGAAGGTAAAGGATGTAGAATTCAAAATCCGTAGAATTTCCGTAGAGGAGTACTTTTTAAAATATATCGCTTTGAATAGAATACTGTTTTTACCCTATTCAAGAATTCATGTGCAACAAACTCCAGTGTCAAGTGCAGCAGCATACCTACATTTTCCGATCACATACGAGTACGATACCACAACTAAACCGATCACTTTTTTACATCATCGATACTATAAAATACTTTCAATATTCTGCACGCCCACAAACACACATTTTCAAAGCATCGACTTTGTGACTCATCACAATATAAATACTGTTTTCGCAAAATTTCTTCGTGGAATAAATGTGGAACTACAAGATTTGTATGCTTATGAAACCCTAGTTTAATTTAGACGTTTTTATAATTATTATATTAGTTGGCGAATTGCCCTAACCTTATTTTAAAAGAAATATAAGTTTTAGAACATTTGCACTTTTACTTACTGTAGGTACTTTGTGTCTAGTGAAAAATAATTTAAACACGAACGGTGCCGATATGTTATAGCGGCGAACTGAAAAATAACTAAAGATTTACTTAATAAGATTTTTCTTTGCATGCTTTTATTATTCAAAATTAAACAATCTTCTTAAATTGGAATTAAAGTTTTCACATTTATTTTCGTTATTATAAAACTGTTTTTATTTCTATAACTGCACCTATCCTTCTATGTTTCACTTAACTTAGTTTCTGCATGATTCACTGTCAACTACAATTTTATTCTAACTGTTTATTACAATCTTATTATTTTACTTTAGACTCTATCTGTCTAGTTTATGTTGGGATCTTTCCGAGGTTTATCTTGGACATGATTTGATGGACGAAGTTTGTCATAATAACAGGGAGTATTTGAGTGAGTTCTTGACTTGATACTTTCCACCGGCCTCCAATAATTGGCTGACTCTGTCTAGGAGCAGTACATCGACCGCTGCCGTGGCGTTTGCGGTGGCCACGTCGGCGTCGTCGAACCCGCGGTCCCCGCCGCCCACCTCGCCGCCAGCTACAAGGAGGGACTCGGTCATATCTACCGCTGCTACCATGAGAGTCCTGAATGTTTTGAGGTGAGATGTTGAAACCAACTTGCTTTTAGTCGTAAGATTGTGGTCCAGCTTGTACTGTACGTGTACTGAACATACATTTTCTAATTACGAACAACTTTAAAATTATTATGTACGAGCATGTATTATGTACATTGAGTACTAGTACTACTATTTCCTCAGTGTGTCAGTTTGGTGCTACAGCAGTCTAAGCGTCGGCCAATTTTCGGATTTCGTTTTATATCTGACGTTAAGACTCTATTTTAGTTATTTTGGATGTGGAAGTTTGTTTGTTTTGTTCTTGTGTTTATGCCATGTTTGTTTTGTTTAATTTTTATTGTATTGTACCAAATAAACGTTTTTCTATTCTATTCTATTCTATTTTAAACTTTTGTAATATTATGGGACTCAGAATTTAAGCCCAGATTACTAGGTGCTGAATTCTCTTTTGATGTGACCAACCTGCAAAAACTCTACTATGTACATACGTACTAGTAATGACTATTGATTCTTGCACTCTTGCTCACTGTATAACCTCTCTTCTAGACATTGGATCTCCAAGCACTCGCACGACTTCTGGTCGGACGAGCGCCTCCGTGGCCTTACCATGGACTTCCTGAAGGAGATCGAGGCCAGTCCAGGCTTGCTGCCCGCGGAACACAAGGCGGCAGCGCAACTGTTGCGGTTGTTGGAACGAGCTCCCGATAGAGCTGTGGACTTGAAGGCGCTTTTCATACCGCCTCACGTAAGTTGTATTTTTTTTATGTTTAGGGTTGTTTTGGGCAAACGAATAAGAGGGTCACCTAAACCTAAAGGTAAGTGGTCTCCGCTGCCCATGGACTAGACATCGACAACCGCACAGTGATATATGAATTGTTAATATCTTATGCTCATTGTGATTCAAAATGGTATTTTTAATCATTTGTATTTGTCTTATAGATACCAACAAAAGAAAGCGTCGAGACTTTATCAGCGCTTGAAATCGCCGAACAGATGACGTTTTTGGATTACCAAATCTTCAGTTCTATTAACAGCGAGTACGTATTCTATTTAAGTGAAAACAGCATTCTCTCTCAATGTGGACTTGTGGTACCCTGCATTTCTTTGTGTAATGATGACATCACCCGTATTTAAGTAAATAAGTTATTAATTTTCTCCAATTTTTTTTCTAGTTTAAATGTGTTACTTTTTAAATACTGATAAATACGTTGTGGACTTTTTCAGAGAGTTCTTAGGGCAAGCGTGGACGAAAGCGGATAAAGCAGAACGGGCGCCTCACATCTTGATGATGACTGCTCACTTCAATCACATATCGAACTTAGTTATATCGGAAATATTAAAGAAATATACTTTGTTAGGTGAGTATTCCAGGCATAATTATTTTGCAGGAGTATTATTCAAGTCATCCATCAACTCATCTTTGTAACGAAAACATGATTTCAAACGTTTTGCAGTGGGCCATTAATAGGCTGAGACATAACATTCATGATTCAAGTCGTGTATTGTAATACATCGAGTTAAATTATTATTTCCCTGTAAGTGTATTGTTAATCACCCTTTCTGTTTTATGTATTTAATATAACGGGAAAAAATGTTATTATTATAATTAGCATGGCTATTCCAGTTTCCAGATATTACCAGATATGGTTTGATGATATAATCATAATATATTTTATAAAACCACGCAGGTCGAGTAGCCACTATAGAAAAATGGGCTGCAGTAGCCGACATAGCCCGATGCCTTCATAACTTCAACGGAGTCTTGCAAGTTTGCGCCGCGCTCTCCAACACTTCTGTGTACCGCCTCAAGAAAACTTGGGATAAAGTGTCTAAAACTGTAAGTTTATCGAGTATCCTATATAAAAACGAGCCATTCATTAAAGAACAGGATAGTTTTAAAATATCATATCAATATTGTACTTTCAGAGCAAGCAAACTATCGAGCGGATGCAGACTATTATATCGTCTGAATGTCGATTTAGAATTCTTAGAGATGCTTTACACAGGTAAGAACCTTGCGACCTAGCGTACGTACATACGTTGGTGACCTTGCTTCTTTTTTTCATTAAAGGAAAAAACTATTCTAGAGCATTTTGCACGTCTATACAATTGAGTTATTAAATCGTTTTACACAATTTCAGATGTGATCCACCGTGCATTCCATATTTGGGAATGTATTTGTCAGACCTGTCATTCATTGAGGAAGGGACCTCGAACTACACTCCTGACGGTCTTCTCAACTTCTCCAAGATGAGGATGGTAATGTATGGTTCCGTTTGACGACTGTCACCGAACTACGCATGTGAGTAATTAAGAACTTTTACATTACAGATTGCGCACGTCATCCGTGAGATTAGAAACTTCCAACAGACTCCGTATAAAATTGATCATATACCAAAGGTAAGATTATTAAGAATAGTTAAAAATAAGGTTTAGGTATATTCGCGGCCTTCGCAACTTCGCAACTTCTGCCAGCCGTAGCTTGGAGACAAGGCGATGAAAAGTTATGGCACATAAAATTGAACGCCGTATAATGTGTAATAATATGGATTTATTTATAGGTAAGTTCTTTGGCCCCTTATAATTCATTAGCGGCCGACTTACCAAAAAACAATATAACACAAATATTATAATAACGTGTCTCAATTAGACTTCGTCCCCAAACGCTATTATCCGAAATTTTCAGTCAAGTGCTGGTAGGTTAAAATGATATTATGACGTGCAAAAGATTTTCTATGTAAATCAAATTGCAAGATAAACTACTTTGACTTTTTATTTCTGATTCGGTGACGGATATTTTTTTTTATCGGATATTCAATAACTAGTTTCGGTTACGGTTACGGAGCTCCCTCACATCTCTAGTACAAAGTACAAAGTGATTAGTCTAACGTGTTTTTTTCTGGCACCCGGCAGGTATGCGAGTTCCTGCTGGACCGATCGCTGGTGATCCCCGAGGAGCGGCAGTACACTCTGTCGCTGGAGCTGGAGCCGCGAGCCGCGCGCGGGTCCACGGCGGGGCTGCCGCAGCCCGCCTCGCCCGCCTCCTAGCGCCGCCGCCGCGCCTCCCTGGCCGCGCTCGCGCCGCTCCGGCCCGACCGCTAGGGATGCGCGTGGTTACACTCTCGCTTTGGACTTCTGTTGCTCGCGACGCAGGACGCTTTAGTGATTCTGTTTATGCAAGCCAACCTCTGGAGTGCGCAAACGCAGGTCAAGCACATAATGTAACACCTAGTGCCCTCAATCGCATACCTAGTTCGCACACAGCAAGCCGACACAAAAGCAGCTAAATCAAGCGCAAGACTAACTGCTTTGTACTCCAGGTGGTTTGCTTTGAACTTCTGACTCGAAAGTTACCTATTAAATCAAGCGGAAGATTGCCGCAGCCCGCCTCGCCCGCCTCCTAGCGCCGCCGCCGCGCCTCCCTGGCCGCGCTCGCGCCGCTCCGGCCCGACCGCTAGGGATGCGCGTGGCTACACTCTCGCTTTGGACTTCTGTTGCTGGCGACGCAGGACGCTTTAGTGATTCTGTTTATGCAAGCCAACCTCTGGAGTGCGCAAACGCAGGTCCAGCACATAATGTAACACCTAGTGCCCTCAATCGCATAGTTCGCACACAGCAAGCCGACACAAAAGCAGCTAAATCAAGCGCAAGACTAACTGCCTTGTACTCCAGGTTGTTTGCTTTGAACTTCTGACTCGAAAGTTACCTATTAAATCAAGCGGAAGATTGCCGCAGCCCGCCTCGCCCGCTCCGGCCCGACCGCTAGGGATGCGCGTTACACTACTCGCTTCGGACTTCTGTTGCTCGCGACCCAGGACGCTTTAGTGATTTTGTTTTTACTCGTCATCTGCTCCTTGCCTGCTGCTGCTGAAAAAACGCAGGAGTTTTACCAAGATGCCGCAATGCCACAGTTTGGAAAGTCGCTAGCGCAGTGGAAACCGACACCTGGTGGTTCAATGTGGACTTCTGTTGCTTGATGCACGACACTTATGCGATTCGTTTAAAATTCCTCCCAGTAAACTTCCGGAGTGCGCAAACGCATGTGATGCACTTAATGTAACAGCTAGTGCCCTCAATATCATAGTTCGCACACAGCAAGCCGACACAAAAGCAGCCAATTCAAGCGCATGACCAACTGCTTTGTACAGCTGCCAAGGGACAACCATGCCTCTGGTCGTCCCGACCAGTCCAAGGATGTTCGTTGATATGCACCCACTCCTGGCGGTTTGCTTTGGACTTGCGAGTCGAAAGTTACCTATATGCTACCTATATGCCTATGCTTGGGAAGTCTTCCACTAGATTTACTAGTGGAAGACTTCCCAAGCTCGCCATCTGCGCTCGCGTCGCTCCGGCCAGACCGCTAAGAGACAAGGATTCTGGTGGTTCGCTTTGGACTTCTGTTGCTAGCAATGCAAAATGCTTTATTATATAATGTGCGCAGGTGCAATTACATCCCGTCGTCGCAAAGGCGGTTCGCTTAATGATTTGTGTTGCTAGATTATTTTTTTTGGGGAAGAAATAAACAGCACCTACAGAACATATTTTTTGCATGCACGTCACTATCAAGTTTGTGCAGTCAAAGCGCGTATAGATAATTGATATGAGTAGATGATGAATATCGCAAGAAATTAGTTGATATTTCGTCTTTATACAATTAACACGCAAAATTTATTGTGTTCTTCATGCCTATACCAGCTTAAAAGAAAAAAATATATAAATTCGTAAAATATACGAGTATGAGAATAAATACCTAGGTATCTTGTCATTTACCTTAGTGCTTGTTACTTATAAATCGTTTAAAATGGTATGATTTTTAAATATACCTCAACTGCAAAAAAACAGGTTGTTGAGTTACTTTACGTAAAATCAAAAAGTCCTTTAAATGACAGTTGAAATTACTTTACAAATTAATACTTTATTAGAAAACAATTTATACTTGCTCTATTATCAATAAATAATGTTGAAATAAGTATATTATATAGAAAATATATTATGGTAAAATAGTTCGTACATGTTATATTTGTTATAGAGTAAATTTTTATTATGTACCTACTAACATAAAACTTGCTAATATTGTACGGAAAAGTACGCAAAAATATCTTCAAAAAAATGCTCTTTTTCAGATTGTTTAATTACAATCGAGAGCTAAAATATACATAATATGCGAAGGTTTATGAATTAACTAAATATTATAAGAAGTTTTAAATAATATTGCCTCATGGCCCTATTTTTGTATAATATCTTCGTTGTCAATTAAGTGATATTGTATAAAATCATTGAAACATATCACTTGAGCACATTTATCTTTGATCAATATTTTAATTAAGCAACTCTGAAGCTCACTTTTGTAAATATTTTTACACAAATTGTGAATAGTACCTCATTTGGTATGTTATAAAACAGTTAGTAGCTGTTTAATTATTTAAATTTGATAATACATATCTCATAAATATTTGAATCTACAAACTTTCTCGATT
Source organism: Nomophila noctuella (assembly GCA_958496325.1). NCBI lineage: Eukaryota > Metazoa > Arthropoda > Insecta > Lepidoptera > Crambidae > Nomophila > Nomophila noctuella. The sequence goes on from OY292495.1 coordinate 3,378,583, forward strand.
TATTATATTTGAATTGTTTTATTAAATAAATATAAAAACATAAATATAGGTATATAACTATTTAAGATATTTAGTTACTAGATGCATACCTACTCGTCGTTAAAAATTATACCTATTGTAAATATTTTAGATTTTTCTCTATGTGATGACGCATAGTAATTTCAACAACAATACTTAAACTTTTTTTGATTAAGTACGCTTAGACAGAAACTAATTGACATGGAAGTTTAATGTCTATTGAAATCACTTAAAATGTATGTGTAATAAAAATATACATTTACGAACATAAATTTTATGTATCTATTATAGTTGATTAGAAATGTTACATTTTGAATGATACATTATTTTACCTTACTGTTATTATACATTTAAATTATATTTCTTGGTTGTAGAAAACCTGATAATTGACGACCCCGCTAGCGCAAGTTACCGTTAAAATGTCATTGTGAGTAGCGAAAGTAAGAGCATAATATGAATAGTACCTAAGTGTCGCGGTGTTGTATGTCTGTGAATAAAGAAGTACTTAATTATACTTATTGCGATCGTGGTTGTTACCTGTTACTCATGGTTGTTATCGTCATTTCGACTGCTTTTACACATTGTCTTTACTTGTTCTCCTGTTAGTCTATCTGCTTGTAAGTGTAAGAAGGGTTAAGAATGCTATAATTTTTTAATTGTAAGCAAGGAAAAAAAACATCTGGCCTTAGGCAAATCGAACCCTCATCTCTGGCATACCGGTACCACCGAGACCCGACGAATTTTTCCTTGATATTTTCTTAGCGCTTAATGCTGCGTTAAGAATACTGTTTAGTGAAAGCAGAGATGATCGTAGAATTCAATCCAGTTTTGTATTCACTATTTCCATACAACTAAATGATGTCAGAGGAGCCAAACGTAAAAAGTTTGTGATCAAGATTTAAATGCGTCCTGGGGAGTTGCAAGCACACCTTTTGTAACATATACAAAGAGACATTTAATTATGTTTACACATACTCAAACATGTGACATGGTAACCCATGAATATGGTTAACCTCGTTTCAATATGAACCTCATTATCAAAAAGACGGCACAATGTGTTTTAAAAAACTTTTTGGTAATGTTTTAATATTTCTGTATCACGACTATATTTTATATTAAGTTCCCCCAAGAAGAAGAACATATAATTACCTATACATTTTCAATTTTGCTTTTGTTCGTGGATTTAATTTCCTGCGCTCTTCTCTGCTTCATTCTTAACCAGACTATAAGATATTTATCAAAGTTGTGTAAATTATGATTGAATGGCATATCCCATAACGAATAAAACATCTCAATGTGTTTCAGTATTGTAATGTTACTGAGACAGAATAAAACGGTCAGTATTATAGATAACGGAGTTTGTGACTGTTGCTGTTTGTATCTTTAGGGGATTAAAATATTTTGTGGACATCTTATGACCTCTTATTAGGTAAATATTTCGGTTAGGATGAGGTCAAGTCCACAAATGTCTGATGTAACTTAACGTGATTTCAAGTGAGAATAGTTTCGTCTATAAGTCTTTTCTACATCCTTTTCTATGTCATTTAATGTTAGTGTTAAAATATCTTTCATCCGGAAAATATAGGTAAGGTAAACTTTATTCAGCTTGGAGTTTTCTAAATTGGTCTATCCTTTATTAATACATAACATTGTTTGCGTCATTTAATTTCAGCTGTAACTGTGTTTATAAAAATCATGAAAAAGAAGTAGGATCTGTAATTTATTCACGTTTTTATTATACTTACTTATAATGAAGTCAACAAGCTTAGTTTATCCTTCTTCTTCTCAAATTCAAAGTGTATAAATAAAAGTTAATTATAAGGACTATTCCATAATTCTATATCAGTATTCCACCTTTAGCTTATATTTGCACAATTTAAAATAATTCCTTGAAGGCTGTAACGTTTTAAAAATTACTTATCATATGAAATATTGTATTAAAATTTCCGTGAATCAATAGTTTAAGATGGTTACTAGTATGGCTTAGGTATTTTGTGTTAAATTGTCTTCCTTGTGCTTATAAATTGTTTTCTTTCTAAGTGTAAGTAGGTTTGATAGGTATAACAGCGTGAATTATTTAAATCCCTATATTAATTTTCACCGTTTTCTGAGAAACATGAACACTTATGAAATTATGATAAAATACGCTTTGACGCCTCTTATGACTATTCAATAAGGGTTTTAATAAATACGTAAAGAATACTTATTAAAGAACTCTTCTGAACTACCTCCTCACATAAATTCTAAATATTGTATAATAACGTTGTTGAATGTTGTATGTAAATTATCTTTAAATTAATATCGCTCAATGTGAACGTTTTGGTCTTATTTGAAAATTATCACTTGAAAAAGTTTAGTACTTATAATAAAATAAAATAATAAATTATTATTGATATAGTATAGTAGGTGCTCACATATTTTATCGAATGAAAGAGTATGCTGTATTTTTTCTATAAATTATTAATATTAAGATTTCCTTTAGTTGCCTTTCAACCAGAAAATATATATTATTAATAATAGTATGTTTTCATATCTGTATTATTTTCTTTTGAAGATACTTAACTATATAAAAAATATGCAAAATTATTTTTATTAATCCAATTTGAAACTTTACTATGAATCGAATTATTAAAATACTTAATCTGAAACTTGTAAATACCTTCCTAACTTGCATTACTAAAAGTACAAAGAGAACTCTACTACAGTGCCAGGAGAAATGAATCCAAATCAAAACATACCTACTATTAAGATTTTGCATTAGGTAACTACATCATTTAATTTTTTTTAAATTATAATATGAACTTTTAATCACCTAAATGATAAAAGTTAAAAAAACAGATTTTACTTATTTATCTGTATCCAGAAACCGACTCTTGAATGATTGTTGTTTATCTGGAGTGGAACATACTGGTATTTCTAGTAATTTAAATGTATTACATTCTTTTAGTTTTTTTAAATTACACTAAAATTGCTTTTATCTACAATTACATCAATATATAAGTAAAGAGGAATCGTAGATTGTTATGTTATAGCGGATAATCTTACAAACTACTGAAAGGTTTCGATAATTATTTCAACGTGTTTTCCCTGTAAATTTTTAACACAAATGTAAATGAAAACATTTGTGTCAATGAACTAATTATCACAAACAAATAAGCGTGACATATAAATCGCACACAATAACTTTTCATAAATTGCGTATTGCTTTACCTATACAGATTAATTAACTTTTGTTGCGATAACCTACACTTCATGAACAAATATTTTAATATCCGACAAATCTTCAGATTAATAGGCTAAGATTTAAAAGAGAAAATCCGAGCTCCTAACCTGGTGGTGGATGAAATTGATCTCTAATAATACACAAAGAAATTGTAAGCGACGCGCTCAATAAAATAAGTAGTTTTAAGAAATAGTCGCACAAATTTTATTATTATTTCTCGGGGGTGGTGCGACATCACTAGCTCACCAACGGTCGTCGCGTTTGATTTTAAAACGCGGCCGTTCAGTCGCCCGCGAGCCGCGTTTGGAGTGACACCGCGCCACCCCGCTCCGTCAAACCACGTGTTTTCTAACATTTTGGCTGATAAACTGTTCTGTGTTTGTTGATAAAGTACAAATAAACTATTAAAACCATAAGTGACGTGTTTTACATCCACAAGAACCGCTCCATCATCTACAAAGTGGTCCTTCGGCCGGATCTCATCGATGTTCAACACGCCACCGCCCAAAATGGTTAACACGCGTAGTGCAAGCAAAAAGTGCGACATAAAACCCAGTGCCCTGGAACAACACCTCAAAGGCAGTGCGAAATCGGAACCGGTTCTGCCACTGCCACCACAGCGACTGCTACCGGCACCTGCAGCGGGTCCATCCACACTGCCCGAGCCAGCGTGCAGACCGGCAGTTCCAACGACACACCTGGCGAGTCATGATGCGCCTCTCCAAGGCACTTCTGCGCACGACGGAACAGTATTTCGGGAGCGTCATAGTACTATATGTTCGGTGTCATCTTCTGTCAAAGCCAAACGTAAAAGGCTACAACTGGAAGCGGCTGAAAGAAAGGCCAAGATAGAAATGGAGCTCATCGACAAAAGGCTAGAAGCAGATCTGGCCGACTTAGATGAGGAATACAGTCCGCACGAAGGGAATAGTCACAGTGAGCAAGCTCACACTGAAGTCGAGAAGTGGCTCGAGCAAAGTCAGCACGAGATGGAAACGGTACCCGCCGCCCCCGCCGAGGGCCCCACAACGGGCGCGCGGGAACCACTGCATGGAACCGTCGAGCTGTTGGCAACTGCATTGAAGCAACTCACCACTTCCGCAGCTAATGAAGTACCAAACAATAAATTATTAAGTCGAATGAGTGTCCCGAGGGACCTACCTGAATTTTCTGGAGACCCGCTTGAATGGCTCCACTTTAAACAAGCGTATGAGGAATCCACTAACATATGTGGCTTCAGCGAAATAGAAAATGTATGGAGACTACGCAAAAGTCTTCGCGGAGCCGCAAGGGAAGCCGTTTCGGCACTTCTCATATGTGCTACGTCACCCGATCAGCTGATGTCTACACTCGAGTTAAGATTCGGCAATCCAGATTCCATATTGTACAAAATCACGCAAGAGATAAAAAAATTGCCGCCACTACCGCCCTACTATCATAGTGAAATAGTACCGTTTTCTGTTAAAGTACAGAACTACTTAACAGCTGTGCGAGTGATGGGCCGAGACGAATACCTACGAGGCGCACACATCACAAATATTATTTTATCAAAGTTACCTACTATTTTAATTACGCGGTGGTCAGACTATTGCTATCCGCGGCTTAAAGATGGAAAAAAGGAGTTACGAATAGACATAATGGCGGATTTTCTACACGAAGAAGCAATTAAAGTATCTACTACTGCAAATATAGGCATTATGAGTGTGCGAAGTCGCATTCACAACAAACACGTATCATCCCGTGAAGGACACATGCCAGGTTCCCATACCGTACTGGTTCAATGCGCTAACGACAAGGAAGAGAAATGCAAATTTTGTAACAAAGCTAACCACGTATTAACTAAATGTAAACAGTTTTTGAAAGCATTACGCAAAGATCGATGGCAGTATGTAAAACGAAATGGAATTTGCTTCAAATGTTTATTGTCTCGGCATGAGAGGGAAACCTGTTCAGCACCCGCTTGTGGCAAAGACGACTGCAGCGGGGCGCACCACCGCCTGCTCCACAACCCCGTGAGACGCGACTGCGACGCGCCGCCGGCACCGTCATCGTCGGCGCCGCCGCCTGCTGCTAGCGGCGCCGGCGGGTGGCAACCATCGTCGAGTGACCTTTCGTCAACGGAAATTATCGCCCACTTAAATTCGATAAACAATAAAGTGCTGTTAAAAGTAGTGCCAGTGAAAGTGTACGGCCCAAATGGTGTGATAATCGCGAGTGCGCTACTGGACGACGGGTCCACGGTGTCGCTGGTGAGCGCGGGCCTGGCGCGGCGCGCGGGCCTGCGCGGGCGCGCCGAGGCGCTGCGCGTGCGCGGCGCCTGGAACGACGATACGTATGTCTGTAACTCAACCGTTGTCACTGTAACATTGTCTAGTACCTCTAATAATTGTTCTACATTTGATATTAAAGCGCGTAGCGTAGATAACTTAGATTTGCCTGCCCAAGATATCAGTTTGACCGAATGTAATAATTATAGTAGCTTAAAGGATGTTAAAATTGATTATAGCAACATATGTAAACCTGAAATTTTAATCGGGCAGGACAATCACCATTTGTTAATTCCATTAGAAATAAGTCAGGGTAAAATCAATGAGCCGTCCGCTACACGAACCCCCCTAGGTTGGTGCGTGCACGGAGCAGTGCGCGCAGCGCGGGCACCGCCGTCGACCGCTTCACATACCAGCCTGGTACTCGCGGGAGCGGAGGCGGCGCCAGAACCGACGAGCGCCATTGACCTGAACCAGCTGCACGAGATCGTGCACAGGTCTTTCTCCATTGAGGTCATGGGCGTCACAGGTAAACCTCGAACGAACAGGGACGAGGAGCGAGCGGTGGCCATGGTGGAGAGCAGTGCGGAACTCATCGATGGCAGGTGGCACGTTGGCTTACCCTGGAAGGACCCTAACTGTAAGTTCCCCGATAATTATTCTTACGCTATGTCTCGTTTAAATAACATTCTAAAAAAGTGTGCCGTGAACAAAGAATACGCAAGTAGGTACATGGAGCGCATACGTCATCTCCTAGAGAACGACTTCGCAGAACAGCTGGAAAGCAGTAAGCCCGCGCCGCCGCGGACCTGGTATCTGCCACACTTCGGGGTCGACAACCCCAATAAGAAAAAATTACGGCTCGTTTTTGACGCCGCGGCCAAAATAAACGGAAATTCGTTGAATGATTATTTACTTACTGGCCCTGATTTACTGAACTCGCTTTTTGGAATTATGCTTCGTTTTCGTAAACATAAAGTAGGGGTCGCCGGGGATATAAAGGATATGTTTTTGCGCATTAAAATAAAAAAAGAAGATCGCGATGCGTTTCGTTTCTTATGGAGGAATTCCGATGATGATAAAGTGAATACTTATATTATGACTTCACTTGTTTTCGGAGCGAATTGCTCTCCATTCGTAGCCCAATTCATTAAGAATAAAAACGGACTCCTGCACGAGTCATCTCAGCCGGCCGCCGTGGACGCGATACTCCACCAACATTATATGGACGACTACATAGACAGCTTGCCGGAGGACGCTGTAGCTATAGATATGATTAAAAGAATAACAGAAATTCACAAACAAGGCGGTTTCGAGATAAGGAATTGGACTAGTAACAGTCCAACTGTATTAAGTAGCTTGCCAAAAGAAACCTTAGGTGAGGCGGCCGTAAGATTCAAAGCCGATCAACAGCACTGTGGTGAACGAACCCTCGGCATGATATGGTACCCGGCCAGCGACGAGCTCGGTTTTGATGTGTCAATGAAACGCATCCCCAAGCACATCAAACAAGGAAACGGTCGACCAACTAAAAGATTAATGCTTGCTGTAGTAATGTCTATATTTGATATTTATGGCTTGTTAACACCATTTACAATCCACGGCAAGATCATGCTGCAACAAGTCTGGAAAGACAACACCGACTGGGACGAAACGATATCTGATGTTGTTTACGATCAATGGTGCAATTGGATTAACGACCTAAAAAACATAGAAAATATTCGAATTCCGCGCTGTTATCTGCATTCCGCGGCGCCGACAAGGATGGAAGATACGTCGGCCACCAGTGCGACAGAGACACACAGCGAGCCGTCTACGGAGCCCGGAGCTGCGCCCGAGACGCAGGGACAGAAAGCTACGAACTTACATAGTGCTACAGCAACGACTACGACGCAGACTACAAGTATACCCATTCATGATCCTACTGCTACCGGTTTTAAGGTCTATTATTGTAATCTACAGTTACATGTTTTTTGTGATGCCTCGTCAAAGGCGATGTGTGCCGCTGCCTATTGGCGTTGGATTGAAAACGGAATGGTACGTATCGCTTTCATAGGTAGCAAGGGCCGAGTTGCACCACTTAAAACAACTACAATACCTAGACTGGAACTTCAGGCAGCCCTGTTAGCTGCGAGGCTAGGTGATACAATTACCCGGGAACATAAATTAAAAATTGAAAAAAGATATTTTTGGTCAGACTCGACTACAGTGCTGCATTGGATTCATAACAGCGCTCGTAATTATAAAATGTTCGTAGCGGCACGCCTGGGAGAAATAGATACTTTAACAAGTGCTAACGAATGGAGGTACATACCCACAACTTTGAATATAGCTGACGCAGGTACAAGGGGTACTTATATGCTCACTACTACGACCGATGAATGGTTTACGGGCCCGTCCTTTCTGTTCAATGTTCAGGCTAGTTGGCCGCGTGACGTCATTTTTGACAAGAATGACGAGGAACTAGAATGCATTAACTTTATCCAGTTAGAAAGCAATACCTTACCCGTTCCAGATCCCAGCAGGTTCTCCTCTTGGATGAGGCTGGTGAGAGCTGCCGCCATGGTGTTACGTTTTTTAAATAAATGTAGAAAAAGATCTGAAAGTTTATTAGCAGAAATGGAGTCAGTTGAACATTTTTTAATTATGCAAGCACAAATGGATTCTTATTGCGCTGAGATTTTAGCTTTAAAGAGAGGTATAAGTATAGATCGAGCCAGTCGGATACTTACCTTGTCTCCAGTACTCGACGAACACGGTGTCCTACGATGTGGTGGCCGCATTGACGCTGCGCAGGGAGTACCATCTGAAACTAAAAGACCTATAATTTTGGATGGGAAACACCGAATCGCTCGCTTGATAGTCAAACATTACCATGAAAAGGCTGCACACGGGAACCAAGAAACCGTCGTTAATAACCTGAAACAAAAATTTTGGTTAGTAAAAATAAGGCCAACTGTGAAACATGTAGTGTCGCAATGCATGTTGTGCAGATTAAGAAAGGTAAAGCCTGAAATACCACGGATGGGAGACTTACCTTTAGCTCGAATGGCGCACCATCAGCGTCCCTTTACGTATTGCGGCGTAGATCTATTTGGTCCAATCAACGTTACGGTTGGACGAAAACATGTTAAAAGGTATGGTGTGATTTTCACATGTCTGACGGTGCGTGCAGTGCACATTGAGATCGTACATTCTATCACTACCGATTCCATGATTATGGCGCTAAGGCGTATGGCAGCGCGACGCGGCTGGCCACGACACATAATGTCGGATAACGGTACCAATCTAAGGGGAGCTGACAAAGAGCTCAAAAGATCGCTGCTGGAGCTCGACAATGAAGCACTAAAGAGCGAGGCTGCTAACAACGCCGCCGATTGGACCTTCATACCTCCTGTAAGTCCACACTGGGGTGGGGCGTGGGAGAGATTAATTCGCAGCATCAAGAATTCTCTTCGAGTGATCCTTAAGGAACGTGCACCTAAAGACGAGACTTTGAGTACGCTCTTAACGGAAGTGGAGAACATCGTTAACAGCCGTCCACTATCGCATGTCTCTGTGGAACCGAATAGCAATGAATCTCTTACCCCCAATCATTTTCTCTTAGGAACTAGATCAAGCATGCCGGCTCTGGGTAAGTTTGATGGTAGTGACTTATATTTACGCAAGCAATGGAGGACATCCCAGCAGTTGGCTGATATGTTCTGGAAGCGGTGGGTGACTGAAATTTTGCCAGACCTCATACCTCGCCGCAAATGGAATCAGGAGCAGGAGCAGCTAAAGGTGGGTGATTTGGTATTTATCTCAGATCCCGGAGCTCCTCGAAATGTCTGGCCCAGAGGTATAATTCAGGAGGTGTTTCCTGGGGCTGACGGCCGAGTAAGAGTCGTCGAGGTCCGCACCAAAACGGGTACGTTGAAGCGGTCAGCGGCGCGAGTCGCTAGAATCCCGATAGTGCAAGAGTGCTAATTCCGCACTGGGGTGGGGAATGTAAGCGACGCGCTCAATAAAATAAGTAGTTTTAAGAAATAGTCGCACAAATTTTATTATTATTTCTCGGGGGTGGTGCGACATCACTAGCTCACCAACGGTCGTCGCGTTTGATTTTAAAACGCGGCCGTTCAGTCGCCCGCGAGCCGCGTTTGGAGTGACACCGCGCCACCCCGCTCCGTCAAACCACGTGTTTTCTAACATTTTGGCTGATAAACTGTTCTGTGTTTGTTGATAAAGTACAAATAAACTATTAAAACCATAAGTGACGTGTTTTACATCCACAAGAACCGCTCCATCATCTACAGAAATTATTTATTGTTTTGTTTACAACTGGATAAGTTTCAACAATTTCATAACGATCTCGTGAATAACAGGGGTGATTTTTTAAATTTACATATATTTTATAATGCAATAATATCGACGAAGCATTTTATGACTATTTTGTAAGCTTTAATAAATAGAACAAATAGAGAACTATTCTTAAACTGCAACATTTGTTTAAAACTCTTAAATTATTTCGTTTAAAACCTCAAAATATAAATAAAATTATAATTATTTACAAAAATTATATGTATAATTCTAAGATACCTTCGTCTTAAATAAATATCATTATTAAGTATAATTTTTAGCTATAACAATATGTTTTAAACTTCATATTTTTGTTTGAATTTTCGTCAATAAGTTTTGTTATATAAAATCAGAAGTATTATCTTAAAAGAATAAATTACTTTTGTATTATTGATATCTCGCTCAAAAGTCTTGTTACTAATGGGTACTATTAAGAGCTACTCCCACTTGCGTGATTTCAATGTTGAAAATGCCCGTTGCCAACCATGTTAACCTTTTCTGCGTTATTTTTGTTAGTCAGGTCTTTTTCTAATACAGAATACTAAAATACCTACAAAATATCTGATCAAAGACAAATATAACACCCATTTAACCATCAACCACACAGTAAATATCAATTGTGTTGCTTTGAAAAGTCTATTTTGTTAAATCTCGCTCCATTATTTTATATTAGGTCAAGTGTAAACGATGTTCTGTACTGTAATATAATAACGACGTATGTATTTAAATGTAGTTTTCGGTGATATCACGCAAGTGCGGAGCGTCCTCTAGTGTTAAGTTTAGACATTTACGTTTCAGTGTTTGCGGTAGCCAGTTGATGTGTTACTAACACTTGTTGTTGATATCTGTTCCTCATCGATTGTTGTTCCCTTCACAATAAAGTTGTCATTGTAAAGTTTTCTTGTTTTTCATTCATGTGCACCTTGCCCTATATTAACTAGGTAGGTACTTTTCCGATTTAGCAAAAGTGTTTACTTCAAGACGGGATTTTTAAATGTGCCATTATTTATTTAAGTTCCCCTTGAATAGGAAAGGAGTGACAGTATCATGTACAATGATGCTGAACATGAAATTACGTAATAGACTGTACCTACCTGTACCTGTTACCTATTATTAGTTTACGCGGAATTGCAATATGTTTAATAAATATAATAAAAGGGAACTAAGTTCATTTTTACAGGTTGTTTTGTCAGCATAAGTAATTGCTCGATGGCGTAAGTGCTTAGCGCAGATACGTCATGTATTTTTATATAGTGCAATCAATCTTAACATTTGAGAATTATAACCTTGAAACCTTCGTCTGTGTAAAAGGTATCTTAGGTAAACGCATTTTGCGCGCGTATTCGGGTGGTCCAAACCTTTAACTCTACCAGCGCACTGGGCGAGATTTCTACGGCACCCTCTTCGACAAACTTCAACTTCAAACTTCAGTAAACTTCTAACTATAAGCATAGGTCGGAAGCACCTGTGTGGCGCCACCACGCCATTTTTATTCGGCGTCCCGGGCCGTTGCCCGCACCACCCTCAAACTAGAGTGGGTTAGACAAGATGCCATTTCGCGAGAGCGAAATATCGCTATCGTAGTGAATTATATCTCACCAAGCACTTATTTACGCTGGATATTTACGCTCGTGCGTAATGGCATCCTGGCTAGCCCACCTGCTACTGATCACGGGGACTCCATGAAGAAATAAAACAAAGGCTCTCGGTTCCGTCGTAAGTATATTTCACACTGGCAGTTTCTCGACCTTGGGGTTGAGCAGAGGCTTGGTGCCGCACATGCGCGCATTGTCGGTACACGCTATCAGCACGAGGCACAGCCCCGAGACAATAATCGTCTATGGCACCCCTTTTATCCGGCGCCCCATCTCTTGCCCAACCGCGCACTACCCTCAAACCTAACCTTAAAACCGATCACAAGGATTCCATGAAAAAATAAAACAAAGGCTCTCGGTTCCGTCGTATATTTCACACTGGCAGTTTCTCGACCTTGGGGTTGAGCAGAGGCTTGGAGCCGCACATGCGCGCGTTGTCGGTACACGCGATGAGCACCAGGCACAGCCCAGAGACCACCACCCACACGCCACCAGCGTAGAACGTCAGCTCCCACGATCCAGTCAGGTCGAACAGCAGCCCTGGGTAATTGCGATATATGTATTGTATTAGAGAGTAAATCATGATTTTGATTTAAACTGACTTGAGAGAGAAATTATAAAAGCGTATATTCTTGAAATTTACACAGATTACGGTATTTTTGTTCTTAGTCTGAGTTTGTTTCTTAAGCTATTAAAATACGGTGAAGAAAATGTAACTGTTATAAAAGAGAGATGTTTTTTGACAATCATAGATTTGTTTTTGATAGATGACGTTTCAACTTTTTGCTTTGGTATTTGATGTCAGACAGACTCGTAAGAATTCCTCTAGTGCCAAGTGAACATACAAAGGTCCAGTGTAATAATGAGTCTAGCTTTATTTGGCTTTATGAACATCTTTTTCTTTTATTTTGCTATGTTAACGAGTCGTCTTTCTTAATTTTATTGGTCTTTATCTTCCATAGAACGATCCAAAATACCCACAATGTAAAAATTCAAAATTTATGGACATTTTGCAATTTATACAAATCTACTAAGAGTCTCAAAATTACGCAATTCGGTTCAATATAGAAATGTGTAGATCAAATCAACGATGAATCTGGATACTGAATGTCGCGCCAACTCGTACCGAAGTAAAAATAACTACACTTTGATAATGATGAAATACGTACACTGCCGAAACTTGTATCTATGTCAAGTATTTTAGTAAAACCATCAGTTCGTTAACCTTCACTCACGTGATATTACATTCCGGTTAAACAATAACTAGGATTCCATTTAATTTACATACAGTTCGTAGGTCAAATAAATAAATACGGACAAGTTTGACATCCATTTTAATTAAACTGCATCCTTTTAAATAACACTCATCAATTGGTCACTTGACACAATGATCCCAAATTTAACGCATTAAAATAGATGATGGTTAATTAATCCATTTGAGCATAGTAACATTCCCTTAACTCAGGATTGGTTTGTAGTAAATGTTCTGTCAGCCATGCTTATTAAACATTTTCAAATTCCTTCGTCATTTCGTCATCGTCATTACCTACGCTTCGTTACACACTGTTGTATGAACAATGGTACCTATCTATGACGGATAACACAGTTATTTTTACCGTTTTATTTAAATACTATATGGAAATGAAACATCTCGCATTTGCACCTCATCACGGTTTATAATAGTCAACACGTCGTGTTATTCAATGACTATAACTGTGTTACCAACATGACAAAATCTGGAGGTTTCATGTAGAATTAAATTTATTAATATCATATCCAGACATCAAAGGACCCGTACAAAATAACTAGCCGCCGACCGCGAATCTGACTACGTGGAATTCGGTTTACGCACATTTAGTGTTTATACTAGGTATAGCCTAAATCCATAATCGACAAATGAACTATCTAACAAAATTGTTTTTCCAATTCGAACCAGTATTTCCTGAGATTAGCGTGTTCAAACAAACAAACAAACTCTTCAGCTTTAGCATAATACAACATCAAATTACCTCCAAGCGGTGGCCCGACAAGATGCCCAATGCCTTGAGCTAGCAATATGAGTCCGTAGGCCACGGTGAATTGCTCGATGGGTATGAGCTTCATCAAGATGGCCGGCGAGTAGGAGTAGGAGCTGGCGAAGGAGAATCCGAAGATGGCGGAGTTGACGCTCAGCAGCCAGTAGTTGGTGATGAGGAAGGGGTACGCGCCGACAGACAGGCCGCACAGGATGAGGCAACCCGCGAAGCATTTGGTCACGTTTATCCAGGGCTGGTCGCCGGTCCAGCCGAGTACCACCTGTAATTTAATTATTTTACAATTATTTTACATAAAATTGTTTAGTTTGTTAAATGATTATTCTGCTAAAACGAGGTAAAAATAAAACTTAAAAATTGGAACAAAGAAATAGTTCGATAAATATATTTCCAATTACGATGTTTACAAAAAAATTATGTATTAGGTCATTCAAATCATGGTAGACTCATAAAAGACGAGACAGTCGAAAATAATATATGCTTTTGGAAGAATCTAAATAGCACCTGCAAGTCTTTCGCCATTAAAAGCTGTTTTACCTACTGTCCCTTTGTTGCTAAATCATACAAAAATAAAATTTTGTTACCGTCCCATACAATATATTGTTCTGATATTTAATAAACTTCATAAAATCTAAGGGTGTTACCACACCAATGACGATCGATAGTTTTTACCTACAAGAAACTATCGATCGACGTCGACTATTCCATTCTTCGACGGCGTCGATCGACGATCGATCGATTGGTGTGTTAACACCCTTACATAGGGGGACGAATAAATTATTAAGATCACTCACAATGCCAATAGCGCTTGATATCCCGATGATGCTGATCATGACTTCGCCTCCTTCCATGTTCTGAGCCGACATATACGACTTGAGGAAGAAGTACGGTACAATGAACCATACCGACAGGATCAGCTCAGACAGATTGAAGATGAAGAAGTGGAATTCGCTAAACATTGCAAAGTTGAACGTCTTCTTGAGGATTTCCCAAAACCGGTGGTACCAGAGCTGAAAATAAACACGTAAAATATCATTTAAAAGCAATACTTACTTAAGAGGAATTTCCAAAGCAAATTCTTGATTTCGGTTCGGAAGTATACCTACACAACATTAGATAGATATCTTTGTTAGATAATACTTAATCGTTATTATAACAAAATAGGACCATGTTAAAATACGTTTTTTTCTTATATTAATTTATGTCATATCCATTAACGATGACATTGCCGTACAAATTATAACAAAAAAATAAAAATCAGATTTAAAATGTTCTAAAGCGATGCGAAGTGTTATAGTAAATATAGTTATAGTAATATAGTAAATAATAAATAACTTTATCATCTAGAATGATTATGAAGTAAAATGTAAATGAATTACGTTAAATGTAGGTACATAATAAACATAAATCCACGCTCAAACAATCCATTGCCACTTTACTCATATTTACTGAAGGAAACACTTTACTGCTATTTGTTCAAGATAAAACAAGGTAAAAGTAAAATTAACTTAATATAAATATTTACCATTTCGTCATCTGACTCAGACTCGAGCGACCACATTGAGTTCCTGTATATATCGGGAAGCGAAGAAGCTTTCAGCCTGTATCGGGGATTGGTCATCATGGTACCACGGAACATCATATTGCTTCGAGACAGAGGCATGTTTCTAAAGTAATGGTGGTCCATAGATATCTGTCTTGCAAGCCAACTTGTTTGATTTGCCGCTCTTACATTTTTGCTTAAGGATAATTTAGCCTTGTTCATATTGTCAGGTGTACCTGTTTTCTTTTCAGTACTTTCTTCTTTAGGCTTATCACTAGTTTTGTCTATAGGTGGAGATGATTCCTTTGGCAATTTGTATTTTATCTGTACAGGTAATTTTGCTGGTTCGTTGACTACGTTCGCTGGAGGAGCTTCGGCGGTTAAATTGACGTCTGAACGTCTTCGCATCAACACATCGGGGTAATTTCGTAGTATTATGTTATAGAGCCTGTTATTGTTCATTAGCTTTTCTATTACTTCTGGAGGAACCTGAAAATACAATACGATGAATCAGTATTTTGTTACAGATTTTAAGGCATTAAATTAGTCAAGTAACAAATTGTAGACCCTCAGGCACAATAAATTCCTCACCTTTTCATTTTGTTGTATAAAAGTAGGCAGATGAATTGCTGAATGTATCCGTCGAGATATTTGTTCCGCATTCAGTTGTGTTGTAGTTTCTAATTTTTCAGCTTCAGCTATCGTTGTTGTTAACATCTCTAAAATATATTCAGGGCTTTTGCCACTCTTTAGTAATGACTGTAATTCTTCTGTGCTCAAATACATTGATTCAGCCATAGACCTCGAAGAAATCGACCCTGCACTGGACGACCTCCTTGATAAACTTCGTTCACGCCTTTGCTTAATTTCTAGCCATTCAGGTGTTCTCATTAGAGCACCACATACGCACATATTTAATAAAGTACCAGCAAGTAATACTACTGTATTTCTCCAATCATACTTTTCCAAAAAATAATGAGTCATTGGAGCGTATAGTAACGTTCCAAACCCTATACCACTAGACGCTAAAGAAACTGCTAAGTTTCTTCTCTTGTCAAACCAAAATGCAACCGATACAACTGCAGTTACATACAGTATGCCCATTGCTAAGCCACTCATAAAACCGAATGTCAAACATAATACTTCAATAGAATTACTAATAGATGCTAATAGGAAACTAATTGTGGACAAGAGGCCCGCAATCATTGTCATTACTCTACAACCGTATCTGTCTACCAAAGCACTCATTATTGGGCCAGCTAACAATGGGGTAGCTATGAAGAGACTACCAATCAGTGAGACGCGATATTGACTAGTTTCGAAGTAAAGTGCAAATTGTTCCTGCAGAAGACCGTATGAGAAACTCAGTCCATCCGCACATGCGTTGACAAGAAACGCCGCGACCACGACCACCCACCCCCATCCTCCATCAGGTATAGGAGGTAATTTTTGCATTATGTCTTCTGATTCTTCTGAACTCATGCTGCTTTCGTCGTCACTACTTAAACCTTCAAATTTCACCCTTTCCACAGGTGGGGAACTGTCATTGTTCTTTGTATAATGTGCTACGATTTCATGACTTTCTGATTTAATTGAGTTAATTATATTTATATCTTCCTCTTCAATTGGTTTTGTTGGCACGCCATTTCTAGGAATATCTTTGTCGAGGATAACATTATTTTTAATTGTTTCAGCCATATTCGCAGGTTTGTTTATACATAAGTAAGAGAAACTGCTTCCATTCACATAACGTTCGTTTTATGTCGAGATCTGAAAAAAATGGATAACAATGTTACCAATTATCATAAATATTATTCAGTGATAAGAGAATTGGTTTGATAGCAAAACATCATCGTTTGCTATATGATATCGGTCAAGGCCATTCAAACGCTGTGGCCTAAATATTTTTATATGTTATCTGGCATTGACGCATTGAATATTAAAATAATCTAAAATCTATAAGTAAAATTGTAAAATTTTTAAAGATTTTGTTTCCGAGTCCAAGTACCTACATATTACCACAGTATATTACTCACTAATAAATTATTTAAACAAATATCTAAATGGATCATGTTTTTTACAAACAATCGAAACGATAACATAGATTTCTCTTATCGATTCATCTATTACAATCAAATATATCGAGTCTGTTTACGATTTACTACGACTATTAGCTCCAGGAGATCTACCAATACCAATGTGCTAATGCAATTTCTTAAGGTTAAAAATTGTTTACCTTATCTGTATCCAAGCTACAGCGTTTTAATCCCACTTTTTTATATAATTAACAGATGACGACATGGAATATCATTAGGATTCATAATTCGATACGAATCATGAATTACCTGTATATCCTATTGGTCTGATACGAATGAGCGAAGTGTAACAATACTGTTTGAACACCATATGCCGCACCTAAAACAAAATTAATGAATTAAGCTTTCGTAAGTAATTAATAATGGAGCTTCGTTGAGTAAGTACCTAAATAATATTATTATTTTCTTTTTTAACAACGAAAAACAAATTAACGAAATTCGCGACTTTTATGGCTCATAGATACCATTGAAAAGTGTTCTAATATTTACAAACATATTTTGTCTAAGTCAATTCAAACATTAAGAGAAGAATTATTTAATTTAACTCTACTCGGGCGTTCGGTAGTCGGTGGCAAAGATGGCCCTCCCGCCCTACTGATGGCGGAAGGCTACATATAAATAGAAACGATTGCTCTGCAAATAGATTTTTATGAAAATACTTCTGCACGTCGCAATATTTTATACCTACACTAACATAGTATAGTGGGTGGACGCAAACCCAATAACGCGTTGTTAAATGGGATGTGAGAC
This sequence comes from Nomophila noctuella, assembly GCA_958496325.1. NCBI lineage: Eukaryota > Metazoa > Arthropoda > Insecta > Lepidoptera > Crambidae > Nomophila > Nomophila noctuella. Next base: position 3,396,449 of record OY292495.1, read on the forward strand.
TTTTTGAGAGGACGCTTTAGACAAGCGGAAAAACGATGAAGGGCAATTTTATGAATCTCTACATAGAGCAACTCTGGTACCCAAAAAATTGAATGATCATAGTAGAGATTAAAATATACCATGATCAATCATGTGACAACGAAATCAGGAGTTACCCTTTTCCGAATAGGTAGAAGAGACTTCAATTTTGTTTTTTTCTTCTCAAGAAGTTTGGATATCTATTTCTCCATTAAGTATTAACATTGCAGTTGACCAATAAATAAGTTAGTGTAGGTGAAACTACCTAATATTATTCCCAAAATTGTACTCAGTTATAAAATTTTATTTGACATTAGGTTGAATGATCTACTTCGTTGTCTGATAAGAATAGTTAAGTTACGCACTTGTTTTGACGTTGTAATAATTAGTTCATCTCTTTTGTACAATGTATTATAATAGATGAAACGTTATCTTATCACTAGCGACCTCAAATGGTAATGGGTATTTCCGGAGTTAAGGCATACAAACAAAAATTAGATAACCTAGTAATTTTATACAGTTTGTTACATTACGGGGTTACCAAGATCCAGAGATGTGAATCTGATGAAACCGTCTCACATCGTCTTGAGCCGAAAAGTTTACTTGACTAGAAACATCAAATAAAACTCCCTATGTAGGTACTTTGAAACCGTGATCACGGCTCTTGAAAAGGTGCCGAAACGTCAGGTTATCCTTTAAATATATGAACCTGTGTAGTTTGACTAAGTATTAACATTTTCATAGAGCCAATGTCTTGACCGTCCATTCCGTTATTAATTTTCATTTAAGTAGATTGATGCCCGCATTAGGTATACTAAACGATAACAAAGGGGAACTCTGCTACCCATTCCCCCGGAATTTACTTTAGTCACGGCATATATAAAAAGGTCACGGGAAGAAAATTGAGTGGGGTGGTTTTTATGTACCTTCTATTCCGGCAAGTACAACTACACAGCAAATGGGTACTGCGTAGCAGGTATGTTTAGTGTGAATGTCAACCACTCGTACCAATGTAATTTGAACGCGTATAAAATGACATCCAGACAACGATCAAACACCCTTTATCTTAATTGCATAAGTGCTTGTGTTCCAATTCCGATCTAGACGGCTCAGGATGCCTTTCAGATGCACCATCAAGAAAAGTCGACAAATACTTGATGATACATGATATTTCATCAAGTTTTTCTAATTACAAACGTGCAAGCAACCGAAGTCATTTTATTGTTAAGAATCAGATTTTTCTCTGGCCTGAATGTTTACCATTCGCTTTGTGAGAAACAATGAACTCGCGACGCGAAGTACTCGTTAGTAGTCACAATGAATCATTCATTGGCCTGACTTCTAAGAGCAAGACAAGTGTTCTTAATCAGGCGTTGTTTACCAGCAAGTATTCTTAACTAGGCGTTGTTTACCTAGTTTTAAATTGGTAGGTAGGAACTTTTTCCCGGTAAACAGCCGACTTACCTATCATTCTTGATCTTTGAATATGATGCGTTCGAATACAATATCTAGATGAGGAAAAAAGTATTTGTTACTAGTATTTTCACGTTCACCCAAGGTTATTACATAATTACGATTTCTTAGACTTCGCCAGTTTTAAAATTACCTATCAACACTCATTACAATCGGTAATCGATCACATTTAATGAGTGACTCCTAGAAAGAGCTAAACATTTCATTACGGCAAAAAGGTCTTCTACCTGAGAGACACCATTAAATAATTTAAAATGGTTTTAACTCATCAAGGGACATAAACAGAGCGGATAGTAAAGCCGTAACGGTGCGATGACCTATTAAAAGTCCACGTGGTATTTTAGTCATCGTAATTATCTACAGTAGATAATAAAACGATAGACGCATCCACTAATTTCAATCGCCGTCAAGGTCAACATGGAATTTGCATTTGTTGATGTCTTACTTCTCTCATACTTTTTGGAAGAAACTAGGAAGGATGTGTTTTTATACTGTCATAAAAATATGTATAGGATCAACTTGACTTGAATGAATGCCTGTAGGTGTAGGTAGTGTAATTAGGTATGTAATGATAAGTAATATCAATATTATTTTTAACTAACGAACGGAATGAGTATTTTGACAATTAATTTATGATTATTTATCACTATTTAAAAATAATAAGTCTCGACCCGGAGATACACTAATAGCAGTTATAACTATGGACCGATGACGTACTTGATGCCGTCGGTCGTCGTGAGTTCGATTTCCAGCACAAACATTTTATAGGTTATTTAATGTTATGTCCAAGTCAAGAATCAAACTCGCTTCATATGGGCATATGGGATATAAGTCCAATAGTGACTACTTCCATCAAGTCCGTTGCTTTAGTAATAAGTCTCTAAAATCAATCTTAAATATTTTAATTATGAATAGGTATTATTTAATTTTGGTACATTATTATTTTATTATGTACCAAGGAATCGGTTTATTAAAAAAAACAATAGCATAATACTCATCAAAATACATCTGAATAAATGTTTGGATGATTATTTTTGTCCACCACATCCACGTTTTTGGTGAGACTATAGTTACCTAACCTTACGTTATCCAGAATGTCCAGTTGGTCACAAAATTACTCACATCACTCTTAAACCTGCTAGAAATTTGGATGTTTAAGGCAACACTAATAGCAAACTACGTAAAAACACTAAAGAACATGCACTGCACAGTTATACACTTACATACCTCCACAATTATTTAAGATACGAATCTACACTTCGATAATGAGTTCGGCACACTCGGCGTGCGTAGGCGCGGCGCGACCGACCCTCCCCGCGCGCACGAGAAGACTGACTTGTGATTTGTCAATGGATGGACTAGAGAGTTGCCCATTTACGGTCTACTACTATCGATGGTAGATAGGTAGGTAGATATCGATAGTAGTAGACCGTAGGTCGATAGTGTCGATAGTATTAATCCTTATCATTTAATGTAACAATGACTACTAGATAGGTACCGATAGAGTCTAGATTATTACTAGTAAGTTTTACATAGTCTATGAGTATTACTTCTTATAAAATCCTATCGATATCGATAAGTTGCTACTATCGATAATATTGCATTCAAACAATACTTTAGTTACTATTTCTAGTAATGATAAACATTTATTGCCAGATTTTAAAAAGTATGATAATTATCGATAGAGAAATTATCGATAGATATAGTTTGACAACACTAAAAGAGACGTCGCTGATACACATAACGTGAAAACAGCGCCTGAAATCCTACTTATATATCGCCAAGGCCATTGACCGCTATTAATATAATTTTGAGATACATGGTTTGCTTATGTTATGCAATTTTTCGTAAGATTTTTTTAAAGATTTTCGTTTTATTCACGGCTTTTATTTTCATGTAGCACCTAGGTACCTATCTAGAAAGGTATAATAACCTGCTTGCGTACGTTTACGCAACTCTTCTACTAGCATCCATTCATTCATGTTTTATTTCCCGCCTTATGCCCAAGCGACGATTATTATACACATATAGGTAAGTACCTACAGTACCTACAGTTTCTAAAGATAGGTTGACTAATCCCGGTTCAAAGAAATTTTGTAGGCATCTGTTTTTATCTTGATTCGTAGATACTTAACATTAATCAGTATGGCTATTAATCATGATTGACGGAGACTTATTTGAGAAATAAATGACGAATAACTATAAATTATTAAGACTGATCCACTACTACCTATATTATAACTAGCGGCCGCCCGCGGCTTCGCCCGCGTTAAATTCGGGATCGCACAATGTTCCTTTTCTGGACACAGAGGAGAACTCGAAACGGATTTTTACACGTTATACGCTTACTCCCGTTCCCGTGGGAATTTTGCAATATCCTGTTGTAGCTAAGCTATACATTTACTAAGCTATCTGCATGCCTAATTTCAAGCGTCTAACTTGAGCAGATTCGACTTTTCATACTAATGTTTTTTCCTGCTAACTCCAGTCTCCAGTCGGGAATTCCTTTCTTAGTGCACCTACGGCACCTAAGCTACGTCCATTCCTAATTTCAAGTGCCTACGTTAAGCCGTTTAGGCTGTGCGATGATATGACAATCAGTTTCTCCTTTTATATACATATTTAGATAAGAAAAAGTTTTTGAAGAACAAACTTAATAGGTTTTTGTTGTGAAGATGGTTTTTTTTGTATTTTTTTTTTTTGATTTTCTTTAATCTGAATAAGGTAACTAAATATGGGTAGACCTAATATTGTGCTGCTCATATGAGACAGTGCCTTTTACGGACGGTCAATTTGTTGAGCACGTACTTAAGGTAAATTTCAGACTTTTACTTTTTCACGGATGCCACTGTCAGAACTGGACCAGATTACTATGGGACCAAATTGGTATGCAGTCGGTCAGAATTCAGTAAAAAAAATATATCAGTAGAACTCTTAGTAAAATCACACAGGCGCTAGTACATATAAAACACATTTTTAACACACACACGTTCATTTGACGGGGAAGGCTTTAGGCTATTCCTATGAGTGCGGAAACCGAAAACCACGCGGACGGAGTCGCGGGCGGCCGCTAGTATATTTATATCTCTCCATCCCTTCAACTATCTCCAATAAAAAAAACAAAGAAAGACAAACATACAAACAGACAGACAGACACACTTTCCCATTTATTTATTAATATATTACATATACATATAAAGTATGGATAGCTGCCGCCCGCGACTTCGTCCGCGTGGATATCATGATACAAATGTTTTTTCCCGCTAACTCCCGTTTCCGTGAGAATTTCGCAATATCCTTTTGAAACTAAGCATCAAGTTTACTACGGGACCTACATGCCAAATTTTAAGCGTCTAACTCAAGTAGTTTAGATTTTCCATACAAACTTCCACCCCCCATTTTAGAGAAGTGGGGTGTTGGAATGAGTCAAAAAGTAGCCTATGTTACTCTCCATCCATTCAACTATCTCCACTAAAAAAATCACGTCAATTCGTCGATCCGTTTTGCCGTGAAAGAAAGACAAACATACAGACAGACAGACACACTTTCCCATTTATAATATTAGTATGGATATGGATAGTATGGATATATTACTGGATCAGACAGCATATTAGACGTCCCGTAGTTAGGTAGGTACTTTTGGGTAAGTGACGTCACCGTCTGGCCTGTTGAAGGGCGAGCAAAATGAGACACTCTTGGTGCCAAGTTTTTTAAAGGGTGTCCAAAATTCAGCAGTGTAGTGAAACACACGAAAATTAACATACGTACCCTACCCTATTTAACACCTGCGTAAATAAAAGTGCGCAGGGGGTGCGTTCGATCCCCTCGTGATAAATGGTATGAACAAACATTTTACATTTTTGTTATTTTCTAATGATTGGGTACAAGATATCACACAAAAGTTGAAATGCCTTCTATGACTCCCGCCGCCCGCTGCGTTCCTTGATAAGTTAGAATCTGTCCCAAAGCATCATTAAGTTTAGGTCGTGCGTCGAAGAATTTTCTTCATCTTGAGTTAATAACATGTAAAGAGAAAGAAGTCTTTCTCGGTCATTAATTAAAACTGTTGGTGATATTGGATTATGGAGGACTGGATATTGGAGTGTTTCGCGATCTGGTTGCCTTCTCCATTCACACTTTAGGCGGCAATTTTTTTGGCTTTACAATTTTTCACTTCATTGCTGAGCCCATAAAGTCGCTCATCGATCTTCAGATCTTCGGATTCGGATTTGATCTCATTGCCTAGGGTAGGTAAGAAAAAAATATCATCGAAATCTTATCTCTAAAATCCTATAATTTAGTAGGTAGTTAATTCGTCATAGTTATTGTGTAAGGATGCTATGATGGATTCGCCCTGCGGAGACAATAAAAATGTTTTGTTTGACCTCGTCTAATGTCAATGGCATGGTGGAGCCGATTGTGATCTCATCGCTATTAATTGTTGCTACCCAATTTTTTCCATGAAATCGTATGTAAGTATTGATTGTTTTTTTTTAATAATTTTTGTTGGAGGATGGTCTTAAAAAACATCATTTTTGTGTTTTTTTACAACACTGGGACCGCTTCAAGAACAGCTAAATATTTTTTTATGTTTGTATCAAGCAAGAGAATCAAGGTGGTGTCGCCCGGTTGATTTAAAATGGTTCTTCTTTGCCAATATTTTGTGCTTAACACCATGAACTAACTACAAGTTTTGGTGGCATGAGGCATGGAATACATGTTCACTATAAATTGTACACCAAGTAACATTGGGGGCGTTTGGGCGAAAAAAGCGTTTGCAAACGTTTGTAAACAAAATGGCGATTGTTAGCGCAAAATGGCGATTGTTTAGCGGTAACACAGTAAACTGACAGTTAGCAAACACGTCCTGGCCGAAAACTGTACAGTTTGCGCTAACAATCGCCATTTTGTTTACAAACGTTTGCAAACGCTTTTTTCGCCCAAACGCCCCCATTGTCTTTAATGGTTTATTGGTAACATTTTAAATGTACTATTTTTTAATTTTTCTTCATGGCAACATCAGTAACAAAATGTCATTTTCTGTTGTCAACGAAACGTCCCAATCGCAAGCTTCGTTTATTTAATTTTAAAAATAAACTAAAATAATACAGTCGAATGGCTGATAAACCTCCAGAAGAAGGGTACATATCCGTCGTGGATGAGGAGCCGGAGATATTCGAGCTCTTGAAATGGGATAATCCTCACACACAAAAGCAGCAGGAGCACCAACCATTGGACAAAGCTAAAGTAAACGATAAAAAGTCTTACAAAGCCCGTGAGGATGTGGACCCGTTCGACCTGCCGGACAACACGTTTATTGAGACCTACAGGCTGTCGAAGGACCTGGTGCACAACCTGTGTGAAGAGGTGATGCCCGTTATGCCAGAGTCAACGAAGTCGATCGAGTTTTCTGTGGAGAGTAAAGTGAGTTCTGTTGTATGTTTAGACTGGAATCCTGGACTGAATTAAATGTCTGCTTTTCGGATACCTCATGTAGCTATATAAAGTTCTGTAAATGGTTTGGTAAGTAAATGTTCTTGGATAATAATCTTTTAAATCTATAATTGGATACTTTGTTTCTGAGAGATCTATTTGCCAAATTTTTCTTCCAATATTAAAGAACATTATATAAAAAATAAGCTACATGAAGTTAACTGGTGAAAAAAGAAATCCCCTGAGATACACAGTGCGTAGCCAATCCTACCAAAAAAAATATATTTTTAAGATATTAAAAAAGAAAAAGGATCAGTGTAAAATACACTGCGGCCATTTAATCTTTATTGTATACATTCCAGGTACTGGCAGCACTATCATTCTATGCTACGGGCAAGTTCCAAAAGTCAATTGGAGGCAAGAGCGACCCAAGCCTGACTCAGTACTTTGTCTCAACAGCTGTGCAACAGGTTACTGAAGCGATGAACCACCCAACAATCGTCAAGAAGTACATACATTTCCCACATCTACGAGCAGAGAGAGATATTATAAAAGCTAGGTGAAGAATAATTTTGATTACATATAAACAACCATTTTTATTATATAGCAACTGCGAATTTATGTATTCCCTATCGACATGTGGAATTAATGAATTTGTATGTGCTTTGATTCAGATAGATATTAAAATGTAATGAGAGACTGCTGCTGCTGTAGGTTTTCTAAGCAAAGATAAGTCACAGAGATGTAGTTGATAGTATTGTAATTAAATTATTGTAAAAACTCATAAAAATAATAAGCAAATGCCTCTCTTCAGGGCAAGGACATAACACAATTCAGAGATAAGATCAAAATTAATTTTAGATATCCAGGACTCAATTACTCAATCATTTATTTATGTTACTGCATGTTAATTCATTTTTAACCTGTGGCTTTGCATGTAATGATAATTTCTGTTTTATCCCATGGGAGCAATTATCATAAAATAAGCGCAATAAAAAGTATCCTATCACCTACTTCAGCTCTTACTATATATTCAGTAATTTCAGCAAAATTTACAGACAAACAACCAAAAAAACAAACTTACACATTTGTAGTATTATACTCTGTCCACTATATGAAGCGTCTTTTGACAGGTCGCCGATTGACAACATTGGTGATGTCTTAAAGTATCTCAAATGTGTCAACAATCCGATTGTACTATTATCATTATTCGACTTAGGTACGTAAATAATAACCGATTTCGATAAACATGCTTTTGATTTAACATTCTCTTAGATTTATTGTAAACAAATATAAATCCATATATTTGAGTTTATAAATTAAATATAAAACAAGTAAGTCATATTAGTAAAAGAAATTTAAATCCAAATGCTGTTACCTTTCTATGTAAAATATACATTATACCTTATGAACATGTTATGAAGAAGTTTAGATTTGTTCATAGCATTTATTTCTATCGATTATTTGTAATCGGGGGCACAATCGTTCTAATCGTTTTTCGTAGCACATCACTGAGTTGGCAGCAACCGTCCATGAAGAACAATATTCTTTTTTCGAAAATTAAACGAAAACAATTCGAACTTTCATGGGCGTGAGCTGTCAAAAGACGCTTCATAAAGTGGACAGAGTATAGTATATTGTGAAGGTTGCTATGGCTCTCCTAGTAGCACATTTTTACTGGAAAAAGAGTTCAGAAAATCTTCTTTATACCATAGTATATTATTATGAATTAGTATTATAATTGCACCAACACTGAAATGGCTAATTATTATAAATGAATTTATTATCTTCTTGACAAAAAGGTGACGTTAACTATACTGTAACATATGCTTCAGGTTTTACATGAAGTATGGCATCCCAAATGTACTTGGTTGTATCGACTGCACGCACGTGCCCATCGCGCCTCCAGACGACGACCGGAAGACACATTTCAACAAATCATATCATTCAAAGAAAGTTCAGATTGTAAGTGGATTTTACTTAATTTTCAGTTATGCTTACGTTATACAGCACGGTTGTATGCTGTGGAAGTGGGTGCGAGAAGGACTTAGGATTACCAGGATCTAATATTAGCTCCTTACTGGAAAGAGCAACTAAAGCCGCTTTACTCGGCTTGTACCAAATATGGTTGGGAAAGGAGAGGAATGTCATCGGTGGAGGTGATCGTTAGTATACTATAAAGGGGCCCCTTAAACCTACACGCTGGGTCGCAAGTCCCAGGCGCCGACTGACATTCCTCTCTGTTCCACGCGATGGACCCGGCTCTTGTTTCTGGGCCATAAAATGTATTCACCAATATGTACCCTACTGTGTCTTGAAATAGTCTGACTATCAAAAGTCGAGGCGCTGGTAGGGTAAAAAAAGTTTTGACGTGCAAAAGAATTTACTAAGTGAATCAAATTGCTAAATAAATCATTATTTCATTATTATTTCAACGTTAGCAATGATAAATAAAACATGACTTCCTAAAATATTATATTATTATGTAATCAGACAAAGTATTAGTAAATCTAACTTCTGCTAGTTTTTTTATTCCTAAAATGTGTTCTTTTGTCCACATAGATATGCAATAGTGATCTTAATATAATAAGTGTGGAGGCGAGCGCAGGTGGATCATATTCCTATGATGCGGTGCTCAATCGTCACGCAGTCAAAGTCGACTTGGAGAGCCTCAATAACTCTGGTGAACAGTGTTGGCTTATAGGTATGTGTGTGGTTCAAAATTGATTTATGTTGCATTAAAATATAGTTAAAAATCTACCTGTCATAAAATGTAGCATTTATAGTGGTTTTGCAATATTATCATTCATGGATTTTATGAATGTAATTAAAAATAACTTATGTATGCTAATAACTTAAATTAAATGAAGTCTATGCCCTGTCATGATACTTAATATGTTCCTCGTTTTTATTTTAGGTGGCCCATTTTACACGCAGACACCATACGTCATGACGCCGATACCGAAAATAACAAAGAAATCCCCAGTGTCGCCAGAGAAATACTATACAAATTTACACAGCCAGACTTTCTCAGTGGTGACAGAGACAATCAAACAGTTAAAGAGTAGATGGAAGTGTCTCCAAGCTACGTGTAATAAGCAGTTTGACCCTGCCTCGGTATCTATGATCGTGGTCGCATGCTGTGTGCTTCACAATATTTGTAACATGCGGGGGCTGCCCGTTCCGGCCATGACACAGACTGAGGAACGATTGGAAGCGATGAAACAGAAGGTTGCAAATGGTCCGATACCCAGGAAGCAGACTGAGCGTCCGAACGGTATCCAGGCACGGACAGCGTTGGCCGAGAGGTTTGTAGTTTACGATTTTATTTAATTTAAATTTTACAATTTTATCAATAGGTAACTAGATGATTTTCACTTAGGGTATCACTTAGGGTAATGTGGAACTAAACTACCCTTACAGTACACAGTTGCTAAGCCTGGATCAGGGCTGTATTTCACCTATTAGGGGCCCTAGGCACATGGGCCTTTTAACCTCTTGTTTGGTAAATGAGAGGCCCCCAGAACATTATCGATCGCGCGGCCCTGGGCACCTGCCCATTGTGCCCAGTGGAAAAGACGGGTCTGGCCTGGATCCAGATAGCGACTAAACATAAGTACATTATTTTGATCAGGTTATGGAACGAGCGACGAGTGATGCCGGAGTGCACGGCGCCGAAGAAGCGCATGAAGAAGGACCGGCCCGCCTCGCAGCCGCCGCCGCCCGCCTCCCTCGCCCCCCCTCACGTGTCGCACGCCTCGCACGTGTCGCACGCGCCCACGCACGCGACCCACGTGTCGCACGCGCCCACAAACGTGTCGCACGCCGCCACGCACGTCACGCACGTCACGCACGCGACGCACGCGCACGCGATGCACGACGACAAGCGAGCGCGGCTCGTCAACATGCACGCGCCCAGCTACAGTCTCGCCATGCCCGGCTGGGGGCACTACCCGCAGCAGTAGCCGTAGCGAAACCACTCCGGATATTCTAACGATCGGTACGACACGACTGGAAAGTAAGTGAGTTCACATAGGCGCTGCGCAGTGATTATCGATCGCGGTTATAGTCTGTTTTTTTTAAGCTTAGAAATTATATAAACAAAGTAGGAGAAGTTTAAACATTATTCTTCAATTTAAGTACTTTTTAGGGTTCCGTAGCCAAATGGCAAAAAACGGAACCCTTATAGTTTCGTCATGTCTGTCTGTCTGTCTGTCTGTCCTGGCTCGTTCTCCGCCGTTTCTGAACCGATTGCCACGAAAATTGGTGGAGAGATGTATAGTGATAATTCAAGAATTGGTTTTTAAAATATTCGAAAAATAATCATCTATACCCCCCTCCCATACAGCGAAAAGTAAATTCGAAAAAAAAAAACGACTTACCCCATCGTGTGGGGTATCGTTAAAAAGGTATTTTTAAATACAATAAAACTTGCCTTGAAACCATGTGGATCAAACACCCCAGTCTCGAGATATATTAATACAAAGTTAAAATTAGAGCGTCCCCCCCCCCCCTTAACTTTTGAAATACTATTACAATAATTTTGAAAAAAATGTCCTGTATACCTCCAAGTAAGTACTTTCAACGAAAACTATAGCGAACTCTGTATCATACATAGTTATTTTTATACAACTTGACCAACTTATGACGTGCAGTTGCCCTTACTAAATGGTGTCTTAAGCGGTCGGGCCATCTTTTAGCTACGGTACCCTTTCATGGGCGTGTCCGACACGCTCTTGGCCGGTTTTGTAATTTTGACACGTATCGGATATTTAATTTAAAGATCACTAACTAATTTTATTTGGTCGTATCGTATCAAATAATTTAAACATTCTGTTTTTGTTTATAACCTCTGCTTCTTTAGGTTTTTTAATGTGCAAACTTTGGAAGATAAGATTTAGATAGTATTTTATTCATATTTTTTTTAATCATGTGCGAAAAAATTTGAAGAAGAAAGAGGAAACTTTTTTAACATGTCATATTTATAATATGAAGAATGAAGAAATTATAAAACAGAGTTTTTATCACTGGTCTCAAAAAGTTCCTATAATCAAATACTAAAATCTGGTTCTTTCTAATGCTAAAAAAACGGACTATACGACGGTGTTGCAAAGGCAGCACTAGAATAGTGTGTGAACATCGACGTAACACTGAGGCAACGCGCTATGTGGACCACTCTGCTCTCCGATCAACTTATGTATTTAAGCATTAGTTTCGACACTACACATAAGGCTAATTAATTTGGGTCGTACTGAAATTTTAACGACCATTATTTTGAATCAAGAGAAATGTAGATAGTATTAATGAATTTAAGCGGATAGAATTTTATCGATATTATTAAGGTGAAACCCTTCGTCTTGTTTGCGTTGTCGTGTCCGATTTTTTAATTTGAACTTATACCTTGTAGCATATAGCCACTGCCACTCCTTTACCCGTAAACATAAAGATTCGCATTCCTAAGACATGTGTTCATCTTGACTGGAGGTTTATCACCAACTTAAGAGTAATTATTGTATTTTTTATAATATTGCTGTCGACTGTGACATGATCTGTTTATTCTGTGATTGGTTTTATTTGTGTATGTGCATTGTGCAGCTAATTTATCAGAAATTGTCAAATTTCTTTTAAAATCGGCTTTAAGAGTACATGAGTACGCTGAAATGATGCTGAAAAAAAGTCTAGATAAAATATTAATGTTTGCTGCTTTTTACTATAGTTTCCTACAATGTGAAATATGACATCCGAAAATCACGATTTTATACTGTCGTTTTTATTTATCTTTTGTATAGACTGAGTAGAAAGTTCATATCGTGTGCCAGAATACCAGTGTTATTTTAATACAAAAAACAGTGTAATCCCAGCAACACCATATCTGTATAACTTGCACCACTATAGTCATCTGTGATGGTGTAAGAAATTAAAATTAAAATAAAATAATTATAAATTATAAAAGTAACGAAAAGCACTGGAAATAATACAGACCTTAAATAATCCTGCAATACGAAAAATAAGCTGGGATTACACAAATTACGTCGGTGCTTTGTAAATAATAAAAAGCGAATAATACTGACACGTGAATACAATTTGTGAGTTTCTAGTTTTATATACAGTATATTAATAAGGAATGTTCACTTAGTAACGGTATTATTATTATTGTGGAACTTATGTTCTATTGTTTGCCAACTACTTATGAATGCTACAAGTAAATCTATTATTGCTCATCCCATGAGAGCTTATTGAAACTGCAAGAAATAGACCAGTAAAGCCTTAAACCTGAGTGACATGACAATAGTGGGAAGTCACACAGATGTAAATCAAGATAATAAGTCTAATAAAAATATATCTGAGAAATCAACTAGTTTTCTTTTATCTTAAGTTATAGGTATTTTTTTGCTAAATGTGAATCACTTTCAATTGATTTGTGGTTATGGGATTAGAACCCTTGTACTCAGGTTGAGTATATAAATAAAACACATGAGCTTTAATACAATTTTGATATAGATATAATATTCTCCGAATAATATGACTTTATAAACAGTGAGAGTTTAATTTTTTTATTATAGATAGACAGTCTTGAGGCATATTCGTGTATTTACCAATTAGTGGAAATAAGGCAACAGTAAAAATAAAAGTGTGATTGAGAATTATTTTTGGACTAGACATTGTACTACGAACACGGACAAATTGAAACATTACATTATTAAATCGACATTACGTAGTGGTTTATTAAACTATCATTGTTTCTTGTATATTCTACTAACTACATTAAGACTACTTGGAATATGGGTACTATCTATAAGAATTCTTACTACCTATAAAATTGACGGCTAAAAGCCGCTAATTTTCTGTCAGCTTTTTAATTTGAGGTTTCATCACATAAGTTCATTATGATTTTTAGAGAGTAAGCTTGATCGATGACCATTATATACTTTTCATAAATTGAAATTATATTTATTGAAGTATAAAGTCATTAAAAAAAGAAACGATTCACGAATGTATACAAAAAAATGTTAGCTCCAAACTTGAACCAATAAGCTCGCGTCCCAACCACATTTACAGAGACCCAAAAAATCTCCGTATTTATTCATGTATGTATGTGATATACGCAGCGCGGATTTTGCCTGGAAGCAAGGCGCGTGTTTATATGTGTGTATTTGAGGGTGTGGTGTGTGACTGTGTATGGGCGTGGCGTGTGTTAGCAGCGGGCGAAGGCCTGCGCGATCTCTCCCGCGAGCACCACGGCGACCGCCACGTTGATAGTCAACTTATTTGAACATTAGTATTCGTGACGCACACATAAAGTATGTGTGTGTGTAAAATACGCGACGCGAACTTTGCTCGTGTTTATATGTGTGTGTTAGACACATTAGTGGGCGTGGTGTATGCGTATGGGCGTGGCGTGTGCTAGCAGCGAGCGAGCGCCTGCGCGATGTCCCCGGCGAGCAGCGCGGCGACGGCCATGTTGCCGCAGCAGGCGGTCACTCGCGCCGCCTCGCCCCGCCCCCGTAGCGCGAGCAGCACCAGCTCCTGCGACGACACTAGCCTGCCCGCGAACCTACAGTATAATGAACACATGATGAACATAAATCCTCCGACTGATTTCGGTCATGACGACCACTTCGACCCTTAGTCAGATCGGCGCTGATGCGCTCTAAGATGGCTTGTACATAAATACATATCAGCTGGAGTATTTATATATTATTTACCGAAAAAATAGTTTTTTTTAATAGTCTATTCGTCGAGGAAGGCTCTAAGCCGTAGTATGACACTGTGTGCGGGAACCGAAATCCACGCGGATAGAGTCGCGGGCGGCCGCTAGTGAAAAATATTGCTTACTGAACTCTTAACAATAAAGTACACACAAATACATAATCATATTAATATGAATCCACCTATACTTTTTTTCGGTTACGGGAAAAGTTCTTAGAATATCCGAATGCTTTTCTTTATATCATAAAGATCTTATAAGACACAGTTCCGGGAAACATAATGATTAAAATTTAATAATATTGATAAATAAATACGGTGATTTCAACACAATACAAAAGCACTAAAAGCACATACCTCAGAAAGTCGCCAGATGAAGTGATAGCCCCTAAGTTGGCAGTTTCAAAAACTCTCTTGCAAGTTTCTTGATCGTCTTCCAATCTCGACGTTTTCTTGTCACACTTAAAAAAATATAATGTTCATGGATACGTCTAGTAATAGGAGGCTATTCAATTAGGGTTTTCGCAAATGAAAAATCCGCTAGATGGCAGTAGGTAGGCGTAGGGTTAAAGTGGTATGTGATTGGTGAACTTAGACATGCCATTGACAGATTTGTCATAATTCACCAACGACATAGCAGTTAGACCTCATGCCTCAGATTTTTCGATCGCAAACACCCTCATTCAAACAAAAAGTCGAGTATTTATTTTTTTCATCATTATAAAATATGTTTATCCTTATAATATAACTATAATTACCTCAGTCATCCCTCTTAGTTTCCTGTGCTCGGCATCCCACTTCCCTTCAGACATGGTGACGGCGCGCATCAGTTCACCCACCGGAGGCGTAATTGACGCATTTACTTCGCCTGCGACAGTTTATTTATATTAATTTAAATTATAGGTGATACAACGAAAACAGGCGTATGGTTGTGTAGTTAAGGTAACGCCACTTATAGCTAAACAATAAAGTCTTTTTTGTGAACCTCAAAGTTTTACAAGCTCAGAAAGAAAATTTATATTTATTTTTAACTAGGTTTCCGATCTAATAATCTATAATATAAAAATGAATCGCAAAATGTGTTGGTAAACGCATAACACAACAACGCCAGGACCAATTTGGCCAATTCCTTTTTAAAAATGTTCGTTGAAGTCCAAGTATGGTTCTTACGGCGAGAAAAAATCGAATAATTGCCGGGAAAACCCTAAAAAAAGTCCGTCGGGTCAGCTAGTATAAAATAAAATTGTTAGTCATCATCAGCCTTGATATGTTTACTGTACTTCTTTAAGAACTAACCGAATGAGCTGACGATGGTGAACTCGATGGGCTGTATGGTGTCGGCGAAGTCCACGCCCAGGGTCGTCGTGGCCGCCGCGCCCGGCCCGAGGCTCGGCACCGACGCGAAGTCGTGGATTGCGCGGGAACCAGTCAGCGTCTATCGCAGAAATGGTAACAATGACAATTGGTTATTTGACTGCATATGAAATAAATTATAATATTCTAACATTAAAAATGAAGTCATAAACTAAGCACAATTTTTAATCTGAGTTACTATTGAGCTTTAAACAAATTATTATAGCTAATTGAAACTTAAAGACTATTTATTTGACAATACAAAAATGAGATGTCACAATTCAGTAGTTCACAAGGTTTGTTTGACATTTAATAAAAGTAGGTGATTTGACCTGTCAGTCAAATATCGTATTAAATGGCGACTTATTATGTTACACATAAAGCCGAAAAGCACGCAAGAAGTTCAATTAAAAAAAAAACACTCACGCGATAATAGCAATGGCGACTTCTTATGACCTCACGCTTCAGTTAACGAACGGCACCTCATAGATCAGAGCCAGGGTGGGGCTAGCTTGCCACAGTGTGGCTACGCCCATTAGGCCAACGTAAACACGAAGTCGCCACGTCTCCGCGCCCGCTAGCACTAAGAGAAGTGACGTCTACTTATCACACCTTACCTTCTTATTAAGCCTGATGTTGGTAACCTCCTCGCCGGAGTTGTTAGTGAATGTGATCTCGAGTGCGCACATGCGCGGCGAGTACAGGTGCGGCGCGCGCGTCCAGCGGCGGCTCGCGCTGAGTCCTCTCCATGTTACACGTGACACTAGCTCAGTGCTGCTGGCGGGGACCAGCGACGGACCCACTAATGTTAATGACCCTCACACGACATACTATGAAAGGGAAGACCTTCATAGTACGTCGTGCGCAGGCGAGCTTACAAGTGCGCGCGGTGCGCTCGCGATGTCATTTAACGAGATAGTCGTTTGAGTGTGTTCACGTCAAACTAGCGACGGAGCGCGCGATTCGCGCGATTCAAGCGCCCCAGCTTGCCCCTGTGTGCCTACGCCCATGCCAACGTAAACACGAAGTCGCCACGTCTCCGCGCCCGCTAGCACTAAGTGCAGTGTCGTCTTTAGTATACCGTACCTACCTTCTTATTCAGCCTGATGTTGGTAACCTCCTCACTGGAGTTATTGGTGAATGTGATCTCGAGTGCGCACATGCGCGGCGAGTACAGGTGCGGCGCGCGCGTCCAGCGCCGGCTCGCACTGAGGCCTCTCCATGTTACACGCGACACCAGCGCCGTGCTGCTGGTGGGGACCAGTGACGGACCCACTGAAGTACGACGTCAAATCGCGGGCGCGGGCGCGGATATCAAATACACGACGTACAAAGAAAGTGAACACCTTCATAGTACGTCGTCGTATGACTCGTACGTGACACGTCTTAGTCGCAGGCGAGCTTACAAGTGCGCGCGGTGCGCTCGCGATAGCTTGAATCGCGAGAGATATTTGAGTGTGTTCACGTTGAACTAGCGATAAGTCGCCACGTCTCCGCGCCCTAAGAGCACTAAATGAAGTGACGTCTTCTTATCACACATACATATACCGTACCTTCTTATTGAGCCTGATGTTGGTGACCTCCTCGCCGGAGTTGTTAGTGAACGTGATCTCCAGCGCGCACATGCGCGGCGAGTACAGGTGCGGTGCGCGCGTCCAGCGCCGGCTCGCGCTGAGGCCTCTCCAAGTTACACGTGACACTAGCTCCGTGCTGTTGTTGGGGACCAGCGACGGGCCCACTAATGTTAATGACCCTCACACGACATACTATGAAAGGGAACACCTTCATAGTACGTCGTCGTTTGGCTCGTACGTGAACACGTACGAGTCGCGGGCGAGCTTACGTGTGCGCGCGGTAATAACATTAAACGAGAGAGTCGTTTGAGGGTGTTCACGTTGAACAAGCAAGGGAGCGCGCGATCCCATCATTCCTAAAACAGTCGCGCAACTGCCTGGCGGCCAACCAACGTATACACGAAGTCGCCACGTCTCCGCATCCGCTAGCACTTTGTGAAATGACGTCTTTTTAAATAGTCTTTTTATCGTACATTAGAGTATGCCGTACCTTCTTATTGAGCCTGATATTAGTGACTTCTTCACTGGAGTTGTTAGTGAATGTGATCTCTAACGCACACATGCGCGGCGAGTACAGGTGCGGCGCGCGCGTCCAGCGGCGGCGAGCGCTGAGGCCTCTCCATGTTACACGTGACACTAGCTCAGTGCTGCTGCTGGGGACCAGCGACGGACCCACTGAGGCTATGCTGTCGCCTGGGGAACGGTGAACAAGTGCTATAAAAGGGTGGATGAGAATGGTCGAGCGGTAAACATGAGCACAGCACGCGTTGAAAACACGGTAAGGTACATTAGAGATACGTGTTATCTAACCCCTACAGGTAAGCAACTCGTCTCCTCTACACGAAAGATTATTTGACGTGTCTCCTTTAACACAAATATTGAAGAAATCGCCAGCACAATGGCAGGGGATTGACTCACAAAAAAAAACCGAAGCACTTTGCTACATCATACATATAATTACCTAGCCTTGTTGTTTAACTAAATTTTAACGTGTGAGATGTATTTTATCTGTTTAAAGTTACATATTATTATTTAATTTGTTTTTCCTAATATGTTTAAACTAGCGCGGTTTTTCTGCTGTTAAAAATAACATTTCTAATCTAATCTAATTTAAATTACTACATTAACTAATTTCAGCAATGTACGTCACTCACCTCCCCCGAGACCAGGAGGTGGCACGGTAGGTGGCGACAAAAGCCCTCCAAGCGTGGGCGTCATGGTGGGCAGACTACTCGCGACCTCGTCCAGTTCTAGTAACAGCTCCAAGTTTGACTTCTCGTTCTTCTTCTGTTCCGTATTTTCAGTGCTATCTGGCTTTTGATCGGATACCTGTGGAGAGAAAGTTAACATTCATTTGGTAAGATCAAATACAAACATATAGCCTTAGAATTCTACTACACGTAAGAAAATAATATTGGACAATGTCATGTTATATGAGATCGGGGTCAATCCGTGGTACGTCGCATAAGCTCTTTGTGTTCCAGTTATCAGAAAACCACTGAATTACGGGGAAATCTTATACAAAAAATGGTACAAACACACATGTATTGTTCATGCATACTGTTGTGTACTATTGTCGTGACCTCTTGGTATAACAACTCAACGAGTTTACCATTAGGGTAACTTGTGGTACTTTGGCACTATGTGTACCAAGGCCATAGGGGTCGTTTCGAATAGTCTAACTCACGTTACTTATTAATAATATTATAAAAAGAAGGCACAAACCTTTTTATCATTCTTATTGGTAATTTTCTTGGGCGTGTCCTCCCCACTGCTGTCTTCTGAACTCGAGCCGGAGTTGCTGTCATCAGAGCCAGATGACGAGTCACTGTCGGACTCACTATCTGACGTGCCCGAGTGAGATGACCTGGTTGAGGAAATAACATAAGAGTACATTGCAGCGCTTGAAAGCCATTGCACTTACAAGTAAGTATTTATCGTTAAAGGAAATATACTTTTAAATATAATAAATATACTAAAGAAAAATTAAATGTGCTGTATTTTCATATTGTGCTGATTTTTTTTCTTGCCTATAAAAACAATGCACTTACTTTAAATGCAAAAAAAATAAGGTGGCAATCCTAATTGTGATGTAACTTAGTCTTAGTCGTTAGTCAAAGCGAACAACAGTTTACAAAGTTTATAACAAAGTTTCTGCTGTACCACTTATTGTGCGAGATATATAAACAAGTTTGGAAAATTATTTTGAATTTACAACGATATAGTATTTTCTGATAGCAATAGAGTAGTTTTATAAAAAAACTCAGTGTAATAAAAAAGATCCAACTTACTTATAATTATTAGTTTGCTTCGGTTTTTCTTGTTTCTTCTCTTCGGCATTCGACGTTTCCCTGAAAGAAATATTTAACATAAAATAGTTATATGACAAATTGACTCAAATTTATGTATGTATTTTTTAATAATCATTAGCATAAGAATCACTCAGATTTTGGTGTATTTTAGCCTACTCATATGTTTTATAAAATATTTTTTATACAAGTAACTTACTCATCGGAAGAATCTTCAGAGCTATCAGAACTAGAGGAAGCTGATGATGAAGACCCGTAGCTACTCTCTGGTTCAGAATAGAAGCTCTTGTTCTTCTGAAAACGAAAAAGTAATTGAGTGTGTTCTGTGGGAATAAACAACTTCAATCAGAATAAAGATAGAGAAAAGAAATCACCCTCAACTTCGTTTAAATGATCGCGAGCGAGAACAGGGACGGCATCATCGCCAGTCGTTCCCCGTCGCGATCCTTGCTAACTCGCATTCCCACTCGGTATTTGTTTATGTTAAATTCAGTTTGCAATATTTGGCAATACAATCATTAGTTTTATTTATCACCACCTTCTAATAGTCAGGCTAAGAAAAGAGGTGCAATTCACTAAGCGCAAATGTCTTAAAAGCCTTGGTCGCAGCGGCGATGTAATCGGTAAAAGGTTTCTAATATACAGTTTTCCATTAAAATACACAAAGGTGATTAATCCAGTTGATTGTCGACACTGTAACATCCCTGATTGTGAATTCCATCACAAAAAAAATACTTTTTTTACCGATAACATCGTCGCTGCGACAAAGGCTTTTATGACATTTGCGCTTAGTGAATCGCACGTCAGTAGTCGAGTCAAGTAAAGTAACCCCAGTGCGTACAGACCTTTTTGTCGTCACTAGCCAACGTCCCCCGCTTGGCATGCGCAGGCGCACTATCGGCTGTATCGACGGGCGCGTCGGCGGCGTCTCTGGCGGCGGAGTCGCGCGTAGCGGCCGGCGCGGCGGGCAGCGGCCGGTAGCCCGCCGCTGCGCTGCCGATGTACTGGGAGAGTGTACCAACGGCGAAGAGGGAGCGATCTGCACACGGACATAAGAGTAATGCACCAGTTTACTTAAATGTATATCTACATCTACACTATCTATACTAATATTACAAAGAGGAAAGATTTGTATTTTTGTATGTAAAGAATAAACTCAAAACTACTGGACAGATTTAAGTAATTCTTTCACTGTTAGCCAATAGCCACACTATCCCCGGTGAATATAGGGTACTTTCCGATCCCGGAAATGTAGGGGGAAGGGGGAGATATTTGTAAAAAGTAATTACGCGCCGGTGAAACCGCATTCAAAAGGCTAATAAATAAATAAAATAAATTCTTGAGACTAAATGGCCAATTGCCTGACCCCAAACTAAGCTCGAAGCTTGTACTATGGAAGCAAGGAAACGGATAGACATACTTAAATAAGTTTATAAACATCCATGACTCGAGTACAAATGCCGATGTTCATCACACAAACATTTGCCCCTAGCGGGATTCGAACCCGCGACCCTCGGTTTTGTAGCCAGGGTCTCTGACCACTAGACCAACGGGCCCGTCTACTTAACTAGTTAACTTAAAGTCGGCCTCAACTAATGATGATGATGAGAACAGTCAGGTGCGCAAAATATATTTTGGTGCACAGACGTACCTACGCGCAGACGCAAGTGCGCGGCCTCAATTAGTTGAAAGCACAAAAAGCCTTGTTTCAGACTTAAGCGATACCGTTACATTTACCTGAAATTGCAGCTTCAAGTAGCAAATTGTAGTGCTTTAAAGGGTTTTAAGCGATTTTTATTTATTTATATAAAGTTCTGCCATCATAATTACATGACCACATATGCTTAGTGTTAAAGTAGTTTTAAGTTGAGTTACAATACAACAACGATTACAGGCAAACATAACATGCTTATCTGATAGCGTATAATGTCGAACTATGTAGCTTACAATAATAAACATTCAGTAAAATTCAGACGTATATATTTTATTTGATTTCATTTATTTATGATATTTTAAGCTACTGCGAAATTGCATACGCACCTTTGAAACTACTCTCAATTTGCGGCTTAGGCTTATCCGGGCGGAATATTTCAGCAGCATATCTGGGTAGTTGTCGGCCGGCCTCGGGCTCTGGAATCACAGGATAAATTAAGTCTAAGTATTGGTAGGAAAGCAAGGCTTGCAGCTGTCATCATTGTGGGCGGTGACATGTTACGTCATCAACATAAGACAAAGATAATACCTATGAACCGTCGTAGCATGACCCGTGGCTAGTTGGTGACATAATGTACTACGTAACAAACTAACCGACTTTAAACTAGTGATGTGCCGGATGGCTAAGAATGTAAATCCGCGGATTCGAATATTTGGTAGATACGGATACGGATCTTTATTCTTTCATGCAAACGGTAAAGGCATGAGTGAGCTTGAAGAAATACTTTGAAACGCAGGACATGTTTCGACTTGCGTCGCGGGGGTATCATTTAAATTTTCTTTAAAGTTAGTTATTAAGTTTAGAAGTTTAGTGTGACACTGGGCCCCGCGTACGTGTCGTTAATACGGGGTTTTGGTAAAATAATATGAAAAATGTCTACTTAAAGTTTACTAGCGTGATTCGAGTAGATTTGAAGTGGTATAAGGCCCGCGTGAAAAGTAACGCATACGGATACGAATACGGATTTTTTCCCTGCTGATATCCGCGGATACATATCTACGGAACATCACTACTTGTAACATACCTATGAACCGTCGTAGCATCCTCGCACGGTCGCGCACGTCGTAGCTGGCGTCGTAGCGCGCTAGCGACACGATGTAGCGGCAGACGGGCAGCGTAGCGGGCTGCGTGATAGACAGCTTCACCGCTAGGGACAGCAGCTGCAGTTTAACCAGCTCGTCCTGTTTTGAAAGGAAAAATAAGCGGTTAGGGCTCAGATTAATGAATACCAAAGATGCTTCCAACGTCGCGTTTGAGCGTAGCATCCAAAACGTCAAAAATTCACCTAAATTTACACCTAAGTCATCAGATAATTTGGGAGAGATAATCAGTTTCCACATCCCACTTGACAGTTAGGCCGCGAGAGTACATGTGTCTGTTTTCTAGCTCTATCACACGTGATTTATAATATGGAGAAAAAGGATAGTACAACTGTCAAATTATTTCTTCATCTATTGGTATTCATTAATCTGAGTAAATTAGTAACGTATACGTGGCGACGTCGGTGTGTAAACCCAAATTTGAACGTTATTTTATTAACAAAAGATTTAAGGTCAGTTTTCGAATACGATGAGGGTAGGCGGAGTAGTTAAGTGGATGACGGGGTATGGGGGGTGACGATGGGGGAGGGGCGAGGATGGCGGGGGTGAATGGTGCATACCTGGTCGGGGAAGGTGGCGGCCATGTGCGCGAGGATGGCGGCGGCGCGCGGGTGCTCGGCGCCGTGCTCCGCCACCAGCCACACGCCCGCTGCTCGCGCCGCGCCACCCAGTCTGGTGCGCAAGTATAGCAACACTCGTTACCTGGTCGGGGAAGGTGGCGGCCATGTGCGCGAGGATGGCGGCGGCGCGCGGGTGCTCGGCGCCGTGCTCCGCCACCAGCCACACGCCCGCTGCTCGCGCCGCGCCACCCAGTCTGGTGCGCAAGTATAGCAACACTCGTTACCTGGTCGGGGAAGGTGGCGGCCATGTGCGCGAGGATGGCGGCGGCGCGCGGGTGCTCGGCGCCGTGCTCCGCCACCAGCCACACGCCCGCTGCTCGCGCCGCGCCACCCAGTCTGGTGCGCAAGTATAGCAACACTCGTTACCTGGTCGGGGAAGGTGGCGGCCATGTGCGCGAGGATGGCGGCGGCGCGCGGGTGCTCGGCGCCGTGCTCCGCCACCAGCCACACGCCCGCTGCTCGCGCCGCGCCACCCAGTCTGGTGCGCAAGTATAGCAACACTCGTTACCTGGTCGGGGAAGGTGGCGGCCATGTGCGCGAGGATGGCGGCGGCGCGCGGGTGCTCGGCGCCGTGCTCCGCCACCAGCCACACGCCCGCTGCTCGCGCCGCGCCACCCAGTCTGGTGCGCAAGTATAGCAACACTCGTTACCTGGTCGGGGAAGGTGGCGGCCATGTGCGCGAGGATGGCGGCGGCGCGCGGGTGCTCGGCGCCGTGCTCCGCCACCAGCCACACGCCCGCTGCTCGCGCCGCGCCACCCAGTCTGGTGCGCAAGTATAGCAACACTCGTTACCTGGTCGGGGAAGGTGGCGGCCATGTGCGCGAGGATGGCGGCGGCGCGCGGGTGCTCGGCGCCGTGCTCCGCCACCAGCCACACGCCCGCTGCTCGCGCCGCGCCACCCAGTCTGGTGCGCAAGTATAGCAACACTCGTTACCTGGTCGGGGAAGGTGGCGGCCATGTGCGCGAGGATGGCGGCGGCGCGCGGGTGCTCGGCGCCGTGCTCCGCCACCAGCCACACGCCCGCTGCTCGCGCCGCGCCACCCAGTCTGGTGCGCAAGTATAGCAACACTCGTTACCTGGTCGGGGAAGGTGGCGGCCATGTGCGCGAGGATGGCGGCGGCGCGCGGGTGCTCGGCGCCGTGCTCCGCCACCAGCCACACGCCCGCTGCTCGCGCCGCGCCACCCAGTCTGGTGCGCAAGTATAGCAACACTCGTTACCTGGTCGGGGAAGGTGGCGGCCATGTGCGCGAGGATGGCGGCGGCGCGCGGGTGCTCGGCGCCGTGCTCCGCCACCAGCCACACGCCCGCTGCTCGCGCCGCGCCACCCAGTCTGGTGCGCAAGTATAGCAACACTCGTTACCTGGTCGGGGAAGGTGGCGGCCATGTGCGCGAGGATGGCGGCGGCGCGCGGGTGCTCGGCGCCGTGCTCCGCCACCAGCCACACGCCCGCTGCTCGCGCCGCGCCACCCAGTCTGGTGCGCAAGTATAGCAACACTCGTTACCTGGTCGGGGAAGGTGGCGGCCATGTGCGCGAGGATGGCGGCGGCGCGCGGGTGCTCGGCGCCGTGCTCCGCCACCAGCCACACGCCCGCTGCTCGCGCCGCGCCACCCAGTCTGGTGCGCAAGTATAGCAACACTCGTTACCTGGTCGGGGAAGGTGGCGGCCATGTGCGCGAGGATGGCGGCGGCGCGCGGGTGCTCGGCGCCGTGCTCCGCCACCAGCCACACGCCCGCTGCTCGCGCCGCGCCACCCAGTCTGGTGCGCAAGTATAGCAACACTCGTTACCTGGTCGGGGAAGGTGGCGGCCATGTGCGCGAGGATGGCGGCGGCGCGCGGGTGCTCGGCGCCGTGCTCCGCCACCAGCCACACGCCCGCTGCTCGCGCCGCGCCACCCAGTCTGGTGCGCAAGTATAGCAACACTCGTTACCTGGTCGGGGAAGGTGGCGGCCATGTGCGCGAGGATGGCGGCGGCGCGCGGGTGCTCGGCGCCGTGCTCCGCCACCAGCCACACGCCCGCTGCTCGCGCCGCGCCACCCAGTCTGGTGCGCAAGTATAGCAACACTCGTTACCTGGTCGGGGAAGGTGGCGGCCATGTGCGCGAGGATGGCGGCGGCGCGCGGGTGCTCGGCGCCGTGCTCCGCCACCAGCCACACGCCCGCTGCTCGCGCCGCGCCACCCAGTCTGGTGCGCAAGTATAGCAACACTCGTTACCTGGTCGGGGAAGGTGGCGGCCATGTGCGCGAGGATGGCGGCGGCGCGCGGGTGCTCGGCGCCGTGCTCCGCCACCAGCCACACGCCCGCTGCTCGCGCCGCGCCACCCAGTCTGCCGCAACGATACAATATCACGTGAATATTAAATTTTTTAACATTATCCAGCTCAGTACTTGAAGTAGCAACCAAATCAAACACCGATAAACCATGTGAAGACGACTTGGCACTTGACACTAAAAAGAACAATAAAAAATAGTGTGCATAATGTAAAGATTAACAACATTTTTGGAGTAACATTTTACGTTTTCGTCGACAAAAAAAAAACACAATTATTTCTTCTTTTACTTTTTGAAGTAAGATAACTTCTTTAGTCCTGTTTGAGCGCAGTTCAGTTGTAGTTTTATCAAACATTTGTATAAATGAGAAAAAATAGTCCAAGAATCCGTTTAAGAAAAAAGTTAGGGACGCTCTAAGATTAAATTTCAAAAAAATCCTTATGAATATCACTAAACAACTTTAGTGAGAGAAAGTATGCTTTATCGAGTAGCTCATGACCTCCTTCATACGAGATATTGATGGCGGGTAGTACCGGTAACCCTGTATAATAAATCAACAGCTGCAACATACCCCATCAAAATGCACAACAACACATCCAAATAAATAAATAAGTAAACACCTGTCAGCCCTGAGCAGCTTGGCGGCGCGCGCGACGGCGGCGCGGGCGGACGCGGCGCCGCCCCCCACCACGCGCTTCACCACCACCACCGCCTCGCACACCACCCACTCTGTAACCACACGACATACAGCTCAAACGTAATAGGGTGTTACAGGCATATTTCGAATGTATCTTAAATACATTCTATAGTAAATATACCTCTAAAAATTTAAATTTCATTTTTTTTCTAGCGTTATCCATCCATCCATTCAGCCCGTGTCCACCCACTGTTGGTTAAAGGCCTCCTCTAGCGATATGTAAATTATTCTATCATAATTTCAAATTTCGAAAACGCGGCAAACAGCGTACGCCATGATTGTTTTGTAATCATGACGCCAATGCGTGAGTTATCTACAGCTGTCAGTGATACATATTTTGATTGCTGAGACTTGTTTACTAACGTAATGACGTCAATAGCATGGCGGCGAGTGTTGCCATCTCGACGAACGATTTATCACTCAATGCGATATAAGTCTGGAACTTGCGTTTGACGTAGTAGCGAGATTCAATAAATAATTAACCTTATTTCCTGTAACTTAAGTGTCAATATCGCTTACCATCTTTACTCGACAGCAGATGCAGCAGCCCGTTTAGACAGGTCTCGGTCTCGGAATGTATCGCTACAGCAAGTCTTTCTATAGCCTGTATTAGTTGCTCCGGCGAACGCTTTATCACTCGATGTGACGTTGGTTTGGAACCAGCGTTCGACGCAGTAGCGACGCTCAATGAAATATGACCCTTATACATCGAAGGATAAGTATCAATATCGCTCACCATCTTTACTCGACAGCAGAGCAGCAGCCCGTTCAAACACGTCTCGGTCTCGGAATGTATAGCTACAGCCAGTCTTCCTATCCATACTAATATTATAAATGGGAATAGCCTGTATTAGTGGCTCCGGCGAACGCTTTGTCACTCGAAGTGACGTTCGTTTGGAGCCCGCGTTCGACGCAGTAGCGACGCTCAATGAAGTATGACCCTTATTCACCGAAAGATAAGTATCAATATCTCTTACCATCTTTACTCGACAGTAGATGCAGCAGCCCGTTCAAACAGGTCTCGGTCTCTGAATGTATCGCTACAGCCAGTCTTCCTATAGCCTGTATAGTGGCTCCGGCGAACGCTTTGTCACTCGACGTGACGTAAGTCTGGAACTCTCGTAGGACGACCGGTGCGCTTGACTCAGTAGCAAGGTTGGTAAGGATCTCTAGTTTGAGTAGTTTGATGTGAGTCGGGTCGGAAGTGCGCACGAAGAACGATTTGAGGAATGGCTCGAATAGGGACTGGAAGAGAAATTATCAAAGTTATTAACGTCTAAATAAGCAATAATATTTTTTCATATCACATTTTTTTTTCATTATATGAATTTAGTCTCCGGTAAACCATGTGTCGATTAAATGTGGAAGGTTGATTTATAAATCTTGTCTTTACTAACCGGTCTCGTGACAGTCAGCGAAGCGATAGAATTGAGTACGACGCTTTGCACTTCAGTAGGCGCCCGAAGTAGACGCACCATCGCTTTTGCCACTGGCGGCAGTTCTTGTACTGAGAATAAAGTAAAGACATTAATTAACGTTTCCGTCTGTTGGTGAATCAGATTGTTACGGTCGACTTCTGTACAGTCATGAGCACCAACATGTAAACAAACACAAATTCGACTATAACCTTTACTGCTTTGACCGAAGAGTCGATGTGTATGACGATGTTTACACATTTTGGTGCTCATGACTGTACATAGACTTCCTCCGGATCGATGTTCCGTATGATGCAGGCTGAAAATATTAATACGCGTGCCGTGAGACGTCGCTGTGTCGCCGTCCGACTCGTACGACAGTCTGCGTCGCTCTAGCATGACACTCACCCGGGCCGCAGTGGTAGAACAGCTGCGCGGTCGCCATGACGACGCCGGAGTTCCTGCTCTGCAGCAGCGGCTTGGCGGCGCGCAGCAGCAGCCGGTGGTCGGGGTCGAGGCTGGGCGACTGCGACGCGTGCCGCTTGGGAGACGTCGCCGTGTCGCCGTCCGACTCGTACGACAGTCTGCGTCGCTCTGGCAGTCACTCACCCGGGCCGCAGTGGTAGAACAGCTGCGCGGTCGCCATGACGACGCCGGAGTTCCTGCTCTGCAGCAGCGGCTTGGCGGCGCGCAGCAGCAGCCGGTGGTCGGGGTCGAGGCTGGGCGACTGCGACGCGTGCCGCTTGGGAGACGTCGCCGTGTCGCCGTCCGACTCGTACGACAGTCTGCGTCGCTCTCGCATGACACTCACCCGGGCCGCAGTGGTAGAACAGCTGCGCGGTCGCCATGACGACGCCGGAGTTCCTGCTCTGCAGCAGCGGCTTGGCGGCGCGCAGCAGCAGCCGGTGGTCGGGGTCGAGGCTGGGCGACTGCGACGCGTGCCGCATGGGAGACGTCGCCGTGTCGCCGTCCGACTCGTACGACAGTCTGCGTCGCTCTCGCATGACACTCACCCGGGCCGCAGTGGTAGAACAGCTGCGCGGTCGCCATGACGACGCCGGAGTTCCTGCTCTGCAGCAGCGGCTTGGCGGCGCGCAGCAGCAGCCGGTGGTCGGGGTCGAGGCTGGGCGACTGCGACGCGTGCCGCTTGGGAGACGTCGCCGTGTCGCCGTCCGACTCGTACAACAGCCGGCGTCGCACTCGCACTACTCACCCGGGCCGCAGTGGTAGAACAGCTGCGCGGTCGCCATGACGACGCCGGAGTTCCTGCTCTGCAGCAGCGGCTTGGCGGCGCGCAGCAGCAGCCGGTGGTCGGGGTCGAGGCTGGGCGACTGCGACGCGTGCCGCATGGGAGACGTCGCCGTGTCGCCGTCCGACTCGTACGACAGTCTGCGTCGCTCTCGCATGACACTCACCCGGGCCGCAGTGGTAGAACAGCTGCGCGGTCGCCATGACGACGCCGGAGTTCCTGCTCTGCAGCAGCGGCTTGGCGGCGCGCAGCAGCAGCCGGTGGTCGGGGTCGAGGCTGGGCGACTGCGACGCGTGCCGCTTGGGAGACGTCGCCGTGTCGCCGTCCGACTCGTACAACAGCCGGCGTCGCACTCGCACTACTCACCCGGGCCGCAGTGGTAGAACAGCTGCGCGGTCGCCATGACGACGCCGGAGTTCCTGCTCTGCAGCAGCGGCTTGGCGGCGCGCAGCAGCAGCCGGTGGTCGGGGTCGAGGCTGGGCGACTGCGACGCGTGCCGCATGGGAGACGTCGCCGTGTCGCCGTCCGACTCGTACGACAGTCTGCGTCGCTCTCGCATGACACTCACCCGGGCCGCAGTGGTAGAACAGCTGCGCGGTCGCCATGACGACGCCGGAGTTCCTGCTCTGCAGCAGCGGCTTGGCGGCGCGCAGCAGCAGCCGGTGGTCGGGGTCGAGGCTGGGCGACTGCGACGCGTGCCGCTTGGGAGACGTCGCCGTGTCGCCGTCCGACTCGTACAACAGCCGGCGTCGCACTCGCACTACTCACCCGGGCCGCAGTGGTAGAACAGCTGCGCGGTCGCCATGACGACGCCGGAGTTCCTGCTCTGCAGCAGCGGCTTGGCGGCGCGCAGCAGCAGCCGGTGGTCGGGGTCGAGGCTGGGCGACTGCGACGCGTGCCGCTTGGGAGACGTCGCCGTGTCGCCGTCCGACTCGTACAACAGCCGGCGTCGCACTCGCACTACTCACCCGGGCCGCAGTGGTAGAACAGCTGCGCGGTCGCCATGACGACGCCGGAGTTCCTGCTCTGCAGCAGCGGCTTGGCGGCGCGCAGCAGCAGCCGGTGGTCGGGGTCGAGGCTGGGCGACTGCGACGCGTGCCGCTTGGGAGACGTCGCCGTGTCGCCGTCCGACTCGTACAACAGCCGGCGTCGCACTCGCACTACTCACCCGGGCCGCAGTGGTAGAACAGCTGCGCGGTCGCCATGACGACGCCGGAGTTCCTGCTCTGCAGCAGCGGCTTGGCGGCGCGCAGCAGCAGCCGGTGGTCGGGGTCGAGGCTGGGCGACTGCGACGCGTGCCGCTTGGGAGACGTCGCCGTGTCGCCGTCCGACTCGTACAACAGCCGGCGTCGCACTCGCACTACTCACCCGGGCCGCAGTGGTAGAACAGCTGCGCGGTCGCCATGACGACGCCGGAGTTCCTGCTCTGCAGCAGCGGCTTGGCGGCGCGCAGCAGCAGCCGGTGGTCGGGGTCGAGGCTGGGCGACTGCGACGCGTGCCGCTTGGGAGACGTCGCCGTGTCGCTGTCCGAATCGTAGAACGGCTTGTCGCTGTCGCTGTCGCTCGAGTATTGCTGAGATTTTTGTATTATTTATACATTCATCATCATCCTAGCGCCTCTCCCGGTTGCATCCTCGGCCATTGCCTTGGAGCCCAGGGTACGCTGCGACTATGATCCTGAATTGACATGCCTGGTTATTACAATGGAGCGACTGTCGTCTGACCTCCGGAACCACAAGGGAAACCAGACAATTTGGATCATAGTCGGGGCCAACGGCTTAACGTGCCTTCCGAAGCACGGAATCATCATTCTTATCGGACAATCAGGTGATTCAAGCCTGCAATGTCCTAACCAAACTGGGAAAACCAACACAAAGTGAAAGTGTTCCCCGCGGGATTCGAACCCACGACCTCCGAGTTCGTAGTTTTTGAGCACAGCGCTCTAACCACTACACCACGGAGGCAGTTAATTTATACGTTAATTACTTAATTGTATTTTATAGACCTTAAATAAAGGGCAAGCAAAGCCAAAAAGGTCGCACAGAGTCTCAGAAGGCTATGATTAAACAATTTTAGCAATGGCGTAAAAAAACTGATTTTTAATAAAATAAAATCAAGTAGGTAATCGGTTATAAACAAAATATACAGCAAGAAACGTACCTCACTGTTTGGGTCTGGGAAACATGTCTTGGCATATACAGTAAGCACATTGAGCAATGCCAATTGACCCCATTCATCCACATCCGCTAATAATGAGCATAGTTTTCTGAAATACATTTAAAATTTCATTTATATCGCATTTACAAACTAAAACAATTCTCACCATCATTTGAAAAAAAAAGGTTGACAATATACAAATCAAACTGACCTGTAACTCCTGTGTATAAGGCTCATTCTATCAGGGCAGACCTCGGAGAAGGCCATTGCAGCCGACCCCACCACTAGAGGGGCTTTATCCGATAACAGTTTGTCTATGATTGCTACTAACTCTTCTTTTTGTTCTGGGTCAATACTGTAAAAAAAAACTCGTGATCACTTGTAACCATAAATCTATTTAAGAAAAAAATAGATTTGCCCTTTATGCTATTTGAGTAGTGTCACTTGATATAAATTATGGCTTAACAAAATTGTTTGACTCATGAGTGAAACTGGAATTATAATGCAGCATGGGCATGTGCCAAGTGCCCTGAGATCGACTGGGGCCCCTAGACCAGGTTCTGGGGCCCTACATTTACCAATCGAGAGGTTTTAAGCCAAAGTGCCCAGATGAAATGCGCCCTGCCAAGTACCATGTGAATTTTTTTTTTTTTTTTTTTTTTTTTTTTGTTGTTGATATAACTACGATCTGTCACATTCTCTGGACATTGAGTAGTTGGTAGGTCGGGATTTGACATGGCATGCTCGGAATGCGACTACAGTCACATCCTACTTTACTTTATTGACATTTACGTAAGTATGTCTTGGGGCATTTTCCGTTTAAGGCGGCGAGTTGCCCGAGTTTCCTCCATCAAGACTTTCGCTAAGCGATTTGGGTGGTCTATGATTCTCTTTTTGTAGGTTTTTGTGTGACGCAGAATTTCTTGTTTGACAGTTTGTACTTGAAGATCGTGATGCAGCTGTTCGTTTGTCACGTACCATGGAGCGTCGGTTACCATTCGTAGCATTTTGTTCTGAAATCTCTGCATTATTTCAATGTTAGAATGAGAGGCGGTCCCCCACAATTGGATACCATAGGTCCATATTGGTTTAAGCATAACATTGTACAAAAGAAGTTTGTTGTTCATTGATAGTTGCGAACGGCGACCAATTAACCAGTAGTATTTCCTGACTTGAAATCCCAGTTGTTTGCGTTTGGTAAATATGTGCTTTTGCCATGTAAGCCGCTTGTCCAGATGTAAGCCTAAGTATCTTACATGATCTGCACGTGGAATCTCGACGTTATTAAGCGTTACTGGTGGACATACACCTCTTTTTAAAGTGAAGCGAGTTAAAGATTTTCTTACAAACAAACAAAGTTGACATTCTGCTGATTTCTGAGACCCACTTTACAAATAAGAGCTTCTTTAAAATACCTAACTACACATTGTACCACACGATGCATCCAGATGGTAAAGCACATGGAGGATCAGCTATTCTCATCAGATCAAACATAAAACATCACCAGGCACAACCATTCCAAAAGAACTATATCCAAGCCACGAGTGTAGTCGTGTATGACTGGATTAGCAACATCACAATATCTTCGCTTTACTGTCCACCAAGACACACTGTCAAGAAGGAACAGTTCGATGAATATTTCAAAACTCTTGGAAATCGTTTCATAGCGGGAGGCGATTATAATGCCAAACATACTTTTTGGGGCTCCAGACTTACGCTACCAAGAGGCCGTGAACTTTTTAAGAGCGTACAGTCAGGAGCTTTGAACGTTATTTCAACAGGACAGCCTACATACTGGCCCTCTGACCAGAGAAAGATACCAGACATAATTGACTTTTGCATCACTAAAGGTGTCGCAAAGGACAACATATCTTGTTATAGCTGCTGGGAGCTTTCATCGGACCACTCTCCTATTATCGTGGAGATTGGATTAAAAGTGGGAGTGACAACCAAAAAATGTACATTGCACAGTAAAAAAACCAACTGGGACATGTTTCGTATTCTGGTAGACAAGGCCTTTGACGCAGCAATCGCACTTCGAACGGAAAATGACATTGTGAATGCTGTGGAATTTTTTACCACTACTATCCAGAGTGCGGCGTGGGATTCAACTCCTTTAATTCAACATAGCCCAGCTGAGCAATATATACCTCCAAATATTCTGGATAAAATTCGTGAAAAAAGAGATCTTCGCAAACTATGGCAACAAAACAGATGCCCCGATACGAAAAAACTATTAAATCACAAAATAAATAAACTTAAGCATCTCCTTGATCAAGATAGAAACGCTGGTTTCCAGGCATATCTTAAGGATCTAGATGCCACGTCGGCTACTGACTACTCTCTGTGGAAAGCAACAAGGAACATCAAGCAACCTACAACAATATCCCCTCCACTGAGAAAGGCGCATAATTGCTGGGCACGTAGTGACCAAGAGAAAGCTAATGTGTTTGCTGAGCATCTATCAAATGTTTTCCAACCTCATCCCTATGAAGGCCCAGCAGAACACGAGAAGAAAGTAGCTGAATATCTGGAGGAGTTGGAAACAGAGGACTCTACGCTAATAAGATTTACAACGAAAGAGGTCAGAAGAGTAATACAAAAGGCGAAATCAAAGAAATCTCCAGGATATGACCTAATCACCAATAAAATTCTGCAAGAGCTGCCTGACTCTGGGTTAAAAATAATTACTGCAATTTATAACGCCATAGTTAAACTGCAATTCATTCCACCGCAGTGGAAAACTGCACAAATAATAATGTTATTAAAACCAGATAAAAAACCTGAAGATCCAAAATCATATCGACCAATAAGCCTGTTGCCTATACCATCAAAGATACTTGAAACATTAATACTACAACGTATCATGCCATTAGTGGAACAGCGTGGACTGATACCTGACCATCAATTTGGTTTTCGCCAAAGACACGCCACTATAGACCAAGTGCACAGGTTAATAAACGAAATAAATAATTCTTTTGAATGTAAAAAGTACTGCGCCAGTGTATTTCTTGATATATCGCAGGCTTTCGACAGAGTCTGGCATGAAGGATTATTATTTAAAATAAAATCTCTGTTCCCGAACTACACCTACAGGATCCTCAAATCTTTCTTAGAGAATAGATACTTTCTGGTTAGTCACGGAGAGGCGTTTTCAGGTCTTTGCAATATTAATGCCGGCGTCCCTCAAGGAAGCGTCCTGGGACCGTTACTCTATCTAATCTACACGTCTGACCTACCAACATCAGACTGTGTTACAACCGGAACCTTTGCCGACGACACAGCCATTTTATCTTGCCATGAGGATCCAACAGAGGCGTCAAAAATGCTACAAGATGGTATAAACAATATTTCAATGTGGCTTAAGAAGTGGCGAATCAAAGCGAACGAAACTAAGTCGATAAATGTTACCATGTGAATTGTAGTTCTATGAATTATGTATTTAGATGCAAGAGGCAGCTGGCAACTTTAAGAAAAATTTATCTTCTTAGCCAGTTGGCATTTCATAATCAAATAAATACCTACCTATATAACTTGGGAATGGCATGTGCCGCAGTCTTTCTCACATACGGGCTCATGTCACTGGCAGAGTCTCGTATGGCCAGCATCACAATGGGCACAATCATGGTCACTCTGATTGAGGATAACACACGGAGAGCACTGGCTCGGATGAGTTGATTTGGATCCTGTAAAATAAAGGAATAAAGTAATTATGGCTTAAAATATATGGATTTATTTATTGTTTTGTAGATTATATCTGATGAGCTTTTAGTCATTTAATAAGTGCTGAAATTTATTTTATTTATTTATAATTTATTTTAGAAATAACACATATTCTTAAAGTATTTTTTATAGTTTAATTAATATGACTTATTATTATGTTGTAAAATTGTTTTGTATATGTTGTATATGTTGTGATATAATACAAATGTTTTTGTAAAGAATGTTCTTCTTAACGAATAACACAATCATTAAATAAAGGGGAATAAAGTAAAGATTTTTATCACAGTACCACATATATCTATGAAAGATTACCTTTAGTGCTCTTTGGAATGTGCTGATGGAGAGCAGAGCTAAATCCTGTTGCTCCTCAGCATACCGCACCAAGTACACATAAACTAGCTTCTTCACTTCAATGTTTTTTGACACCACATTCTTCACCACCGCAGGGAATCTGGATAAGAATTAAATTGACTGTTTGAATATGTACTTACTATAGCGGCCGCTCGCGACTCCGTCCGCGTGGATTTCGATTTCCAATATCCTATGTGTTATTCTGATGTATAAGCTATATTGTGGTAAAGTTTCATTCAAATCCATTCAGTAGTTTTTACGTGAAAGAGTAACAAACATCCATACATCCATATATACATACATACAAACTTTCGCCTTAATAATAGTAGTAGGATGCTATTGGTACAAGATACAAAGCAAGTAACTCTGGTTTACACTAATACTAATGTTACACCTGTGAATTAATGAGGGAATTTAAAATGTTTTTCATGTATCATGTAAAGCATTTACATTTTAAGTACTACCTACATCAAATAACTGAAAAGCCATAATTGAAGAAACTTAGTGACAGGTGGTAAGGAACCAGGTGCATTCTACTGAGGAGCATCTTGGAACATTAAAACAATAGTTGAACAGATCTGCTTATAGTCAGAGACTGATTGAGGATGAGCAAAATGCTACCGGGAAATAAAAAAACAGGTAGAGAAATAAATATTCCATTAGAGTATCTTCAGTACTATCAACAGCAGATATTGTACATGTACAGTAGATTTTGGTCAAACAATCAAATGGTATGGTGTCATCATCATCATCAGCCTATCGGAGTCTACTGCTGGACAAAGGCCTATCCTGGGGATCTCCACTCAGTTCGATCTTTGGTGACTCGCAACCACTATCATACTCGGTATGGTATGGTTTATGGTAAATTTACAATTGTGAGTTTACTTACAAATCAGATGCATCTCTCCCTTTAGCAATCATTCCAATAATCCGTTTCATAGCTTCCAATTTGAGTGAGTCCTTGGAGCCATCCAACATAAGTTTCAAGTCACCATTTCTGAAGAAAAAATAATATCTTGAATTATTTTCATTAAAATTTGTTGAAAAGATGAGGTTGGCAAGAATTTGTTCAAGAAGCATGTTGATCAAGATTAGCATAACATAAAAGTATTTCTGTAAATTAGAGGAGCCCAGGGATTGGTAATTTATATATCATTTACAAAACTGGAAAAATATTTAAACCTTTCTATTAGTATTTTAATTAAAAGACAGGCATTTTTCTTTAACAATTTGTTTCTATAATTACCTCTTGTCAGAGTTTGCAAGACCACTCTTAGTAGGTATTGGTATTTTCGAATAGAAGAACCAATATATGCACTGAGATTGCTGGTTTATAGAATATGGAAATAATGAGAAAGAGATTCAATAAAACATTTACTCACTTCTTATAATCAGGTTGGAAGAAAGCACCAGACGCCGGATCACTGGCTGGATACTCCACTTCTCCTGTGACAACTTTGTCATTATTGTAAGACGAAATACTCGTCATCTTAATAACTAAACTTCTATTCCTTTTAATTCAATATAATATTGTTTTCCAATCAATTTCTACAAGTCAGGAGAAATTTTAGCTAGCTTGTTGACGTTGGAGCATAGAGGATAATAATACCAGGGGGGTGACAGTCCCTACACAGATAAAAATTAGTAAGAAGACAACGCCATCTAGATTATAAAAGGGTTAAACAAAGTAAGAGAGTTTGCTCAATATGGCCCTAGATGTCGCTACCGGTGTGTAATAAGCAAATTTTTGTACTTTTTGAAAATAAAAAAAACACTTTAATTTGGTTTCTTTTAAGTAGAGACGATTTATTAATCATAAAGAATTTAATTGCTTTTATCAAAATTAAATTATTATTTTTATAGGGCAATGTAGCAATGTAATCGCCACACTGAAAGTGAAAACAAAAAATGGAGTCAGTCACCAAAATGATAATCTGCGTTTGCGCATGCTAAATTTTTATATTCTGTCAATTTTGTGTTTAATAATGTGTTTTATTACTATAAACGTTGACTAAAGAAAGATCGTTGAATTGAGTGTTAAACGGATTTGATTGAATACGGATTTGACTGATTGCAATGCGGACGCTAATTGATTTTGCAATGTGAAACTTGTATCAAAACATTACCCTAATTTTAATACGAGATCTGTGAGATGAGCGTAAAATAAATAATGTTGTTGTTTTATTATAATTTACTTTAGTTTTACAGTTATAATATGTAAGTCTAAATAGTATCACTTACGTTTAAAAAAGGTTAATGCAAGTTCGTTTTAAAGCTAGAAATGTTTGTATTTTTAATTGTATTCTAATCTAATTAAGATTTGCTTTTTATTTTTATGTTGTTCCTAGTAATTTGTGAAGTTTTCACAACTTTTGTTCGTATGCTTTACCATTACCTTCATCATTGTAAATTGAATCATAGTTTTATTTCTAAGTGTAAAATAAATTCGACTTCGTTATAGAATACCTATGTTGTTTTATTATGAAGATACCTTCCTGCTATTATATGTTAATTTTTCACTTACTTGTAGGCTTATGTATTGTAAAAGCTATCCCACCTTTATGTTCTAGTAGGTAGATAACTTACCGCAAACATCGTCATTTACAATAATTTTTATTGAATATTCATTAAAACTAACGATGTCACGATAAAATAATCTACTAGCTTCGTATTGTAAGAGCTATCTACCTCTAAGGTTCTAGTCTAGAACCTTAGAAGTAGATAGCTCTTACAATACCAAGCTTGCCTAATACATACGTGTGTGTGTAACTATAAATATACACCCACACACGCATACACGTGTATAGCTATAGCTATAGGTATATGCGTATATACAATTAGTTCCGGCGAATATAAACCAGAGGCGCTGTTTCAAATCGGTCGGCCAAAAACTACCGCGAGAGGTCACTCTATTCCCGTAGTATTATTCATAGAGGATAATAATACTACGGGAATAGAGTGACCTAAGGTTCTAGACTAGAACCTTAGAGGTAGATAGCTCTTACAATACGAAGCTAGTAGATTATTTTATCGTGACATCGTTAGTTTTAATGAATATTCAATAAAAATTATTGTAAATGACGATGTTTGCGGTAAGTTATCTACTAGAACATAAAGGTGGGATAGCTTTTACAATACATAAGCCTACAAGTAGGTGAAAAATTAACATATAATAGCAGGAAGGTATCTTCATAATAAAACAACATAGGTATTCTATAACGAAGTCGAATTTATTTTACACTTAGAAATAAAACTATGATTCAATTTACAATGATGAAGGTAATGGTAAAGCATACGAACAAAAGTTGTGAAAACTTCACAAATTACTAGGAACAACATAAAAATAAAAAGCAAATCTTAATTAGATTAGAATACAATTAAAAATACAAACATTTCTAGCTTTAAAACGAACTTGCATTAACCTTTTTTAAACGTAAGTGATACTATTTAGACTTACATATTATAACTGTAAAACTAAAGTAAATTATAATAAAACAACAACATTATTTATTTTATGCTCATCTCACAGATCTCGTATTAAAATTAGGGTAATGTTTTGATACAAGTTTCACATTGCAAAATCAATTAGCGTCCGCATTGCAATCAGTCAAATCCGTATTCAATCAAATCCGTTTAACACTCAATTCAACGATCTTTCTTTAGTCAACGTTTATAGTAATAAAACACATTATTAAACACAAAATTGACAGAATATAAAAATTTAGCATGCGCAAACGCAGATTATCATTTTGGTGACTGAACTGACTGACTCCATTTTTTGTTTTCAGTGTGGCGATTACATTGCTACATTGCCCTATAAAAATAATAATTTAATTTTGATAAAAGCAATTAAATTCTTTATGATTAATAAATTGTCTCTACTTAAAAGAAACCAAATTAAAGTGTTTTTTTTATTTTCAAAAAGTACAAAAATTTGCTTATTACACACCGGTAGCGACATCTAGGGCCATATTGAGCAAACTCTCTTACTTTGTTTAACCCTTATATAATCTAGATGGCGTTGTCTTCTTACTAATTTTTATCTGTGTAGGGACTGTCACCCCCCTGCGTTGGAGATATTAGAATCAAATGTCAGAATTTTGACAGCTGTCAATTGATACATCGAACATTGTCCAATCAAGGATATTAGTGATAACAGCTGCTTGCTGGCTATTGGTGTTTGGTAAAATGCACTCTATTGCTTTTTGTATTGAGACCACCGCCGTTTTAATGTCAAATGCGTTTTGTTATTACACATTATATTGCCATTCGATTTCACGTTATTTTTCGCATCCCACGGTTCTACCTATAGCAAAAAGGGAGTATCGCATCGCGGAGGAGCTCCTGAGCAGCGACCTTTACGGAATTCCAAGAGTCCCACACGCCCACACACTGATTCCCGTCAAATGTGACGCCGCGAAAATGTATTCCTCACTCAGTATTAACTCAAAATAAACGTGCGATGTCGCAAATCAGCAATGTTTGCAGATATAAATGGGAGATTCAGGTTTAGGAACACTAAAAAGGCACCCAATAATACTGAGACAAGAATTGATTCTACGAATTTTTAGGCTAAGCCACCACTCTTTGAAGGTATAGAATGCCCAGTCCGAACTTACGACGCTCTAGAAATAAAAATATTTACTAATTGCTGCGTAGTCACACACCACATAAGTCTACAGTAGGTACACAAATAATAACCACAATCGACAAGTCTATGCGGCGGTATGTCATTAAGTATCGCTCTACGTAGGACCTATGCACCTAGGTACTTATGTTCATAATTAGGTAATATTATTGATTTTCTTTATAGGTTTAGATATAAATTAAGACCACCCATGCGATTAAGAAAAATATTAAATGGAGTGGATTAAAATCAAGATCGGAAATAATGCCTGTTCTCGACGTACGAGTTATTCGCACCATTGTCTACAAAACGTTTAATAAGTAAGTAATTCGGCTTTGCGATCACGCTAGCAATGATTTTAGTTTTTTTATTAACATTACAAAATAATTTTTCATAATTTTTCATCATGTTTTTATTAACGAGGAAATCGGAAAGTAATACGATTATCAGTAAAGCGAAATGATTACGCTGTCAATTCATTAGAAGCGCCTCAATCAAGAATTCTTTTGACGGAATAATATTTATAAGTATTCAGAACTAGATAACATGATTATGTAACACAAAAAAGACACTCTTTTTATGTAGAAAAAGGTTTTCGAAGGAAAATATTCATAAAAAGCTTACAATATAAGTAAGTAGGTATTTTACGTTTCATGATATTAAAATTTTTTGACATGAGATTTTTAACTATTTAAGTACATACCTACTTACTCTGAATTTTAAGGAGATAACGTCATTATTACCACTTAATTAAATGTTATTATTAAATGTAGGCTTAATAAGTACCCACCGATATATTTATTAAGTTATTACTTAACATACGATAGATTTCCTTTTTACCCGTTTGCTGAAGAAAGGAGATTATTTTATGTATTTTTATTTCATTATTAATTTGAAATCAGGCAACGCAGGCCCATAGTTATTTACCTTATTAAATAACACTAGCTGACCCGACAGACATCGTCTTGTCAAAAAAAATTGTAATCTGCCAGGGCTGTTTTCAGGGTTTTCCCGGCAATTATTCTATTTTTTCTCGCCGTAAGAACCATCCTTGGTCTTCAACGAACATATTTTTAAAAAAAGAATTGGCCAAATTGGTCCCGGCGTTGTTGAGTTATGCGCTTACCAACACATTTTGCGATTCATTTTTATATATAGCTGCCCGCCCCGGCTTCGCCCGTGGTACTTACTTACATGTATTATACATACAAACCTTCCTTAAGAATCACTCTATCTATTAAAAAAAACCGCGTCAAAATCCGTTGCGTAGTTTTAAAGATCTAAGCATACACATACGGACATACAGCGAAAGCGACTTTGTTTTATACTATGTATTGATAGATATACCTATAAGAATATAAGATGTATGAGGGAGGCACACCTACCACCCATGGACATCAACAACACAACAAAGGGACGCGGATGCGTTGCCTGCTTTAGATTAAAACCCCATGTCCTCCCCACCTAGGCTTCAAAGTACTTCTACACGTGGCAGTGAAATTCTACTACGTTATACTTCTCCCAAAAATCAAATGTCTTTAAAACAGGCAAGTTTTAACTGATTACTTTAACTGTAGTATTCAAATATGTTCTTAGTCGGATAACTTAGTCGGATAAATCCATTGCCCTGACTACCTAATACTATCTAATAATACGAATACTATCTAATATCAGCCAGCCCAACTTACCAGTTGGGCAAGTAGGGCAAGGAAGACAAACAATCTATTACGACGGTAAATCCGGATTACTTTATAAATGTTAATTGATCTGTCTCAAAACTAATTGGGTATTTCAAAACAAATATAACGCCTACAGCAATGAGGGCTTATGTAGGTACCTACACCGTCCTGTAGCTTAGAAATTTCTTCAATCTTCAAGCTGTTAGTCTGAATTTTGAAATTTCTCAAACTTATATTTCATTACTAGCGGCTGCCCGCGACTCCGTCCGTTTGGTTTCAGAAACTATAGCCTAAAGCCTAATACAAAAATATTTTTTCAAATCGGACCAGTAGTTCCTGAAATAAGCGCGTTCAAACAGACAAAAAAAGTAACAAACTCTTCAGCTTTATTACATTAGAAGGTATAGCTAGATCATTACAGATCGGAACATATCTAAGACCTAAGACTTGTGTTGTTAAAGCCTTGACAGAAATATTAAATACTTCAGTGACCAGATTAGATACATCAAGTAGGAACGTTTATTTCAAGTGTCTGATAGAAAATTGTATGTTTGTTAATCTAGTAATCTAGTTATTACTAGCATAAACCTTTTTAATTACTTATGTAAAAAGAAATGTGACGGTCAAGAGGCACGGTTTTTACTTTTGTATGTTTAAATTAAGTCTAATGTTTGCAGCAATCCCACTGGCCCGAGTCTACGGAACATATCGTAAAATCAAATTAAAAATGCCATCGGCTAGTTTTAAGCCTATCTATATAAATATCATTTTTCCGCATGATAATGTGTTGTCCACGCGAGTAAAGTCGCTGAAACACATTTTCAGACACTGAATCTCATACCTACCTATATTCATATGTACCTATCTATTATTTAACATACTACAACCCGCGCTACGACTGAATGCTACGCAAGGCCAGTTTTTAATGGAATCGTCGCGTAGACATTTCATGCCGTTTGGGTCTGGGGTCGATTTACGAAATTTGAATTCGTAGAAGGTCTAATTTGCTTTTCAGAGGTTTTTGTAATGGATCCACCTTTTTATCGCAAGGTAGAGAGTAAGAAATCAGTTTAACACCTTTGACCCGTTTCAAACGAAAACGTTGACAAAGGACATAGGTACCTACTTGTAAGCTACCTTTTTTACTGTTCAGTTGTTTTCTCATGAAAAAGTTTTACAATTCGATATAACATTATCGTCAGGTATCATTTCAAGTTACTCAATATTTGAAGGCACAAACTCGATATTATTATCTCTAGATAGAAGCTAATTGCTTTAATCCAGAGAAAATAATATCCTCAAACCCAACCATTGTGTAATTATTAAAATTGTAATTACGGTACCTGGTTACTTGTACACCTAATAATTGGTTTACATTTGATGGGCCCGTTGGTCTAGTGGTCAGAAAACCTGGTTACAAAATTAAGGATCTGTGGTTTGAATCCCGTTTGGGGCAAATGTTTATCTGATTAACATCGGCATTTGTACTCGACTCATGGATGTTTCTAAAATCCCTAGCTTCCATAGTACAAGCTTCAAGCTTAGTTTAAGGCTAGGCATTGGATTTATTAGTCCAAAGAATATATTTATGACTAGCGGCCACCCGCGACTCCGTCCGCGTGGATTTCTTTTTTTCGAAATAAAAAGTAGCCTATGTTCTGTCTCAGGGTCTAAAGATTGTCTGTACCAAATTTCATCAAAATCGGTTGCGAGGTTTAAGCGGGAAAGCGTAACAGACAGACAGACAGACAGACAGACGGACAGACAGAGTTACTTTCGCATTTATGATATTATATAGTTGGGATTACCTATTTTTTCTCTCTTTGAA
Source organism: Nomophila noctuella (assembly GCA_958496325.1). Lineage (NCBI taxonomy): Eukaryota > Metazoa > Arthropoda > Insecta > Lepidoptera > Crambidae > Nomophila > Nomophila noctuella. The sequence continues at coordinate 3,439,744 of OY292495.1, forward strand.
ATTCATTTACCCCAAGATCATTATATTTCTTTTAGCTAACTTTATATTAAACAGCCTCTTAGTTATTTCAGCGTAGCCCGGGAATAAATCTGTTGCGTTTAATATACTGGCGAGAGTCCTATGTAATCCAAGGTTGGTTTAATAAAGAAACAGGTTTAAATAAAGTATTTGCGTGAAGGGAACAGCCTTTCATTCTAAATTCGGTTGGTACCGTTTTCAAATATTATACGCACAATAGGATAGAATAACTCAGAAATTTAATTTAATTTAAGCAAATAACTACGAGTAGTCTAAGAAGAATGCTCTATACTAAATAAATAGTTGCAGATTGAAACTAGTCTGTCTGAGTAAACATTTTGCTTATTGAATCGAACTTTCGAATGCAGTGATGTTCAATTCTACCTGCATCAAAGTTTTCGCTTGCACTTTATAAGAGTTTTATTTTGTTTCTTTTTGGAAGTAGAATGTAGATGCCTACATTCTAGATAGGTATACTACTTATTGGTGGAATTATAATATTAAGGAGGTAGGTATATTATTGAATATCTTAGTCACACAAGAAAAAAAAGTGGCACTCTCGTCAAAATTTAATAATCTTCACATGAGAGCTCTTTGTAAGAGCAGGTAGCGAATAACTGTATGAAAAACCATACTAAATAACTTATTTTAAAATACCACTAACACGTAGGATTCTCCTACATATTACTTTTTTCGCTCTATCAGATAAGTGCGTATGAATGTGAAAATCCAACCGATTAACCACTATTAAATGGGGTATGCCAGTGCATACTTATTCAGTGAAATAACGTGCATAAATAACGTGAATTCGTATTAATACTCCATTATCCGAAAATTCGAATTTTGCTCCAAATAATTGTATTTCGGTTTTAACGACATCGGAATTACATGCATAATTAGAATTATAATCTTTGAACCTATTTCATTTTTTGAGGTCGTTTGTTGATCGTAAAGCCAAAGTGTGTGAAGCACACGATATTTTTATGAGAGAAGTTAGGAAGTTTCTTAACTAGGCAGTTAAGAACCTGTAACTAGGACGTAACATAATTTTATCTTAGGTAGAGTATGACTGGTCATTTAACGAGCTGCCATATACTGTTCGCTCATCTTGTCGTATTCTCACATTTAAAATATGAGTTGTGGCTCCACATCAACATTTAAATATTTATGTAACACAGCAAAACCTTTGGAAGCGACGCTTTAGGGAGAGACACCACCAAAGCTGAGATGTACGATCTGAGCGGACGACGTGCAGTAAGCGGCCAATAGGATTTCTGAAATGGTCACGTTTTTGAGACCATTGGCTGCTAACGACACATCTCCACTCAGCTCGCACATCTCAGCTTTGGTGGATGGATACCCTTAAGATATGAGACTGCCTGAGATTTCTGTATTTGTTTAATAAATAAATAAATAAAATATATGTATATACATATATATGTTCGATTTTGAAATTAGAATGATTATTTTATAACTTTTTATTGTAAGTAGCTCTTATCATTCCGTGCCGTGCCTTGATGGACTTAGGCTTTCACCAATTTACATTAGCAGCTCTATTCATGTTATCTATTCTGTCAGTAGGTAATAGTTGCACGATTTCTCGGTAAACCTGTTAGAACCCGCATGTTCAAGGAATATTACTCCTAGCACGTGCGAGTGCTTTACTCGTCATTAATAACATTTCATAACAATGTGTTCTGTATTACCGCCAACACGGGAACAGATTAGTGTTACAGGTCCTCCAACACGTGATCTATTCATGGAGAAATCAAACATAACATAAGTAGATAATAGCAACCCACCCTGGCTTCGTAGAGATACGATCAGTGATCCTGGAATATATTGTTTATGTGTTGTTAATCATGATAATTTGAACATTACACAATTTTTGTCAATAAACTTAAAAATAATAACCTAATTCAGAGACGCCAGCAAAAAAATATTAATTTTGCCTTAACCCCTAAAATAAAACAGTTTACATTACAAACTTGGCAAAAAATATATTTTTTTCTTAATATTAAATTCATCTAAATTATATTTATTTATACTTTATTGTTAAATGTCTAAAAACAATCTCTTTCAAAAACAGGAACAACTTAATTTTTGTTTTTAATCAACACAATCTATGAAGTAAATTAAAATTGTAATCTCACTTTTTATAATGGACATAAATGAAACCATAAACCAGCACTGCATTGCTAGCCTTATTTTGCTCATTTTATCCATCCATTTATTTTGCCTTAACCTGTAACTACTTACAAGTTAAAAGGCATGAAGATAATATAATGTCCCGTGGGTCAATTTGTCTTGCAATGGGGATGTTAATGTATATTCGATACCCAATACCTACACAAGCATCCTATTAATTTGCTTGTTTAGGAATATTTCGGAACTATCGTCAAGTAGGTTGCCATCAATATTGTTGGTTCCGGCCGTTCTTATGTCTGAAAGACATTTTATGTGTCTGTGGTTATCGATCGATAGTTTTGCACATAGCGTAAGATATTGTTAGTACATAATTATTCTGTGAGGAAAGTATGCGTATGCGTAATGAAGAAAGGAATCCCTCATCGACCATTCGGAATTCGATCAGCTAATGTACTAATAAAGCCTTACTTTGTCGCTCACATACTACTTTTAATACAGCACTAACAGCTTTTACTGGATACTTGTCTGCCCACTCAACGATATGATATGACATCATCATCATCATCCTAGCGCTTGTCCCGGTCGCATCCTCGGCTGTTGCCTCGGAGTCCAGGGTCCGCTTTCCTGCTGCACCTACTCCACTTCGCACGGTCTTGGGCATCCTGGGTGGAAAGACCATTGGCACGCATGTCATCTTCAACGACGCCAAGCCAGCACTTCTTGGGCCTGCCCCTTCTTCCGGGACCCGGCGGTGGTGGCATGGTGAGACATTTGTTTCCCACGTAGCTGGCCGGTTTTCGTAAAACATGGCCGTACCAACGTAGGCGACACTCCTGCAGTTTATCTGCAATATCACGGACACGAAGGCTACCCCGGATGCGTGAGTTCTTAATGCGGTCTTTCCGCGTCACTCCACACATCCAGCGCAGCATCTTCATCTCCGTGACACGCAGCATCTGCTTGTGTCGCTCAAGTACAGGCCACGTTTCGCTGCCGTACAAAAGGACGGGCCTAATGATGGTCTTATAGACCTGTCCCTTCAACTTAACCGGCATTTTGGGGTCACAAATGACACCAGTCACCTCACGCCACTTGGCCCAGGCTGCTGAAATGCGGGCTTTGACGTCGCAATCGATGTCGCTGGACGCATGAAGTACAGATCCCAGGTATTTAAACTGGTCCGTACGCTCGACCAAGTCACCGTCTATGCGTACGGGTAGGGGATCTGTGTTGCAGGCCATGTATTCAGTCTTCGCCACGTTTAGTTTTAGACCGCCGTTCTCAAGTGCCACCTTCCACTTACCCGCTCGTCGCACCAGTCGTCCCCTGTCCGAATCCGTCAGCGCGATATCATCAGCATACATGAGCAGCCACGGGGGTTGCTCATGTGCGTCTATGATGCTGGTTGACAGTTCGTCTAATATCACGCTAAACAGGAAGGGACTAAGGACGGATCCTTGGTGGACTCCGACGGTAACGGGGAAAGGGTTGGTGTCACCAACAGCAGTCCTAACTATTGAATCGGAATCGTGGTACATGTCTCGGATGACGTCAATATAAGTTTCAGGCACCCTCTTGGACCTCAGTGCCCACCAGATCATCATGCGAGGAACACAGTCGAAGGCCTTCTGCATGTCCAGGAACAGGAAATGCAGAGGCGTGTTCTTCGTTCTGTATTTCTCCATGATCATCCTTAGGGCAAAAACAGGGTCCATGGTACCAAGACCAGGTCGAAACCCGTACTGACAGTCCGAGACAGTACACTCCTGTCGTAGCCGAGAGTCAACTATCCGCTCAAATAGCTTCATAGTGTGGGACATTACCTTTATACCGCGATAGCTTCCGCACTCCTGCACCGATCCCTTCCCTTTGAAGACTGAAGTTATGATACTCCGTCTCCACTGGCAAGGGATCCGCCCGGTGTAGAGTATGCGGTTATAAAGGTCGGTTAAGATGCCCACACCACGAGAACCCATCGCCTTCCAGGCTTCAATGGGGACTCCATCGGCACCGACTGCTTTCCGATTCTTCATGTGGCGAAGAGCTCTGAGGACTTCATCAGGCGTTATGGGTGGCACTAGTCCTTGATTCGGAGGGAGGTCCGGTGGCTGCACCTCCTTATGCTGCTCGTTGAGCAGCTCGTGGAAATACGAGCGCCATCTCTCCTTCACCGCGAGGTCCTCGCATAATAGGTTGCCACTAGGGTCCTTTACACAGCGGCACTTGGAAATATCCAGTGCAGCTTTGACCCTAGAACGAGCTACTCTGTACACAAGCTTCTGCCCCTCAGACGAGTCCAGCTTATCGTAGAGCGGTTGTAAGTGTTCTCGTCTGGCTCTGGCTACAGCTTGTTTAGCAGCGCGTTTTGCAGCCCCATATGCGTCGCGGTCTTCAGGAGATCTGGTCGCTTGCCACTTTAAGAAGGAGGCTTTCTTCTCCTTGATCTCCCTCTGGACTTCTGCGTTCCACCACCAAGTCTCCTTGTCACATTTGCCTCCACCCTTTGAGATCCCGAGCACCGCCTTTGCCGCAGTGGTGATTGCATCCTGAATCCCATCCCAGTGGTCTTGGACCGGTTTGCCATCAGCATCAGCACAGGTAACGCTTGTAGCCGAGGCAAACTCTTGAGACGTAGATTCGTTCAGCCGCCACCACCTGATCTGGCGTCGGCAACGCTCAAGGGGCTTCTCCTTGGGTCTTACGCAGAGATCCATGACAAGGAGTCGGTGTTGTGCAGTGAGACTCTCACCGGGTATGACCTTGCAGTTGGCTACTTTGCTGATGTGGTGCCTCCTAGTGAGCAGGTAATCGATTTGGGTAGCATGCCGCCCGCTCCTGTAGGTGATTAGGTGTTCGGTCTTCTTTTGGAAGAACGTGTTCACGATCGCAAGATCCGCAGCCGCACACGTTCTGAGGACGTCCTCCCCTCCCGCGTTGCGACCGCCGTATCCAAAACCACCGTGAACACGATCAAACTCCTCACACCTGTCACCCACATGGCCGTTCAGATCGCCTCCCAAAACGATCCCCTGTGACAACGGGATGCCACTCAGCACATCTCCGAGTTGGTTCCAGAACCTCATCCTTTCAGCATCGCTACAGCCAGCCTGCGGCGCATAAGCGCTCATCAAGTGGGTCGTTACTCCATCAATGAGCAACTTAACCACCATAAGCCGATCACTGCAACGATTCACCTCCAGAACGCTGTCCTGAAACTCCTCAGAGAGCACCACAGCGACCCCGTTCTCCCCCCCAGGCGCACCGGTATAGATCAGCTTGTAGCCATTCCCAATGGACCGGGATCTGCTGCCTTTCCATCGAGTCTCCTGCAGGAACGCCACGTCCACCCTCCGCCTGATGAGTACGTCGGCCAGCTCCCTCACGCGTCCAGTAAGCGTGCCAATATTCCACGTTGCGAAGCGGAGTTTCCTAACACGGTTCGGGGCTCGCTTCTTCAGCCGTGCCCGCCCAGTGCACGGTAGCCCTTGCCCACTTGTCACAGAAGTCGGGCGAGGCTCCTGCGCGCCGTTTTGCGGCGGCGCCCTAACAGCAACCGTGTTCCTTCGTGTGACAACCATAGATTTGGCGGTTTTGGTTTTTACGGAGGCGACTGCCGTCTGACCCCCCAACCCCTAGAGGAAAACCCATTGCCAGAGCCTCGTCCGTCCTTCAGCAGGGTGCACCACTTGCAGGTGAGGTTGACTTGGGCTCCCAAGATGTAGGCGGAGCCCCGAACACCCCGAACGATATGATATGACATCTATAGCTTTTTAGTATGGAGGAAGTTCAGAAGAATAATCAACTTAATTACACAAAAGATAAAGATAACAAAAATCTTTATTAAAGTTAATTTAATTCATAATAAACTGAGGACAGATTTTTCCGAGAAATAACAAGTCAGAAAAATGGATACCATTAATTGAGGACACATTTTACGCCTTTGGAAGGGTCACTCACGCAAAATATTCACTTTAGCAAAAAATTACATTAGAAACATCAATATAATTTTTCAAGAACTACCTACCTATTATCTACAAGGCATCCGTATTTTGTCATTAAGCTACGGAACCCAAAAAAAGAGAGTGTGTTTAACATACATGAAATTATTTACATTAATTAATACCTACTGTGTTTTTTAAGGCTACCGATAATAGCTTCTTACACTTAAAAGGAACTTCGTGGTAATTTATTTTTATTCACAGTAAAACTACCTTTGATTAATTAAGTAATTTAAGGAACAATTTAACTTTTATCTTGATGAGGTTCCTTTGCTATCGCGTACCCTATCAAATTATTAAAATATCTACACTATACAAACATTTTATTTTGTCCTGCTTTTAAAATAAATTCAGTTCAGCATGAGGATTTTAGATTGGTTTATATTATTTATCATTCTTGGTGCCTATCATTGGCTTCCTTATACGTATTTTCTTGAAAAACTATGTACGGACATATAGGTATAACACAAGCACATCGTAATATGTGAATCAGTGATTCACATATTACGATTCAGAATCACACACTATAAAAGGTTTCTTCTCACACCTTTACTACCACTTTTTGGATTGCCATGATATTGAATAAACTTAAGATATTTACATATAATTAATAAATTACATACAAAAAAAATTCAATCAAATACACTGATATGACACCTAAGTACTTTCTTGTACTATGTTATCAGTGTCAGATTCAGTATAACAGATACCACTTGAGACAAAACATACACAAATGTCCATCACAAAAATATTTGGTTTACTCAGTCTTTTAGAAGAGCGCCATAGAGTGATCTCAATCACTGAAATGTTAAAAATATGTATTGCTTAAGTCCTATATTTATTGTAAAAATGTTGTTATTTAACATCACTTGGAATCACGCAAAGATTAAAAGAAGCTACGGATGATATCGAGAATAATGTTGTTGAGCAACACTATTTTCTCCTCCTCCTAAGAACACAGGGATTTTAATGGCTAGGGAGATCGGTTTACATCTAACATCTATACAACTCAATCAGCAACGTTTGTCGTTCCACCACCGCCTAAAGTCTTTAAGCACAGTCGTTTTCTTCACAGCTTCTTCGTCGTTCAAAGCGGCGCATAAGTTGCAGACGTCAGATTCTATAGTGTGTTTGTACTTGAAGTGGTTCTGCCATCTGAAGAAGTCGTAGTAAGCCGTGTGGTTCTTGTGGATGGCGTCCATGGCAGCAGCTAGGCCAGACACGCCTAGCTCGCGAGCGTCGAGGTAACTGCCCGGTGGGAGAAACCTGGATAAAATAGATCATTTGAGAATTACTGAATCTTTCTGGAAATCAGAAGGTCCGTTTTTACGCAGTGGTTTTTGAATTAGCTCAAATTTTTGTGTCAATCGATCGAATCGTAATAAACAAAAATATAATTAAATCATGTATATGTTTTGGCATCAGTACCAAAGTAAATATCAACATTACTTATATTATCTTATCCGACAGTGATAGCGTAGTCACTGTTAAAAATAAATGATCCGGGAATTGTAACATTGGCCATAGGGTCGATATCAGAAACACATAGGGATATTTGCGTAACAGATAATAGAATACCATCCTTTAGAAGCCCGGTATGAATGCCAAAAAATTAGACTGTATAATTGCTTGTGCCCAAAGCCAATTTCATAATAAAAGGTTTCTTCTTAAAATGGGAATCTCTAATACCTATTGGAAGATGTTCGTACATAGTTTATTGGTGCATAACGTTTCATGTTATCAGTGTTTTGAAATCTAATACCTATCCCAACTAATATTATAAATGCGAAAGTAACTCTGTCTGTCTGTCTGTCTGTCTGTTACGCTTTCCCGCTTAAACCTCGCAACCGATTTTGATGAAATTTGGTACAGACAATCTTTAGACCCTGAGACAGAACATAGGCTACTTTTTGACCCATTCCAACCCCCCACTTCCCTGAAATGGGGGGTGGAAGTTTGTATGGAAAACCTAAACTACTCGAGTTAGACGCTTGAAATTTGGCATGCAGGTCCCTTAGTAAACTTGATGCTTAATTGCAAAAGGATATTGCGAAATTCCCACAGGAACGGGAATCAGCGGGAAAAAACATTCGTATAATGAAAACCGACATCCACGCGGACGAAGTCGCGGGCGGCCGCTAGTATTAATATATTATCTTAATATTTTTATAATATGCAACATTTACGAATTTATAAACAAAAAATCCGTCGTGTCTTAGGAACCATTAATTTTATTATAAACTAGCGGCCGCCAGCGACTCCGTCCGCATGGGTTTCGTTTCCGTACACAGTGTTACTATAGCTTAAAGCCTTCCTCGACAAATAGTAAGTGGACTATTTCAATACAAAAGATTTTGTCAATACGAATCGAACCAGTTGTTACTGTAAAAAATACTCCGAGCGGACTAATGAATGAGTTTGGGTTATAAGTAAAACAAACAAATCAGGTGGACCAACCATGAATATTGGCTGTCATTAAAACCTCTTATACAATCGAGAAAAAAACTCGTCATCGCGGTTAAGGCGAACTCTCGTTCCACAATGTCTTACCGCCATCTGTTATGCCAAATGTGCGCGTTCAAACCAATCTGGATCAGGATATTACACGTGTTTTTGTGAGTCAACCATGAAAGCTAGACATATGCTGTTAAGGGATATTTTTTAGGCAATTTTATGAAGAATATTTCCGTCATACATGATTTTTATGTAACTTTAACCATTAAAGCTGCACATGCGACAGAAGCTAAAAAGAGTAAATTATCCTCTCTACAGATTTATTATAAGTATATAGATGTACAGAATTAACCTCTCTACAGATTTATTATAAGTATAGATGTTCAAGTTATGTCAAAGTTAGGTTAGTAGGCAAGTGCTGTTAGTAGATAAAGATATATAGACATATTCTTCCCTTTACCCTATCGTTTAAATATGACTAATATAATTCTACATACTCGTATCCGTGATAAACGTAAAATGAAGATAAATTTAATCCATTTTAACCCCGATGTATTTTAGTAGGAAAAATGCTATCCCGTAAGGTTTTGGAAACACATTCACGATAGTTCACAATTTATTCGAAGTCTGCTAGGTCTGAATAACTGAGTCTTGCTCAATTAATCCGTCGATAGAAGTCTGATATTCCACCGACACCCTATACGATTGTGGCGGTAAAAAGCAACTACTTACTAAAAAATGAAGGATAACTAAAGTTGGGAGTTACCTGGAGTAGTCTGCTCCTCCGAGCACGACTGGCACTGTATTATGGTTCATCGCAATCCACAGTTTCTCTGTCACGTAATCCTCATCGTAAGAATTCTCAAACGAGAAATAAAAGAAATAGTCCTTTTTCAACATTTGATAACAAACATCTTCTCGACTCTGTGGACAATTAAATTTTCCGCAAGGTCCATACACATCCACTGCCCAACCATATCCCCTTTTCTTTAACTCAGCATCAAGTTCCCTGACGAAATCTTCTCTTCTACTCTTAGTTCTGCAGTGAGACACAAACCACGCCGCCACTTTCTTCTTAGTGTTCAACGATTTCTTCAAGTCTTCGCTGATGGGATCTAACTGAGGCCACGTCATGCCGACTTTTGGTCCGACTATATTCCCATCTAAGTCATAAATCGTTATATATGCCCACCCAATGTCTGATTCTAATTTGTAAGTCCACGTCCAGTTAAAGAATCCATCAAAAACTCTGTTACACACTCGATAGTTGTGCGCAGATTCAGCAGCACCGAAGATGTATTTTTGCAGTTGTGATCTCGTGGACGGCAAGTCATTCGACGCTGGCATATGCTTTCCGCTGAAGGTTATAGCGTCAAACTGTTTAAAATCTGGGAAGTATGTTTTGTTGTGTGTTACGAAACAGTTGTCGTACTTACAGCCCTTTTCTTTAAATTTCTCCTGGCCTTGCCCCATAACAGAAACAGGGAAATACCCGGGATATCCACCCCATTGCAGAATGTATATCAATTTCTTCCGGTTTAAATCCTGTGAGGAGTAACTAACGGAAGGTATAGTTACAGTATCTTCTGGTGAAAGCTCGTGTTTAATGGACGGAATGATATTTAAATGGTAAGAATATGGCACGTAAAGACATGCTATGAATATAATTCCAGTAAGGAAATAATGAACTTTTAATGGCTGTGTATACCCTTTATTTTGGAACATGATACACTTGGGCGCTAGTGTCACACGTAACGCGATCAAAGAACTGCTGGTGAAACGTCAAACTTAATGAGTTCGTTGCTGGTCTTATCTTACAAAAACCGACTTTAAAACAAAAACATATGACAAAACAAATTAAACGCACCGAAAAGTTTAGCTTTTTTCCTTTGTTTTTGGGCTTCAGTTATTTTGTTGAAGGCAAACATAGATCGTACACACATAGTCACGACGGATGTGAAATTAAAAGTTATTTAATGGGATTAAATGTTAATTTCACACCGTCTTGCATTTCACTAGCTCTTTTATTCATGAGTTATCGTCTCGCATAAAATTTTTAATGATGTGTTGGACGGGAATTTTCTGTTATAATGAACACACACTTGTTAAACTACTGAGTCGGTACTCATATAATCTATACTTCTATACTAATTAAGTTTTTAAAATAATAAAACTGAAGAGTTTGTTTGCAAACGCGCTAATCTCAATGTTACTGAAAACTTATGAAACTTAATGAGTGTTCGTTGCTAGTCTTATCTTACAAAAACCGACTTTAAAACAAAAACATATTACAAAACAAATTAAACGCACCGAAAAGTTAAGCTTTTTTCCTTTGTTTTTGGGCTTCAGTTATTTTGTTTGCAAACGCGCTAATCTCAATGTTACTGAAAACGGTGGGAATTTTCTGTTAAACTACTGAGTCGGTACTCATATAATCTATACTTCTATACTAATTAAGTATTTTAAAATAATAAAGCTGAAGAGTTTGTTTACAAACGCGCTAATCTCAGGAAATAATGGTCCGATTTGAAAAAATGATTTTGTGTTGGATAGTCAATTTGACGATGAAGGCTATCGTATGTGCGGAAATCGAATACCACGCAGATGGAGTCCTAGGTTGCCACTAGTTATAATATAAAACGTATATTATACTAGCGACCACCCAAGACTTCGTTCGCAGGGCTTATTTTATCCTCTAGGGAGTAAAATGTAAAAAAATCCTTTCTTAGGGAGCGTTTCCATATAAGCTGAGCTGCGCAGAGCTCATTGCGCAAAATACACATCTCATCTCCGCTCCGATTCTGATTGGTAAATTTTTACACGTTTATGCTTGCTTAGCTCCGCGCAGCTCATGTGGAAACCCTTAGGGGATGCCTACGTCATGGTAACTTTATGCACGCAATTTCTCAGTCCAATCGGTTTAAAATGGACAAAAGGTTCAAACAAGTTTTTATCCCGTTTTTACCCCTTAAGGGTGGAATTCATCGAAATCCTTCTTTGGGAATGCCTACGTCATAGCAATTAATCCCCTGGGGGTTAAATTGACCATAATCTTTTCTTAGCGGATGCCTGCGTTAAAAACTTCTATCTGCAAGCTAAACAGCCCCATCAGTTCAGTGGTTTGGGCTGTGCGATGATAGATGACTATATCAGTCACCTTTGAGTATTATAAATTCAGGCTCGTATTCATAAATCCCTCTCAACTCTGAGATCGATCTTGAGTGCGAACTTGATATGTCATTCACATATAAAACAGCACCTCAAGTTCGCGATCAAGTTCAATCACAGAGTTGAGTGCGATTTATTAATACGAGCCTTAGATATTGATACATTTAATTAATTTTTACATTTTGGGAAAAACATTACCAGTTACCAGATTAGTTCCACAGTCAGCTTTACATAGTTAACTTTATAGTGGAGTGCCGTAAGGTTTATACCTCGGAATCCAGGGCCAGTCAATGAATCTGAATAAAAATTTCGAAAATATGTTTTTAATAGCATATAGAAAAATGTTAAAAAAAAAATTTTACGCGCTCTCAATTTTTTTTTTTATAAACAATTATTAATTTTTTGGAGTTTTTGTTAGCTCTAAGGCAAATTATTTGTATATATCCACGTTCAAGACGTACAGGGGCCTTGGTTAAACGAAGATATTTATTAAAATATAACTAGCGGCCGCCCGCGACTTCGTCCGCGTGGATATCGGTTTTCATTATACGAATGTTTTTCCCCGCTAACTCCCGTTCCCATGGGAATTTTGCAATATCCTTTAGCAACTAAGCATCAAGTTTACTAAGGGATATGCATGCAAAATTTCAAGCGTCTCAAACTTAAGTAGTTTAGATTTTGCATACAAACTTCCACCCCCCCATTTCAGGGAAGTGGGGAGTTGGTATGGGTCAAAAAGTAGCCTATGTTACTCTCCATCCCTTCAACTATCTCCACTTAAAAAATCACGTCAATTCGTCGCTCTGTTTTGCCGTATTTTTTTAAGATAATCTAATAATTAACATTGATGTTACTCTGCACATATAATTTATTACAGATAAAATTAATTCTTTCACGGCAAAACGGAGCGACGAATTGACGTGATTTTTTAAGTGGAGATAGTTGAAGGGATGGAGAGTAACATAGGCTACTTTTTGACCCATTCCAACCCCCCACTTCCCTGAAATGGGGGGGTGGAAGTTTGTATGAAAAATCTAAACTACTTAAGTTAGACGCTTGAAATTTTGCATGCATGTCCCTTAGTAAACTTAATGCTTAGTTGCAAAAGGATTTTGCAAAATTCCCACGGGAACGGGAGTTAGCGGGAAAAAACATTCGTATAATGAAAACCGATATCCACGCGGACGAAGTCGCGGGCGGCCGCTAGTTATATTTTAATAAATATCTTCGTTTAACCAAGGCCCCTGTACGTCTTGAACGTGGATATATGCAAATAATTTGCCTTAGAGCTAACAAAAACTCCAAAAAATTAATAATTGTTTATAAAAAAAAAAAAATTGAGAGCGCGTAAAAATTTTTTTTTAACATTTTTCTATATACTATTAAAAACATATTTTCAAAGTTTTTATTCAGATTCATTGACTGGCCCTGGATTCCGAGGTTTGACCATTTTTATGCCTTACGGCACTCCACTATTATACGCCCGGTAAAATAAAAGAATCAAAATCAAACAAACCACAATGCACTTTTACTTCTACAGAAATTTCTTTAACGTTTTCTTGTCAAGTACACACATAACATAAATACAATCACACATCCTCAACATGGGTCCTTATGAAATGAATAACCAGTCCTTACGTTATTTGAATACACCGTTTTACTCTATTTCTTATCATAATAAGAGATAAGTGTATCTAGTATGTTTTTATTTGCAGCAAATATATTATCAGATCCGAGAAATTTTAATACTTTAAGATGTATATTAACTCTTAATCATATACATTATATCATTCTAGCGAATCCGTCAAATCGATAATTTATTCGCAAAATTGAACCAAATTGATCTTCATTCCGGGAATCACAATTTCACCAAGGTTTTTAAAATATGCATGTTGCCAGATACCTGCAACATCAGCATTCTACAGAGGTAGGGGAGAGTGGGTAGCATTCGTACACTTTTTATTCTAAGATTAAAAAAAACCTTGTTTATGCTATTGCATAACCTAGCTGTCTGGATTCAATAATAATTTAGCTCAGTTTTGATTGAATGCAAAATGGCAAAGTTATGGCCCATTTTCCAAAAAATGGAAATCAACTTTTCGTTTTGACCATTAAGGTACTTGTTACAGGTCTGTACTATTTGTACTATTGTACTATTTTTACACATTATACATACATACATAGTTTGATCTATTTTAAAAACACAATAATTGCTTTTCTTGCTGTTTCAGTATGAATATCGTAGGTTCTATCACTTTGCGTACAAACATACGGCTGAAAACGCGAATAATGTTGTTGAGCAACAGTTTAGTTACAGCAATTTCCTATCCTCCTATGAACACAGGGTTTTAAATGACTAGGGAGCTCGGTTTACACCTTACATCTATAAAACTCCGTCAGCAATGTTCGTCAGTTCCATCCCACAACTTATCGTTCCACCAGCGCCTAAAGTCTTTGTACACAGTCGTCTTCTTCACAGCTTCTTCGTCGTTCAAAGCGGCGCATAAGTTGCAGACGTCAGATTCTATAGTGTGCTTGTACTTGAAGTGGTTCTGCCATCTGAAGAAGTCGTAGTAAGCCGTGTGGTTCTTGTGGATGGCGTCCATGGCCTCAGCTAGGCCAGACACGCCTAGCTCGAGAGCGTCGAGGTAACTGCCCGGGGGGAGGAACCTGGAAAAAAAAACAATTTTATAGCGTGCTTTCCTCTGAACCAGTCCCTGGATGAGATAGTGGCACAAACGACACAATCAATATCAAACTTAATCGTGGAAACTTATTTGACTAGTGTGATTTAATTGGGTTGTTTAAAAACTGCTATAAATATGTATATAAATATTAAAAAGTAACTGAATGATTATTTTCTTTCTGGCAATCAGAAGGCAGGAACTTTTTTAAGCTCAGTGGAAATATCACCAGCCAGAATTTCAATGGGCCAACATACTTTAGGTTTCGGGGTATGTTGAGCTCTCCTAAGACATGCCCACTAAAACCCCTGCGACACTCCCTCATCGTCCCTAATGGGGAGAAATGGTAAGTGGCAGGAAGCCTTCGACGCGATCGTCCTTAGACAGTCGGCAGTAAACTAAAAGGACTTCCTGTTGTTTTTTTTAGTGACAAGACGTTTATCTAATCGTGTAAAACAAATATAATTTTATTAGAGCATGGGTTTTATCTGTTTTGGTATCAGCACCAAAGCAAATAGCAGTACCTATATTATCTAATCCCATATTGATAGCGTGGGCACAGTCTAAAAAAAATGGTTTCGGTAATTGGACGATAGTCCGTTGGGTCGATATCAAACACAGAAGGATATTTGCGTAAAAGATAATAGAATAATATCCTTTAGAAGCCCGGTATGAATGCAAAAAATTAGACTGGATAATTGCTTGTGCCCAAAGCCAATTTCATAATAAAAGGTTTCTTCTCATAATGGAATCCTTAATACCTATTGAAAAATTTCATACAAAACGCTTTTTTAATTTTATTGTCAATATTATCGCAGCCAGATTTTAATGTACCTCAGATCAGACACTATAATCGTTATTATTTAAGGGGCGATAAATCTTAGGCTTTTATTTAGCGGTGAAGAATAAATAAATGTCTGACAAAATCATAAACACGGTGTTAAGTAGCTAACTAAGCACTTGTGTTACAGAGACGGTCAACATAAGTTCGATGTTTCCCAGTGGCATCCTTATGTCTCAGGACTTATACTACAATACAATCAAAATAACTTTTATCATATTATGTATCAGCTATATGTTCCTATCTAACGATTTACAACAATCGCTTCCAATTTTATTCACAAAACATAATGGTACAATTGTACCATTATGCTTTATTTTGACCAATTTTTGACCAATTCAGACTGAGATTAACTGGTTCTACAGTCTACAGGCTCTTCATAATATTTATGGTTCAAGAAAAAATATAAACGCAAATCAAAGGCATTTCGCAGGAGATATGAATGGCACCAACTTTTATTTAAAAACCTGAAACTATAGTAAAAACATAAATATTCAGTACAAAATGTACTTATGGGAAAAGTTTTTTGCGAGATCTAACATTTCTAGTATTCAAACCTCAAATTGGACCGTTTGGCACAAAACAAAATTTGCCTATTTAACATTATTTTTTGCTTTTTTCCAAAATCTGCAAATGAAGATCAAAATATCTCAAAAAGTTATGGATGGTTGCTTAAAAACGTTTTCTTGCAACTACAAGTTTCAGTTGAAACGGTTAATGTACTTGCCCTTCAAAACCCATTTCAAAAATCCATACTGTGTACAAAAATATGGCCAATCTGAAGAGAGATTACACGAGCACGCAAAACCTATCCGGGGAAACCTAAATAACATTTTGTTGACCTCTCGGTAATTAAAAAGATTGCTCACGGGATCTGTGGCTTAGAAAAATAGCTCAATAAGCTCAATTACATAAAAAAATATTAATTAGCTGAACTAAAAAGAAGTCTTGCAAAATAAATGGAAAGTAAAATTAGCCGTGTTGATGCGGGCTGAAATAAGTAATTAAAATTAGTAAGTATAGTCACTATGTAACTTTCACTTTTAAGATTGTTTAACAATAAATTTACACTTCTATCTATCTATAAATTAAAAAAGTGAGAATTTTTAATTAAAAAAAAAATATCAGAGTTTGTTTGGAATAGCCCGTGTTAAGTGGATATTGATGGATAAAGTTATATGTTATCAGTTTTTTAATATAAAAATTATTATACAATATTTATAATTTTTTAATTCATAAACAAAATATCCATCGTTTCCCTTATTAAAAATTTGCTTAGTGGGTAAGTGAGGTTAGAAGATAAAAATATTTAGACAATTTCTTCCCCTTAATTTATCGTTTAAATATAACTAAATACATACTATATACTTGTAACTACATGATAAACGTAAACTGTTGTTGAAGATAATTTGTACGTATAATCCATTTTTGACCACGCGGTCTAATTAATACGAAATCCTTGCGATTTCGTTAGGTTTTGGAAACACATTTACGATAATACACAATTTATTCCAAGTCTGCTAGGTCTTAATTACTCGAGTCTTGCTCAATTAATCCGTCGATAGAAGTCTGATATTCCACTTTCCACCGACATCATATACGATTGTGGCGGAAAAAAGCAACTACTAACAAATGAGGGCTAACTGAAGTTGGGAGTTACCTGGAGTAGTCTGCTCCTCCGAGCACGACTGGTACAGTGTTATGGTTCATCGCATTCAACAGTTTCTCTGTCACGTAATCCTCATCGTAAGAATTTTCAAACGAGATATAAAAGTAATAGTCCTTTTTCAACATTTGATAACAAACATCTTCTCGACTCCTTGGACAATTAAATTTTCCGCAAGGTCCATACACATCCACTTCCCAACCAAATCCCCTTTTCTTTAACTCAGCATTAAGATCCCTGACGAAATCTTCTCTTCTACTCTTAGTTTGGCAGTGAGACACAAACCACGCCGCCACTTTCTTCTTAGTGCTCAACGATTTCTTCAAGTCTTCGCTAATAGGATCCAACTGCGGCCACGTCATGTCGACTTTTGGTCCGACTATATTCCCTTCAAAGTCATAAATCGTTATATATGCCCACCGAATGTCTGAGTCTAATTTGTAAGTCCATGTCCAGTTAAAGAATCCGTCAAAAACACTGCTACACACTCGATAGTTGTGCGCAGATTCAGCAGCACCGAAGATGTAGTTTTGCCGTTCTGATCTCGTGGACGGCAAGTCATTCGAGGCCGGCATATGCTTTCCGCTGAATGCTATAGCGTCGAACTGTTTTAAATCTGCGAAGTATTTTTTGTTGTCTGTTACGAAGCAGTTATCGTACTTACAGCCCTTTTCTTTAAATTTCTCCTGGCCTTGCCCCATAAGGTCGAAAGGGGAACTCCGTGTACCCCATTGCAGAATGTATATCAATTCCTTGGGGTTTAAATCTTGTGAGGAATTACTAACAGAAGGTATAGTTACAATATCTTCAGGTGAAAGCTCGTATTTAATGGACGGAATGATATTTAAATGGTAAGAATATGCCACGTAAAGACACGCTATGAATATAATTCCAGTGAGGAAATAGCGAACTTTTAATGGCTGTGTATACTCTTGAGTTTGGAACATGATACACTTGGGCGCTAGTATGTCACACGTAACGCGATCAAAAGCAAACTGCTGGTAAAACGTGAAACTTAATAAGTGTTCGTTGCTAGATAAACGATATCTAATCTTTACAAAAAGTAAATTAAAAAAATATTCGGATTATTTTTGTGAATAATACGGGCTACGCGAAAAATGTAATGATTAGATAGATAGTTGTTGGATAAAATTAAAGAGACTTGTTAAGTCTTCATTTGAAATGAAATCGTTGTAAACTATTATTTTTCCAAAATTTTAAACAATATCACCAAATATCTCTTTTTTGTATTCTCACAATCCTCAGTTTTTTTTGTCTGAAGTTGTTATAGGTGATGGTATCGAGATCAACACTCTTTTCTAGATATTCTTATCACCTGATTTTTTTTTAATGTAAAGATTTTTGTTTCTGCATTGTTTGTTAGTAACGTTCAAATACATAAAAAAATTAATAGAAGGTTTGCAGATCTAATGGTATTTAAAAATAACTCAATGCGCTAACTTATTATAAGTCAAAAATATTTTTTACTCCCAACCAAATATATAGTGTTGTTTTTAAACGATAACTTCCTGCTGAACAATGGCAGTGATTAAATGAGACGGTAAAATTGAACACTAGTCGTGCTTCAATTAAATTACTGATAAGAAAGTTTATTGCAGACATTTTCACGATTAATTTCCAGGCTGGAACGAATGATTGACTATCTGGAACTAGCAGCCGCCCGCGACTTCGTCCTCGTGGATTTTAAAATCCTTTTTTTTCGCAGCCTATGTTATTTCTCAGTGTCCAAAGATTGTCTGTGCCAAAAGACAATGCCGATTTTTGTAGGGGGGGTGGCGTCTTTTTTTTTCGAGTGTCCACCAACAAAACCTGATAATATATATTCTTGAGAGCATTACACACGATATATTGCTATGGCAGTATATCTGAAAACTCAGCCCGAACTGCGTGAGACAGAAAACTTTGACACTATGTACCCTCGCTGTGTCCTTCTTTTCCTACGGCCATCAACCAAACATGGAAATATATATATATTTAAGAGCATTTCGAACGATATTTGAAAAGGCCTATTTTATCCCCTTGCGAGTAAAATGTATAAAAATCCTCTCTTAGGGGATGCCTACAGTTTTATTGGCCAGGTTACAAAAAAATTGCAAAATTTAACCAAATTGAACTTCATTCCGGGAATCACAACTTCACCAAGGTTTTTAATATATGCATGCTGTCTGATACCTGCAACCTCAACATTATACATAGGTATAGGGTATGAACTTGTTATCACTATTATAACATACCTCGAATAGTTAGCAGCTCCAAGCACAACAGGTACCGCATTATTGTTCAGAGCAGTCAATAATTTCTCTGTCACGTAATCTTCTGCAAACGAATTCTCGAATGACAAATAGAAATAGTAATCTCTCTTAAGAATTTCATAACAATCATGTTCCCGACTCCTTGGGCAGCTGTAATCACCGCATGGACCGTACACGTCCACATCCCAGTCGTACCCTTTCATCTTTATTTCATTCTGAAGGTCTTTGACATACAGCTCTCTTTTACTCAAAGTATGACAGTGAGAAACGAACCACGCCGCCACTTTCTTCTTACTACTTAATGATATTTTCAACTCCTCGCTAACAGGATCCAACTTTGGCCACTTCATATTTATTTTGGGACCGACGATATTACCTTCCAAGTCATTTATTGTGATATACGCCCAACGCAAGTCGGAGTCCAATCTGTAAGTCCACGTCCAGTTAAAATATCCATCGTAAACATCGTCGCAGGCTCTGTAGTTGTGGGAAGATTCCGTTGCGGCGAAAATGAACTTTTGCTTGTTTGATCTCCTCTGCCGAAAGTAATCAATGGACGCAATGTATTTCCCATTAAAGACTACTGCGTCAAACTCGGAGATATCCGAAAGGTAATATTGGTCGTCTGTCACGAAACAGTTGTAGTATTCGCAGCCATGTCTGATGAACTCATCCCGGCCTTGACCCATTATGTCGAACGGAGAAGACGTCGGTCCCCATTGCAAGATATATTTAAACTTAATCGATCCAGTAATTTGTGTCCGATAAGCCCTATGCCTTCCTACGTTTGGCGACGAACTATTAAAACTCACACATATAATCACTAGTGTAGCGACACATATTAAAAAATACACCTTCGTCGATAGTCTACTACATATTCGGATGTTCAGCATCGTGTACGCCAATGCCCGATTAAACGAAAACTGTAATAAAACAAGTTGAAAATCGTATTCGCTTTATCGGGCCAATATCTAATCTTTCGAAGTATCGATGTGTGGCGTGTGTGTTGACTTCAATGTAACGTAACACATTATTTCTTCCTCAACTTATAAACTTAACTTCAAAATTACGAGTATCATAAGGTTTGAGCGCACGCTTGGTCGGCCAGTTATTAATAAAATGAAACACGAGCTTTGATAATAAGAACCTGGAACATTTAACTTTCCTTATCAACAGTAAGCGTTGTAAAAACTTTGTAGTTTCAACTTATGCCTGTGCATGTACATTGTGTTATGAATCCGACACTAGCCTGGTTAACAAATACACCTTTTGTTAAAGTTACTTGTAATATCCGAACTTTATTTTGTAGATGGTCAAAAAGTAGATTTAATGAGGAATTGCTGGTACATTCCCCACACAAGCAACTTTACTTTTTTCGCTTATTGACGAATGCAATGAAGAACAGCATATAGAGGTAAATTAGTGAGCGGGATATCAAAGATATTCAGAATTAGATGACTATCTTCGATATCCTGAAATCAATGTACAAATACACAAATACAGTCAATTCAGTCGCATGCGTTCACCTAACACATTGAGGCTCGCTTATCACTAGATCAACAGGTGTGAACAAGCTCCAACGGACGTTTTCTCAATATCCTCAATCTGCACGATAAAAGCAAACGATTTTTTGACGACCCGCTTGGTGTAATAGTCAAGATGTTGCCTATTACGCAAGGGGTCGCGGGTTCGATCCCCGCACAGGACAAACATTTGTGTGCATGAACATGTCTGTTTGTCCTGGTCTGGGTGTTATATGTATCTATTTAAGTATATTTGTAATACCACTGTTGTTTCTGATGTCTGTAACACAAGTGCTTAAGCTACTTAACACGGGGTCAGATCAATGTATGTGATGTTGTGAAATATTTATTATTTATTTATTTTTTACTATTCACAACTATGACACGACATGATTAGATAGAGACAGATTACCAATATCCACTGTACGCGTTGTATTTATGACAAATCGGTGATTTGGCACTACAATCTTGCCTCAACGTGAGTCACGGATCTATGTTGTTAACCCTTGACTTTCAAATTAATACTATGCATGATTGATAGTTATTTGCGAGTGAACCGATACTAAATAAATATCCATACCTTGTACATATTTTAAGAAGGCCAATTGGAACGCCCCATTCATCTTCTTCTTCTGGTTCATGTTGTAAGAAGCAAAAAAGGGACTTTCCAAGGGATGGATGGCAGTGTTCCTCTGTGTTTTATATATTGTTCACTATATTAGGGTCACCAACCTGTGTGACCAGGTTGTGGCTATGTGGATAGCCACATTCATAGCCATCTGGAGGAGTTCTTCGTCAGCAGTTGACAGCAACAGGCTGATCCTATTTCAACAAGATGGCCATCTGATGGAAAGTGATCACCACTGCCAATGGACATCAGCAACAGCACAAGGGACGCAGATGCGTTGCCTACCTTTAAAACCCCATACCCTCCCCAACTGGGCTCTGGCGACCTTACTCACCAGCAGAAACATAGCACAACAGTTATGAAGTGTTATTTCACTTTGATCCTAATGATAATATGATGCATATTAAAATTAGCAATGCAGAGGCTACCTGTAAAATACTTGACAAACTGCTCTAGTGGATGGGCCTGATGGAATCCCACTAATATTATAAATATTAAAGTTTCTTGTTCGGATGTTTGTCCGTCAATCACGCTGAAAGTATTGAACGGATTTTGATGAAATTTGGTAAACAGGCAGGGCAAGGGCTGACTAACAACAACAGCAACAGCGGGCAAAGGCGCGGTTAAAAAACTAGTACAATATAGGAATACAGGGTAGGTCTTTTGTTGCCTTCCTCAATATAGCTTGGATATAGCTTGGCACACTCAATAACAAGGCATAAAGTTACACTAACTAAACTACGATTGTTTGTTTAAGATAAATTACACTGTTCGCACAGAATAGTTTATAAGTCAAATGTATGTTTAGTTTAAGGTTCAGGTTATGGTTTAGTGTTTGGATTCGCCTACAATTAATCGCCCACTTATCAATTCAGCATGTTACAATTAGTCTCATCACAATTTAGTTACATTAAAATGAGTTATCTTAAACTTTTGTTTCATATCTCTCATACAATTTTGTATCATCACAATTTAAAGTTAAATTAAATGTCTAAAAAACTAACCATCGAAATAATCTTATCGTCCTGTACCTGTATTTTTTGCCAGATTGGCTCACAATTTAATTGACTAAATGTACTCATTAATATTTAACTAACTCCACACGTACGGCTTTCCATAGAAAAAAAATATCGTAAAGTAGAACGAGACCTTTTATATGAATCCCGCTTCTTAGTTTTATACCGTTTCATTGAATGCCTGTACGTAAAATTCACTTGGACTGTAAGTCAAGGGTCCTTCAAAAGAAAAGGCTGCGGTGGTTCCTTTATTTCGGGTAATGAGCCTTAATATTGAATAAAAATAAATACTTATTCATATTGTATAATATGATATATACTGTTTTTTAATAGCATTAAAGAAAAGAGGTGTGTGGTACACTTTGCATACTGATCACAGCCCAGAGACGCAACGAATGCGAAAAGATACAAGAAAAAAAAAATGTTTTAGTCTTATTGTCCTACATTTTCAAGTGATATTTAATATTCAATTTGAAGTCGCAATAACAATATGCTACTGTGGAATACTTATTCGTTGAAGACAATGATTGATATTGTACACTCAAAGCTTATTCGGAAACCAATCTGCCTCGACCAGAGTAAGATTAGTCGTAATACCAACAGTTTTCCGTGTCGACACGTACAGTTTCCAGGCTTAAGGATTGTAACTGAGTTTTACGGCTGGTTTTTTCACAGTTTACTAGCTCCTGAGGCTAGGTAAAAGCTAAAGTATGAGTTGATACTAGGCAAGTATCAACTCATACTTTATTAGATAACCTTTGAATAAAAAAAATTCTACAATTGACCTGATCTTTTACATTTTACTAGCTCCTGAGGCTTGTAGGCTAGTATCAACTCATACTTGATTAGATACGACCTCCTCACCTTCAAGAAAAGAGCGTACTCCCTTTTAAAAGGCCGGCAACGCATTTGTGACTCCTCTGGTGTTGGGAGTGTCCAAGGGCGGCGTTGATTGCTTACCATCAGGCAATACGTCTGCTCGTTAGCTGCCCTATAATATAAAAAAAAAATAGAAAATTTTTAAATAAAAAGATTTCTACAATTTCTTCTCTGACCATATAAAATCATAGAAATATTGCAATAGATAGATTTTGCCGAACCTAATATAACTACAGGTTTTATTGAAAATAGGTATTGTATTGGTCTTGAGTATATTTTAGGATGAAAGAATATATATTAATTTCATCGAAAAGGAACGAAAGCTTTCATCAATCTTAATGTGTATTCGAGGGTTGCGAATATAGTCAAGTCACGTTGCTTCAAATATACTCGTATGAATAATGGCGATTCAAGCTCACATTTGTAATGATTTATGTGATGGATATGATTGTTTAGACTAGATCTTTTTGTACGAAATTCCGCGCTGTCTCAAAATGTAAGTCTTAGTATAGAAACACATTAGGCGGAAAAAAGCGAGAGAAGTTCGGCATGACTTAACCTGCAATATATTTAAATGGAGGATGACACACCATACCGAAATGACGTTGCGTAGTTTTGTACAGATAATGCATTGCCGAACTTCGTTCGCGTCATTTCAGCCTGAAGTTTCAGTGTGAATTGGCAGAGATGACAATCTTTATTCCGGTATGTAGATGATCCGGTATGTTTTAGCGGTATGTAGATGATACTTTCACAATTCTACCATCAGATAAAGTAGCGTTATTCTTAGACCACCTTAATTCCATCCATCCAAAAATAAAATTCACTATGGAATTAGAAAGTGAGGGAAAGCTGCCTTTCTTAGATATTTTGATCATCAGGAATTCAGATCATAGTTTAAGTCACACTGTGTATCGGAAAGCAACCCATACTGATAAATACCTAAATGGCGAATCTCACCACCATCCTTCGCAGTTAGCTACTGTTGGTAAAACCTTGTTACAGAGAGCACAACGGATCTGCGATGAGGACCACCTGCATGCAGAAGTCCAGCATGTCAAGAAGGTACTCCGAGAGAACAAGCTGAAAGTACCACGTCATCGCAGACACCGTGCAAAACCAGCTACAGTCGAGCGTCAGCCTGCCGTTCTACCGTACCTGAAGGGAGTCACTGACAAAATTGGCAACATCCTGAAGCGAGCTTCAATTAAAACTTATTTCAAGCCGCCGAAGAAGATCAGCCAGTTCTTAAGACCTGTCAAGTGTAACAATCCTCTTCAAACGGCAGGAGTATACAAGCTTGATTGTGACTGCGGTCTCTCGTACATAGGTCAAACCAAGAGGAGCATCGGAACGCGAATTAAAGAACACATTGCGGACATGAAACATCGGAGGTCAACGAAGTCAGCGGTCTGTGAGCATGTACTGGATAAACCCAACCATTACATTCGTTTTGATAAACCCCAGGTCCTCGCTAGAGAAAACCGATTCCTACCCAGGATGTTACGCGAGGCCATTGAAATTAAAAAACATCCAAATTTCAATAGGGAAGATGGTTGGAATGTACCACCTACATGGGACCCAGTTTTACATCTGATGGGTTCCAGTCGACATCACAGTGTGCAGCTTCAAGACACCATCAGCTCCTACTGCGTGGATCGGAACGTTACGAATGATAGCAGTGAAGATGACGGCGATTAGATTTTAAGTTGAGGGTAGTTTTTGCAATAATTTAAATATGACAAGTGACGCATAACATCTGAGTCATTCCGTGATCACGGCTCCTGAAAAGGAGCCGAAACGTCGGGTTTTCCTGTAAATATGTAGTTTCAAGAATATACCGCGATTATATCCGTTTAAAAGTAGTTTTATTTCAATCTTTATTCCGTTAACATATTATATTGAGTGTCTACAATTATTGTATGTTCAGTCATGAGCACTAACATGTATACAAACCCATTGAAATGTGAACTTTACTGCTTTGACATAAGAGTCGAGGTGTATACATGTTATTGCTCGTTACTGTTAAGTTGAGATTTTTCTAAGTTTGTTCTTCCTAACTGTAGTTATTTATGGAGTTGGCTTCAATCCGTAATGAAAAAAGGGGCAGTTGAGATTTAGAATGCTCTAAAACCAAATGCTTTTCGCATGACAGTTGCACAATCTAATAGACATCAATCCTCTACGTTGTCAAGACTTCAAAGAAACTGGCACGCGACAGCCAGCGAAGACTGAATTCAAGCCATTTCCGCGTAGCCTTTAAATCCAGTTAAATGTACTATCTTTTTATGAGCAAATAAAGAAAAAAAAACATCTTTCGACGACAACAAAAAAAAGTAATTAGTACGTAACTATTCGAACAGGTAAGCATTAGTTTAAACATTCAAATTAATTTTAGGTTGTCAAATGTGTACATAATTTACAAGACATAATAACCCGGCGTCTAAATGTATGTGTCCCTTAAACGTATATTTGGCTTTCAGTGCCAATCAATGTGCCATATTTCTATAAAAACTAGTTTTTACTCGCGGCTTGGCACGCGTTATCATGATTCCTGTTTTATCCCATGGAATCATTTCATCGGGATAAAAGTCTCCTTTCACCTAAGTCATCCTATAACCCTGCATGTATACCAAATTTCATCACAATCCGTTAATTCAGCGTGTGTGACGGACGAACATCCAAACAAACAAACTTTTACATTAATAATATTAAGTATTGTTACTTTAATATAAGCAAATAACGACGTATTTATTCATCGTAATTAAAGTCTGCTGTGCAAGATTGATTTCAGAATCTGAAGTAATGAAGTAAAAATACATGCCTCAATGTGCAAATATAAGAATCTTCATCTTATATGCATTTTAGCAATTGGCTTTAGGGCAAGAAAGGGCGTTACAGATTAAAAAAAAATAGGAGAAAAAGAAACAACTCTGCATACTGATTATAAAACAAGCTAAAATACAGCTGGGCATAATAACTAGAACTCTGTATTCGGTTTTTTTATACTTTAGTCTTTTACCTTAAAATGGCTGCACGTGTTCGGATTAACTGGAGAGCTACAACGAGTATTGAGTAATGGCCAGTATAGATTTCAGTGATGGTTATAGGTCTATTAATACGTAAAAAGAGGTGGGTGTGTGAATTGAGACATTATTTGTCATAAATTGACCACGCCGTCTTACCCACCTGCCCCTTTCCCAGTTTATCTGGGCACAATACGTTGACTTCTTCTTGAAACTTGACAAACTGTTGAAATTTAAGAAATTTTGTTTGATTCATTTCATTTTTTTTTTCATTTCATTCATTTAATTAATTACCAGGAGCATTTGAAATATAGCACAAAATACTCGTACGTATTAGTGATATATTTTTTAACTATAACTCTGATATTTAAATTCTGTTGGATCCGATGCCATGGACGGCCAAAGAAGGACAACGCGGCAAGCTGTGTCTCTCCCTAACTTCGGATTTGAATACTATAAAAATTTCAGTGTACAAAAGTAAAATTAACAGTGTTCTCGTGACAACCCGTTGAGAGGGACCACAGCACCTGCATTATATTTTAATTAAACGATCGACGATTCCGAAGTTTTGTCAACTTTTTTCATTACTTCTGGGACTTCACGTTGAGATTTCCAAATACTTTAATTAAACACTTTCAAGCAATCAAGAATGATTACGTACAGTTAGCAAAAGCGATATTTCCAGTTTAATATTTTGGAAGGATTAAGTATTTTACTCTTTATCATTGAATTAGTATTCGAGATATACTATTTAAAAAAGATAGCTTTCAGAACTGTAAATAGATGCAAGAAGCTCAAGCCGTTCCAGCAAGTTATTCCTCGTAGAAACACTTTTCTAGAATCCCCGCTTTTGTTTCTGTAAGATAAACTGGCCATTTATAGCAAGCCAAAAGATTCAAATGTATTAATAACAGAATTTTAGACCTTTTCGACCTGACCTGTTTGTGGGTTGGATACAGCACCTGTCGACACGTTCAAATGCTACCCACTTGGATACGGGGGCACTCATTAATAAATAATGCGTAAATGGCTGTCAATACAACAACATCCGCGCAAAGGAATTCTTAATACGCATTCGACTACGATACATCTCGTAGTCGACCGTAGTCGGCCGTAGTCAGTCTATGCTACGAACTCGACCCGACGACACGCTACGGCGTCCGAAAGTTAAAGTTACGCGAAGTTAAGTAAACTTTGGAATGTTAAACATTATGGAATTTAATAAAGTGAAAATTATTCTGGGCCTACTGTGTTTATAAAGTGAATTTTTTAAAGAGTTGTGGAACTATTTTGGAATTCTGTGAAACTTAACGTTTACACTGTGTTAATAAATTAAAATACGTCCTGTAATAAAGTGAACGTAGAAATTAAAACAGAAGACTGCCTAATATAGGAGTTAAACTAGAAGTCAACATTTCGACATAATTTCCAAGTACTTTTACAAATTAAAATACGATCGTTGAAAGAGAAAGTGTGTCTACGAATTTGCATTTTTTCACAAAAGTATTTCAGCTAATGAATGAAAATTAAATCAAGATTTTGATAATGAAAGCTGAATTAAGCTTTACTTAACTTATCTTAGTTTCGAAGATTTAGAGAAAAGGTCAAAGTTTCCTATATTTTTTATACTTACCAAAACTTAGTGTAAATTCATAGCTGTTAAAATGGTGATAAACGTGTTCCAATATGACGATGCTCCCATAGAGGTCAGTACTTCGGAGATCGACAAGAGATTTTGGGATTACTTCGACGTTTCCACGACCATCTCGTACAGTCCACCTTCAGGGATCGAGGAGACACTTCCTCGAGACCAGGCCGCTGTGCTGGCCACGTACGGAGTGCTCCTGGCTGTAGGAGGGTTGGGGAACCTGGTGGTGCTGGTGACATTGGCGCGGACGAGGCGGAGGAAGTCCAGGATAGACCTTCTCATGACTCACCTCGCGCTAGCAGACGTATGTGTGACGTGCGGAGTCATACCTTTAGAGGTAAGCCCAACTTTTTTTCTTGTTTGGTTCTCCAGATATATATAAATTTCTAGGAGGTAAAAACGCAATATTCGCTTTCGGCGAATTTTTTGTATCTTACTAATTCAAGGCACAAATTGAGTCCACCTTGCTGCGATTTACATAGACAGAATTTTTGCATATAGCGTCGATTATAACATTGTCCAATTCTAACTGGAGGGCAGGATAAGCCCAAGTTTAGGTATATTGGTTTTATTTAATGAGGAATATTTAATCGGGAAACATTACCGATAATCTGCATTTGAAAAACGTAGCGATTAAACACAAACCGGTCATTGGAAAAGATAACATATTTTAATGATAGGAGTCTTTGCTAATGCGTAGGAAACCGAGGGTTTAGTGGGTAATAAGATGAATGAGACACACTATAAATAATTAAAAAGATAGTTTCTTCCAAGTTTCATACACATATAATAATGTTTTGATGATTTTTTATTTATGGATCCAATAACCGTATAATGTGATCTGATGTGAGTAATTTAGTATTCAACCCACAGGTGTTTTCGTTCGAAACGGCAATATTCGCCTTCGGCGAGTAATCTTTAACACTAGTTACAAATTGAGCACACCTAACATCGATTTATTTTTAAAGATTATTCATATATTGTAGATCATAAAATTGCATACATCTATCTAACTGCGATGTTAAATGGAAGAGTGTGTTCTTTATTGTCAAATGTGCATTATTTTGTTACAAAATCAACATACTTATCATAATTCAAAAAAATACTTCCATTGGATAACAATAACAAACACAACAGGAAAAAAATACTATCCCGATTTCACTGTTCAATTTCATGCGATAGATCACTATCGCCGATCTGCGCCCAAGAGCGAATGCTCTCAATAACAACAAGAGTATATAGACAACATAAATCAAACTCACATCCAGAGGACAACAGGAAAAATAATCCAAAAATATGTGGATGCGAAAGAAAAATTCTTATACGACGTCGCAATACAATTTCATGATATTTGTAAAAGTAGGAATAAGCGATCAATCAAATGGTACACCACGAGTGCGTGCTACGTGTTACCACATTAATATGGTTACTTTGTTAGAACTAGGATAGTATTTTCCTGTATTATAACAAACGACACGCTCTAGCTTGGATCGGTATTTACCGGTTTTCTTTTATCATGTGTATTGTACATAATCTCGTTGAAACGTGTATAACATCCCATGTCATAATCATCTTTGCGCTTATCCCGGTTGCATCCTCGGCCATTGCCTCGGAACTTGTGATATGACTGCGACTACGACTCATCATCGCGGACATCAGGCGGATTGTTCTCCTGCCCGGAATCAGACTGGAATGTCCTAAACAAACAGGGATAACCGACAAAAGATGAAAATTTTCCCCAAGGGACTTGCAGCTACGACTTTTTTTTATGTCATAGGCGGCAAACGAGCTAGCGGGTCGCCTGATGGTAAGCAATCACCGCCGCCGATGGACATCCGCGACACCAGAGGTATCATTGATGTGTTGCCAGCCTTAACCCCATACCCTCCCCAACTGAGCTCTGCAACTTTACTCACCAGCAGAAACGTAGCACAACAGTTACGAAGTGCTACTTCACTGCGAGTGGAAGTTCCACAAAGCTCTACCTCTCTTAAACTACTCTTAGTCTTCCAAGGTTTATGAGCACAACGCTCTCACCTCAACACCAAGGAGGCAGTCATGCTTTATGGACATCCTATGCATGACTGACTATACACAGGGACAAACAAAAATTACGTTCTATGCCATGAAGTAATGATATTACACATCCTTGGTTTTTTGGCTAAAAGATACGGGAAAGTAAACGCCTCATAAAGTCAACGTCAAAGTAATTAATTTTTCTATTTGATTTACTTAAATATTATTTGGTACATCACATCGTTTTTTACCTACATATGTAACCCAGTCTACCCTAAAGGCATTTCCTTAACGGCGTAGGAGTAAATTAATGGCTCTCCCGCAGGGAATCATATCTTAGGGGGCTCAAAAGCTAATATAAACGAATTTAATGTACTGTAAATTATTTACTTCGTAAATAGGTATTTATTAATATAAAAAAGTTTAGTGAGTTCAATGAGTTTCGCCAACTCTTGATAATCTTAAGTGTGATCAAATGACGACATATTTAATCACACTTAAGATGTTTGAATGTTATTATATAGGCTTAGTTACTCGGAGCTAATGTGGCGTTCGAAAGGTGAAAAAAAATTGTAATCGGTCTTGTAGTTTTTGACCCTATTCATTCCAACCAAACAAACAAAGTTTTCCTCTTTATATAGTAGTAAACATAGTATAGATGAAAATTATCGATTTTACAAACTGGTCACATCTGTGACTTGTGAATAAAACTTGGCGATTGAAAGGAGCAACTATTGAGTTTCTTGCCGCTTCTTAAATCCGACTTCCGAAGGCGACGGTAGAATCAATCTGTGATTTAAAAATAATATACGACGATTCTAAGGTGCATCTCTGAAGCGAACTAAAGTATTAATTTCTTCTTTTTTGTTCCTCAATGGAATTTAAGCCCTCAATGGAATTGTTGCGAAATTGAACAAATGTGTTTTGTACAATTTGGTTACTATTAAATTTTGTATTGTGTTCCCAATCAGTCAATAGTTTTATGGCAGATATTTCCATTCGTTCAGTAAATAATGTTAAGTGCAACCAACTTAGTCTTTATAGTTCAATAGTCAAATGAGTTTCCATTAGTGAATTCAACGAGGACAAAAACAACATAGTTCGTCTGCTGAACTAATCGCTTTTACATGAGAGCAAATAAAATGAATAAATGTGCAAACTTTGCATTAACGAACAATTTACGTTATTAAATTGGATGGATATTCCAATTCACTCTATTCAATAATGTTGCTGAGTGCATTATTAGTACTAATTAATTAAAAAAATATATCTCTTAAAAAGAATGACAACCCCTATAGGTTATATTTTTTCTAAATAAAATCCGACCACAACACGTGTCGTGTAAGCACAGGTGATACAGTACAGTTCAGTACAGGATAGTTGCTAAATAGCTTTGAGATCACAGGAGCCAATGTACGTTAATATAAAATGAGATTCAAATATTCAATTTATGCACGTAAAGAGCACATCTAAGCCTCGCACTTAATATTTATATTCTATAGCTTATAAAATAATGAAGTATTTTCTATCAATGGAGTAGATACCAGCAAAAAACGTATAAAAAAGTTAAGACTTTTGATGATTGGCACGCGTTTTGCTTATTTTTAACACAGTGACTGCACCACTTGAATGAGCTGCTTCTTTAGAGATCACTTAGTACCATCGTTTGCCTCCATCTTACGTAAAAAGTAACAAGAGTATTAAGTTTATTAATAGATGACATTCTAGATCTTTCAGATTTACTTCATTTTAATTCCATTTTAATATCTTTCCATTAAATAATGTAACAAATGGCCCGTTTCTCATTTAGGCGAGCAAAAGTCACTTTTTGAACTTCCCTGCTAAGAAATTGAATAATATTGACTGTGAAAGTGGCGCGTCATTGGGAAAATTTGTTCCTGAGTCCATTCTTTAAAAAAAAAGACTTAAGTTCGGGAGTAATGAGATTTAGATAATGGACTGAGGAAATGCATAATACTGTTGGTTTTGAACCTTGTCTTTTAATGGTCGTGTTTCCTGTATTTAATTATTCACGTGTATTCGCAACGTCACTTTTTTAGCCAGATTCCATTCATTGCTGAGTCCAATCTCCACAAAATTACTTGTAAATTATAAAATACTTTGCGTACTAGATAGATCACTAAAATATTGGCTGCCGTATCGGAATATAAGTATATGTATTTAGTTCACATATTTTAAGCTGGATGCTTTTGTACGCCTACGTTTCTTTCCACTTGCGAATTGTCAGATATATAATTACTAGCGGCCGCCCGCGACTCCGTCCGCGTGGACTCTGGTTTCCACACACATATACTCAGTCGGGTCATAAGTTCTGTCATAAACTTTTTAGGAAATTATTGATACACCTTTGGAGTTATATATAAAAATTATTTATGAAATGAAAGGTTATTTAATTTGCAATATAATTTTATCAACATCATTTGAAATAATCCTCCTCCGTTTTGGACAGATGCCTTTAATCTACAAAGACAGTCGGCCATCACTGCACGCACCATATTCATTCACCTTTCTTTCGCTGATTTGACCAGAAACGCTCGGAGAGACACCAAATTCTGGTGAGGTTAAGTACCGACTTTCCCCTTCAAATATTGGTATAACTTGTAATACCATCGGTTTAAACGTGGACTAGAAGAGAGCCGGTGTTCATGCCGGGTGAAGTCAATTCCGCGCGCCGTGAACCAGTATTTCGTGCTTCGGGCCAAATGAGTCGGTGTACAGTCCTGTTGGAATGTCGTATGTCTGTTCTTGTTTATTATTTAAGATAAAGGTTGTACTACGCTTGTTAGGACATTATTTTGATATAGTACGGCCTTGATTTTCCCCCTTTTTTTACCGAAAAACACCTCAGTTATGCCTGAATACGAGAGTCCAAGGCAAATCATGAATGAGTAAGAGTGAAGACTGCACTGGTCCCTCAAAATACACGTGCTTGCTTCTTCACTAATTTGGGCATATACTTTATCATTTTGTTTGTGATAATTTAAACCTATCATTAAAAAAAATGACATCCAAAAAAAGAATTTCGCAGTTTCTTTTCCAGCGTGCCGTCGTAACAGAGCCCGGGATCTTTCCAGCTTAATTTTCTTTATACGATCATTTGAAAAAATCCGTTCTTCTAACGATAAGCACGTGGTTTCAGGTTTTTATTTAGCACTCTTTTTAGTTTGGTTCTGTTTAGCCACAGCTGGAGGGCTAGCGTTTTTTGTTTACGCACGGGATTTTTTTCGTTTGACGCCTTCACTGCTCTGATGACCGCTAGTGTTCCTAAAAGAGCAAGGTCTGCCGCTTCTTTTACGATTTTGAAATCTCGAGACTTCAGTGTATCGATTCATAGTACAATAAAAGAAATAGGACGCTTTTTTCAACTTTTGTAAGAAATTGAAAATCACCTTCTATGCGTTACAACAGCGGTGCAACGGAAAACCCGTGACTATTGTCTTTGATCGTCCATTCCATATTCAAATATGTATAAAAATAATTAGTTCTTCTATTTCCGATATGTATAAATGTTCTATTTTTAAAATTGGTCGCAGAATTTCTGGTCGGTCTTCAAAACTCAAAATTATAAGGTTGTGACAGAACTTATGACCCGACTGTGTATATATACCGTAGCCTTCCTCATCAAATGGACTTTCCAACATACAAATATTTTGTCAAATCAGGCCAGTAGTTCCTGAGATTAGCGCGTTCAAACAAACAAACAAACAAACTCTACAGCTTTATATATTAGTAAAGATATAGATTAAAGCGCAGTAGCCTTCTGGTTACAACACGCGTATGTTCGTTGGTGTTAACTTTGGCAAGCACATACCTCTAAAATGCATACATTAAAAGATGTGAGGAATTCATACCAACTCGGACTCAGGTGAAGAAAAATTTCGTGAGGTAACTTGCACACTACGAGTAAGTGAGTGAATTAAAGCAGGCAAACCACTCCATTACGATTGCCAATAACGTTGTTGTGTCGTGAGAAAATCTGCACACTACAAGCTAGTGTGTGAAATAGAGAACTCAAAGACAAAACTCTCCATTATAATTGCCAAAAAAGTCGCTGTGTGTTTAATTCACACAATAATCCCGACCCTCAGTAATAAGGAATACAACTCAAGGAACCTAACCTACATATAATTTACATATTTCCAGCTGAAAGGCTCTTACACCTACGTTTCATAACCTGTCTGAAAATTTTACCAATTGCTGGATCATAATATTATTACGTCAACATCTCGGCGTCTTCGAACCATCCGTTGAACCGTAATATAATAACCGGGATTAAACGCAAAATTCATAATGTATGTAGTAAGAATGCCGGCATAATCGATAATGAAATAAAATTCATTGCTTTAAGCAATCTTATTTACTCTCAAGCTAAAGATAAAACTTAGGGTAGCTTTTGACACAGCTTTTTTGTATAATTATAATATTGAATTTATATTTATTTGACTCAGATTTAATCTAATATTGGTATCAATAAATTAAGTAAATAAACAAATGTAATGTAATACACACATACATACTTATTGGAGAAAATACTTAAATCTGCAAGAATAGCCAAGCCATATTTCGTTTTAATAAAACAAAAATATTTTTAATCGTTCCTTCTTTCAACAATCATTGTAGCATACATTTTGATTTTACCCCTTCAAGATTATAAATTGAGCGTTAAATCATGCCATAACAATTACTTTCGAGCAATTACAAATAACGTAACGAATGCTATGAACATTTTAAATAATGATTGTTCAGGCATCAAGGTTACCCTTTAATGAATTCGAAACAACGCAACGGAACCATTATCTTCGTAAAAGGGGCAATCAATCATATTTAAGTATCGGATCAAAGATGTTGCTTTTTCAACTCACTGAGAAATGTTTCCGCTTGAGTAAGTGTTTAATAACACAAATTTAATTTCGCATACTAATTGCAGCCGCGCGCTGTAATAAAGAGGCAATAGACATTAATAAAACAGAGGAGGAAAATTTGTAGGGCATAAATACTTAAATGCTTTCTCTGTACGGAGAATTTTAGTTTGTTTGTACAAGGTGCTCGTATAATGTAACAACAGTGAATTTTTCGGTGGATTACACTGATTGCTCCTTTTTTATGTTATGGGAAGGCAAACGAACAAGATGGTCACCTGGTAAGTTATGCCACCATCGTTATCAGCAGTCTGTTCTGATCCGCTTTTTCACGTGGGCTCCCACAGATAGAGCAGAAGTGTAGAAATACACTAAGTGGAAAAAACGCGGCCGAAGTTCATTTTCTATCCAATTTTTCGCGACGTCATTTCGGTACAGTATGTTATACTCAATTAAAAAAAAAAACATTGTGGGCCTAATCCCGCCTAACTTCGGTCGCGTTTTTTCAGCCTAGTGTTCTATACTTATGCGCTTAATCACAAGCATAACTAAAGTCTGTAAATTACATTTGCGTGACATATAAACAAAACACACCCAACAAGTTGAAAACTAAATCTGGGGCGTGACCTATGAAGTCACTGTAATGCGTTCATTAATTGACATTAATCACAGGAGCTTCCACTCGAATGAACCGCTCGGTTGGAGAAGTATTTACTGAAGACCACAGTGTAGCAGCACATTCGTAACTGTTATGTTTCTGCTGGTGGCCTATGAGCGATGGTGGCCTAGTGGTACGGACGGCGCCTCACATACGTGAGGTCCGCGGTTCGAATCCGGGCCCACACCTCTGGATTTTTCGAAATCTATGTGTGGATTTGTGCCATAGCTCGGCGGTGAGGAAAAACACAGTGAGGAAACCTGCACATTCAGTGATTTCTGAATTTAGTTCAGTTAGATCTGAATGTGTAACCATGATCCAATCTGTCTGGTTCCCCTCTATAGGTTACGAAGGTCTGATGGCAGTCGCTTCACTGTAATAACCAGACTTGTCAAATCCTGGATCATGGTCAAAGCGGACCCCGTATAAAAACGGGATAAACGCTAGGAAGAAGAAGATGTTTCTGCTGGTGAGTAAGGTCGCCAGAGCTTAGTTGGGGAGG
Organism: Nomophila noctuella; assembly: GCA_958496325.1. Lineage (NCBI taxonomy): Eukaryota > Metazoa > Arthropoda > Insecta > Lepidoptera > Crambidae > Nomophila > Nomophila noctuella. The sequence goes on from OY292495.1 coordinate 3,475,770, forward strand.
GTACAGGGTCTTAAAGGCAGGCAACGCATCCCACCCTTGTGTGGTTGGTTGTTGATGTACAGGGGTGTGTAGTTTTCGTTGAAAGTACTTACTTGGAGGTATACAGGACATTTTTTTCAGAATTATTGTAATAGTATTTCAAAAGTTAAGGGGGGGGGGACGCTCTAATTTTAACTTTGTATTAATATATCTCGAGACTGGGGTGTTTGATCCACATGGTTTCAAGGCGAGTTTTATTGTATTTAAAAATACCTGTTTAACGATACCCTAAACGATGGGTTAAGTCGAATTTTTTTTTTAGAATTAACTTTTCGCTGTATGGGAGGGGGGGTAAAAAATGATTATTTTTCGATAATTTTAAAAACCAATTCTTGAATTATCGCTATACATCTCTCCACCAATTTTCGTGGCAATCGGTTCAGAAACGGCGCAGAACGAACCAGGACAGACAGACAGACAGACAGACAGACAGACATGACGAAACTATAAGGGTTCCGTTTTTGCCATTTGGCTACGGAACCCTAAAAAAGCAAATACTTATCCAAAATCCACGCGGACGGAGTCGCTGGCGGCCGTAAGTATTTTTATGAAAGCACAACGTCACCGAAATCTTCATTTCAATATCTACTATATTAAAACGTAATACCAAAGATTCTCAACAAATGCCTACAAGAAATATAATAACAAAGTTAGTACATACATCGGACAATGACCCCCGAGCTCAGTCGATTTTTAGTCAATCTATCTAGGAGGAAGAACTTCCACATTAAAAGAAAAACATTAGATCTCCTTCACTATCACAACAATGTATCTTTTAAATACAACCTTCAGTTAAATGTAGATAATTTCCAGAGAGGACAAGACTTAAAGACTTTTAGCTTTGGCCACTAGGAAAAATGCAAGAATTGTGCTCTACTTTCAAAAAGTTTAAGTCGTTAAAAGTTTATTTGCTGATTTGAGAAGTTTGCATAAAAGTACAGAATTATCCAATCGTTTTTTCTATAGTGCTTATAATTTTTATCTTAATTTGTTCACCTCATTACCATGCTATGTTTAAAACTGTCTTTTTAGAATATTTAAGTTTTTCCTATTACCTAATGAATTTTAATTTAGTCTTACTTATCCAAGCCTTAGCTTCTACTATCCCTTGTGACCGTCCGTCCTGATTACGTCCCTGTTATCTTACTGCAGACGATGTAATCAACGGGATATCTTGCACTTGACAGAATTCACAAGAGGTGAAGTGAAGTTGAAAATGTAACGTTTAAATGTTTCATTAAGTATCATAACTTTAGCTTCCTAAATATTACTAAAGCCTTCTCCGTCAAATGGACTATCCAAAAAAAAAAGAATTTTCAAATCAGCCCAGCACTTCCTGAGATTAGCGCGTTCAAACGAACAATCAAACAAACTCTTCCGCTTTATATATTAGTATAGATATGTTAAAGTAATACCACATATTATTGTTACAAATGATGTCCAATAAGATGTTTAGGGCTTTAAAAATCCAAAAAAGCCATACGCTTTCCTTGAACCCAACAAACCTCTCGGGATAATATTGCGTACAACAAGAAAAGGGTCAACTGTGTTGCATAAGTATGTAATATCTGGAAATTGGGGAGAATATGATAAGTATTTGGTGCACAAGAGGCATGAGTTATGAGCGCAATGGGGTAAACAGACAAGTCAGTAATATGACTGTAAAAATATGTATGGTATTCCGTTTCCAGGACTGCTGAAAAGCAAAAAAATAGCGCGTTTTAGGGTAATGTCCCATTGCAGGGCAAAGGCATTCATCCCTATAATCATTTGGTTTAGTACAATATTAGATGGTCATATCAAACTCGGGCTTAGTTCGAAAAAAACATTTTTGGACACAAAATTTGCCATCGAGGCGTCCAAAACTGTGACTTAGTGAAAAATTGGATTTTTCCGCGGTTGGATAACTTCCATTTAACGATCATAATTATGTCTTGTAGAAATTATCCATATAGTATGTAATTTAATCTTTCAATAAAGATGCCATGTTAGAAGGGAATGCAAACCCACTTTACCTTCAAGTAATTTAATACTACAGCTGCTCTATGACAGGGCCACTTAATTATACTAAGCGGGGCAAGGATATTTTCTATTATAAGATAGTACGCATTACATATTTTTGTTGCAATACATATTTTTATCTACGCAGGCATATCATTTAGGTATTTCAACTTATCCAAACAGTTCTAATTAATAACATCACGTAAATACACAGAAATCAAATGTATTAATTTTAACTCGACTAATTATTTACAAAACAATTACAAAAAGTTTTGAAGAAAAACCCTTTTAATGATTATTTTATGTTCACAAGATTCGTGTCTACATTTCGTCACAACGTAGACAAAACTTACCGTCGTCATTTATTGAAGTATGTACCACAACTTATACGAGCACTTTCTGGGATCACTTAAGTACTTGAAGGATTTTTTATTGTTTACCCTTGTTGGGAATCGCCAGGTGATGGACCGTTTGTAAATTGTTTATTACCCTTCTTTGTAGTTGTTTATTCTATGTATTTCGTTTTCGTTCGGTGATTGAGGCCATTGTTCGTTTATTTAAAACGATTCGTGATGTTTTTTGCCGTAGAATTTTCATTATTGCTACTAAAATATAATTAAGATGAAGTTTTAATGCAATTTTGAAACAATAATAATACCCTCCCACCCGAATTCGGTAACAATAAAGCGGACCCTGGACTCCAAGGCAATGGCCGAGGATGCGACCGGGACAAACGCTAGGATGATGATGACCCGAATTCGGCCACGGCTGGCGGCCAATCTTACGATTAGCCAAGTACGCAGGATATATTATAGTGTACAAGTGCCTGCAAGCACAGGTGCACCCCTATTCCCTCAATCTCATGATTCGGTGGAACAGCAATCTCACACGACCGTAGAGAGATCAGGTCAACGACTTTACGTGCTTTCCGAGGCTGTAATTACACCGCTGTATGGGTTATCACAACAATATTGTGTGTTATATGGATCTATTTATGTATATTTGTAATACCACTGTTGATTCTGATGTCTGTAACACAAGTGCTTAAGCTACTTAACACGGGGTCAGATCAATGTATGTGATGTTGTGAAATATTTATTTATTCATTTATTTAATAAATAGACACAATTTCATCGGTCTGACCCGGGATTCGAATCCAGGACCTCCAGCGCGGACACCGCATTAAAGTGCGACCTACTAGCCACTGCGCCAGGGGCCTCCCTGGCGCAGTGGCTAGTAGGTAGGTAGGTAGTAGTAGGTAGGTAGTCAAACAATAATATAAATACCTCGAAAAGCCGATCCAAAAAGTCATAATTGACAACAGTTTGTTTTATTAACTGAAAGATAAACGGAACGTTATTCGTAAAATAAACTTTGTGATTCCCAATAATTCCGCAGGCGAATTTCGACTGGCCCTTGAATTTGAAAGATGAACCAATTACGCAGGATATAATTAATGCACGAATGAACAAGCAAGAAGTGGCCCCGGTGGACTAGCTATCTGACGCGATGCGGTCAAAGAGAGTGGGCGCAAGCTTAGCGGCTTACCGTTCTACTCGAGAAGCGGTGGACTTAATCCACTAACACAGACTTGTAACAAGGTACTAAAATGTGTCTGTTTGGAAAGCACATTGTTAAAATACGAATAATTCTAAGAGGTTATTTTGATTGTCACTTTTAGCTGCTAAGCAGAGCGTTGTCTCCAGGCACATATACATATACAATAAATAATAAAGAGAGGTACAGCTTAGTTCTGCGACGGGGTGCGGTCTCAGGGGGTTCTTAAGCAGTCTGAAGCCGTTTAGGTAGTAAGTGGTGAGTAAATTACTACGGTACGGTTTTATTTATCACTGTTACACTTGTATCTTTTCGAATATAGAGGTTATAGATATTGGGTGCATATTATAATTAATATTTAAACATTAAAATAATTATACGAGCTGTGTCTAGCTCCACGGTAGCTGCAGGACTAAATCTAAAATGCAAAAATAAAACATGGGAGACAAATTTTGAATTCTTAAAGGTAGGTATTTGGTGGCCCGTGAGCGCGATGGTTAGATATTTCCAACCATCATGAAGGCCTGAACACCTATGAGGGCTGGAAGGGAACGCAGTGCCACTTCAACTTAAATGAGCCAATCGTCTGTGGAATTACCTCGAACTCACAGAAGACCACAGTCTAATTTAGACATTTACAAATCTGATCAAAACGAGCAACCTATCCGTAAATAGGTGTGTAGGAAACCAGGAGTTTAATAGGTTATGTGACCAAATTAAGCTCGCACAAAAGGCGCGAAAACGCGATCTGTCAAATATGATCGTTTGACAACGTTGATGATGCCCACTATCCTGATCAATCACTAAAAGTGACGTTTTTTATGTGATAGGGGAACAAGTGGTTCACCTGATGGTAAGTGATCACCCCTGCTCACGGACATCAACAACCGTGCAAGGGTCGCAGATGCGTAACCTGTCTTTTAAAACCCCAAACACTTCCCAACTGAGCCCTGGCGCCACACCAGCACGAACATAGCACAACAGTTACGAAGTGCTACTTCACTGTGGTCTTATGTACGGTGGAGGTACTTCACCAAATGAGCGGCTCATTCGAATGGAAGTTCCATTAAGCTCTACCTCTCTTTAAGTACGTATTGTAATGCAACAAATGAAATTTGAATCAATGCGTGTAGCCTCCCCTAAGTTCTTTAAGTACTGCTGTTGCCTATAAATAAATCGACACCGAGAAAAGTTTACACAAACAAACTTTACAAGGAAGAAGGTGTTACGTGAGAACGGAGAAATACGAGTGCCTATCTCTTTTCTGTTGCGGTATTGTCTTGTCCCTGCCAAATGTTCCCTAGACAGTAATTATTCGTAATACACCTTATAACTCAAATGGTCAATTTTCAATCTGAGAAGTAGAAGTCAAGAAAAGTTTGTATCCTAATTTGCTCTCCAATTGTAACACCTCAATTACTTATAAACTACTTATCAAAGTAATTTTGAGTTACTAGTCTGTTTTTATTTAATTTATTCCGGATTAATAAATATATATATTCCCCGACGAAATGTAATTAAGATCATCCTGCTCCAATTTAATTTTTCCATTAAGATAACATAAAAGTTCAATGACTGTTGTCATTGAACTTTTAGCGCCCTTATCACCATAACGTTGTCGGCAATGTTGTTATGTTGTCGGCATAATGTGAACAAGATTTTCCGTGCAATTTTAACTGCGATCGTTTCGTTAAGCTCTTTTCTTACCTTTATATTGCAGGTAATCCAAAATGAATCTAGCCACGACAAACGATTTAGAGATTCTAGCCACAATTTCTTAGAGCTAGGCTTATCTATACGAGCAGAATAGACTTTTTTTCTTTTAGCTTGGCATTCATGTGTCCCTAAGAGACGATTGCGAATGCTTTCTTGGCTTAGGTGACTTGAGCAGCTAATTAAAAATACTATCATGGCTGTAAAAGGTTCGTGAATGGCATAAACTATTTTAGTTCTTCATCAAAAAATAATTAACCAAAAGCCAATATTAACTAAGGGAATTTTGGCACTGAAATTTACCTCTGTGTTACACAAAAATTAGTTGTAACAGTCACCTCCTTAAAATTAGACTTTAAAATATGTATATACTGTCATCGTACACCATATCAAGTATTTAACACGACTCCGGAATAAATACAAAAGGTTCAAAGCGCATATCCACTTCAGGCAGTTTAATAGCTTTTAAAAAGGTATAATTTTCATCAGCCTCCTACGATCGAGTAACTGAAAAGATTCCAGCACCAAAGTATGTAGCTCAACATTGAAAAACGTTTAAATTACCTTTTGAAATATTTGCTATTTATCCCACATAGTCAACATTATTCCGCTGCGAATAACTGAATAGGCCGGCGAAGAGGGTTCCGTCCGCACACTAGCGCCGCCATTCGTTTTTCTTTATCGACAGGCCCGTTGGTCTAGTGGTCAGAGACCCTGGCTACAAAACCAAGGTTCGCGGGTTTGAATCCCGCTAGGGGCAAATGTTTGTGTGATGAACATCGACATTTGTACTCGAGTCATGGATGTTTATAAAAGTATTTAAGTATCATCATCATCATCCTAGCGTTTGTCCCGGTCGCATCCTCGGCTGTTGCCTCGGAGTCCAGGGTCCGCTTTCCTGCTGCACCTACTCCACTTCGCACGGTCTTGGGCATCCAGGGTGGAAAGACCATTGGCACGCATGTCATCTTTAACGACGCCAAGCCAGCACTTCTTGGGCCTGCCCCTTCTTCCGGGACCTGGCGGTGGTGGCATGGTGAGACATTTGTTTCCCACGTAGCTGGCCGGTTTCCGTAAAACATGGCCGTACCAACGTAGGCGACACTCCTGCAGTTTGTCTGCAATATCACGGACACGAAGGCTACCCCGAATGCGTGAGTTCTTAATGCGGTCTTTCCGCGTCACTCCACACATCCAGCGCAGCATCTTCATCTCCGTGACACGCAGCATCTGCTTGTGTCGCTCAAGTACAGGCCACGTTTCACTGCCGTACAAAAGGACCGGCCTAATGATGGTCTTATAGACCTGTCCCTTCAACTTAACCGGCATTTTGGGGTCACAAATGACACCAGTCACCTCACGCCACTTGGCCCAGGCTGCTGAAATGCGGGCTTTGACGTCGCAATCGATGTCGCTGGACGCATGAAGTACAGATCCCAGGTATTTAAACTGGTCCGTACGCTCGACCAAGTCACCGTCTATGCGTACGGGTGGGGGATCTGTGTTGCAGGCCATGTATTCAGTCTTCGCCACGTTTAGTTTAAGACCGCCGTTCTCAAGTGCCACCTTCCACTTACCCGCTCGTCGCACCAGTCGTCCCCTGTCCGAATCCGTCAGCGCGATATCATCAGCATACATGAGCAGCCACGGGGGTTGCTCATGTGCGTCTATGATGCTGGTTGACAGTTCGTCTAATATCACGCTAAACAGGAAGGGACTAAGGACGGATCCTTGGTGGACTCCGACGGTAACGGGGAAAGGGTTGGTGTCACCAACAGCAGTCCTAACTATTGAATCTAAAATAAATATAAAAGTATTTAAATATGTCTATCCGATTCCTAGCATCCATAGTACAAGCTTCGAGCTTAGTTTGGGGCTAGGCATTTGGTGTGTTAGCCCAAAGAATTTATTTATTTATTATGATAACTTCAAGATTCAGATAGCATAACGTTCTGTAGCGCACTAAAGAAATGCGTTTTTGATTTTCTAAAACTGCCTCCGTGGTGTGGTGGATACGCTGTGCTCAATAACCTCGGAGGTAGTGGGTTCAAACTTCGCGGGGAAAACTTTCAAGTTGTGTCGGTTTTCCAGTTTAGGTAGTACATTGCAGGCTTGAATCACCTGATTGTCCGATAAAAATGATTCCGCGCTTCAGAAGGCACGTTTAGCCGTTGGTCCCGACTATGATCCAAATGGTCTGGTTTCCCTTATAAGTGTTACGCAGGTCAAACGACAGTCGCTCCATTGTAATAACCATACTGGCCAATTTAGGATCATAGTCATAGCGTACCTTGGGCTCCGAGGTAATGGCCAAGGGTGCAACCAGGACAGGCGCTAGAATGATGATGATAATGATCGTAAACTTATCTCAATTTAAAAACTAAAAAGATTCCATGGTGGCGCTAGCGTGTTGTCCTTTTTAGCGTTGTCAGCTTTGCACGTAGTTAATCTAGCGCCGGAAACGCAGGCATTCTGAAGCCCCCGCAACCAATGAATAATTAAATCCACATACAGTGTACTATAATTATGACTTAACTCGGTTACCGAAATTTTGTTACTGAATTAACTTGTGATATCGTATGAATACATCGTTGATATGATGTCAAAGTCAAAGGATTTGAAATTTGATTTACATTTAAATTATTTAGCACGATAAACTTGTCTGAATTAATGAATGTATAACCTAGCCATTTTGGACAATCAAACACAATTCAAGATGTATCAACTTTTTTTTTCTCTTCGTGTATACCCCACCATTTTTCATCATTTTCAACCCAATATTTTGGTTGTATCGGCAATACAACGAACTTGCTAATAAAATAAACAGAACATAGATATTATTTGTAAACATTTGCCTAAACCCGTTTACTAAATTGTATACAATACAAGTATAAAGGCTTGGGATGAATGCCTAGTGTAAATAATATATAAACCTTATATGATTAAAGCCAAAGTAACAATTTCAATTAATTTTATTGTAATTTAAAGTGTAATGATTTTTACCAGAGTAAATATTTGCCATATTCTGGATGAGAATAAAAGCCTTCTTATATTACAAAACCCTTTAAAGACATGATGCCTGAAGCGAAATCCGTATCCGGAGTGAGGATAATAAAAGGTCTCCTTATGTGTGCCATATTTCAGTATTTAAATTTGTTTCTGCCAAAAACACAACGTATTGTGTTCGACTACTTATGTTTGTGTACAGACAAAAGCAAATCCAATTACCATGAATGGTGCTTCTTGGAAATTATTCGATGCCAAAAAAATATCCGCTGAGAACATTTTAAGTAGTACCATCAATATGTTGTCCAGTTCAAACTAAATTTCAGTGGAACTTATCAAAATAATTTCTTAAGCGATACCTACGTCATAGTAGCTTTATGTATGCAAAGTCTCAGCTCAATCGGTTTAAAATTGACAAAGTTCCATACAAACTTTCATCCTCTATTTAATCCTCTTAGAGGTGAAATTTATCAAAATCATGTCTTAAGTAATGTCTAAGTCATAGTTGCTTTATATGTATATTGAAAGTCTCAGCCCGATCAGTTCAAAATGGGCAAAGTTTCATACAAACGTTTATCCCCTATTTACAACACTTGGGGGTTGAATTGATCAAAATCCTTTCTTAGCTTTCCTGTCATAACATCTACCGGCTTGCCAAATTTCAGCCCGATCTGTCCAGTGTTTTGGGATGTGCGTTGGATCACTATGTCAGTCAGTCAGTCACCTTTGAGTTTTATACATTTAGTTATACATACATACATATATTCAACGCATCCAAAGGCAAATTCAAAATTGAAAAACTCTCCCACGGTCTTTGTGAGACTATATTTTCAGTTAGTTTGTTAGTAATACGAGAACTCTTTGTAGGATTATTTATTAATACCTGCTGCTGTTGGTAAACCATTTTTGTTGTCATATAAACTTTATAGCTTTAAAAATATCCTATTTTATTTTACGAAAGCCTACGACCTCGCTTTGCTTCTACGAAGTCAATCCAACGCAGAACCAATTACTTTTCATTTGTGCAGGAATACTTATAATAGTTATCTTACTACGAGTATACCTATTTATTTCCACGTTTCTATTGGATATTCTTGGGGTTTCCCATTTAAAGAAATCCAATGCTACATTATAATATCCCAATATAGATTTGAAACCTAGCTTTTCACATTAATTTATATACGAATAATACATCAATAATAGTAAGATGTGTGAAATATGTACATTCATACACGTAGGTAAACCTATTTTAATAATTCTTTAAACTGTAACTGTTTTTTTAACCCTTAGTTGCTTGTACATTGGTAAATCTTTAACTGTTGAATAGTAACTGATTAGAATTAATTAGAAGTACATAGTAATAGTGGTAAAAAATATGCTTATTAAGACGTCACGAACTGGTAATAGATACCAAAATATTAAAGACTAGTAACCTATTTTTAAGTGATCATTGCAAATACAGGAAATACATTGATTATATTATTCTTTAAGATAAAATATTTAGCCAACATTCTCGTACATAATAAGTCGCAGATATTTCGAGGATTAATTGATAAATTTGCCTTCCTCCTACAATAAATATAACTAACAGTTGTCTGGAGTAGCAATAATGTTTTATTAAAATCAATTATTTAAGATTATTATAATATTTCTGAACAAATGCTATTGTTTTGTAAAATTTTAAACATTCAGACATGCTCCAATGTTGAAAGCATTAATATTTCCAATTCTTCAGAAATATTCTGCACGGTGCGGACAATTCAAGTTGTTGCCCCACATTAGTGTTATTTATGTATTTATAAGCATGCTTATTTTCTTATCACTTCAGCCAGCATTTTGTGACGTAAATTAACTTCTACCTACCCGACATCTTTCTACAGACGAGAAATTTAAAAATCCTACTACTATTATAAAGGCGAAAGTTTGTATGTCGCACCCCCAGTGCAAAAAAGACGTAAGTGAGGTTACGTCGAATCATCGATTTTATCATGTTTAAAAAATACGTTCAAAGACACATATGCTCAATTTTTTTCATATTTTTCTTGTTAAAATTGACGAATTAATACAAGAAAATGAGTTTTGAGACTTTTTATTCCATCACTTTTTTTCTTAAGGAAAAATAGCTTATGTGATATAACGCAAAGAACACATTGAAAAATATGACGTATTACTTAATATTACCTTTTTCCCTAAAATTTTATGTAGAAAATAAAAAGTAACCAATATTATGACTTTATTGCGTTTTTTTTTAAATAAACTTAAAAAATAAGAACAGCAATATGACTGTTTACTTCTTATGAAGTTAAAATAAATCACAATAAGAACAATTACTTCTTTCTTCCACTAGAATATTTTCATTGCACCGAGACGTAAGATTTGATACAGCGGCGCGGGGGTAGCCATCAGGTACATAAGTGTGAATACGTCGATGCAGGGGGCGCGCTGGATGTGGGGAGTGGGTCACTCCACACATCCAGCGCAGCATCTTCATCTCCGTGACTCGCAGCATCCACTTGTTTTGCTCAAGTACAGGGCACGTTTCACTGCCGTACAAAAGGACAGGCCTAACAATGGTCTTATAGACTTACCCCTTCAGCTTAACCGGCATTTTGGGGTCGCAAATGACACCAGTCACCTCACGCCATTTTGCCGAGGCTGCTGCAATGCGGGCCATGACGTCGTCATCGATATCACCAGACGCGTGAAGTAAAGATCCCAAGTACTTAAACAAGTCCGTACGCTCGACCACGTCACCGTCTATGCGTATGCATAATCCCCCATCCATACGGATGGGGGATCTGTTTTGCAGGCCAGGTTCTCGAGTGCCACGTTCCACCTATTTGCACGTCTCACCAATCGTCCCTTGTCCGAATCCGCCAGCGCGATATCATCAGCACTGTATGCTGCCAGCAGTCCTAACTGGTCTTGGTCCAATGGACCCTGTTTTTGCCTTAAAGATGATTATGGAGAAATACAGAACGAAGAACACGCTTCTGCATTTCCTGTCCCTGGACATGCAGAAGGCCTTCGACTGTGTTCCTGGCATGATGATCAGGTGGGCACTGAGGTCCAAGCATGCAAATTATATTGACGTAATTCGAGACATGTACCACGATTCCGATTCTCTAGTTAGGACTGCTGTTGGTGACACCAACCCCTTTCCCATCTCCGTCAGAGTCCTCCAAGGATCCGTCCTTAGTCCCTTCCGGTTAAGCGTGATATTGGATGAATTGTCAACTAGCATCATAGACGCACATGAGCAACCCCCGTGGCTGCTCCTGCTGCTGATGAGATCGCGCTGGCGGATTCGGACAGGGAACGATTGGTGAGACGTGCAAATAGGTGGAACGTGGCACTCGAGAACCTGGCCTGCAACACAGATCCCCCATCCGTATGCATAGACGGTGACGTGGTTGAGCGTACGGACTAGTTTAAGTACTTGGGATCTTTACTTCACGCGTCTGGTGATTTCGATTACGACGTGAAGGGCCGCATTGCAGCAGCCTCGGCAAAATGGCGTGAAGTGACTGGTGACATTTGCGGCCCCAAAATGCCGGTTAAGCTGAAGGGACCATTATTAGGCCTGTCTTTTTTTACGGCAGTGAAACGGGTCTGTACTTGAGCAAAACAAGCGGATGCTGCGAGTCACGGAGATGAAGATGCTGCGCTGGATGTGTGGAGTGACGCGGAAGGACCGCGTTAAGAACTCGCGCATTCAGGGTAGCCTTCATTTCCGTGATATTGCTGATAAACTGCGCCATGTTTTACGGAAACCGGCCAGTTGCATGGGAAACAAACGTCTCGACATGCCAGGAAATGCTGGGTTGACGTCGAGAAAGACGACATGCGTGTCAATAGCCTGACCACACAGGATGCCGAAGACCGTGTGAAGTGGAGTAGAAGGAGCAGGAAGGTGGTCCCTGGACTTGGAGGCAATGGCCGAGGATGTGACCGGTATAATCGCTAGGATGATGATCTGAAAATGTATAATCGGACGCAGCACAGTAGGGCGAGAACGATTTTTAAGTTAAGAGGAGAGTAAATTTAGTTTAAAAGTTAAAAAGAGATTGAGACACAAAGTGTTTACTGTCTAATCCACCTAGTATTTTCTCGTCTGCTCTTGGGGAGCCCAGGGTCCGCATAAACAATGATTTATCTGGGTTTATCTAGTCTGATCATTACATTGAAGCGACTGTCTTCCGATCTTTGCAATCGGAAAGGCGAACTATAACAATAAGATCATAGTTACACATTCTGAAAGAATCAATGTGCAGTTTCCTCGCGATGTTTTCCTTTAATGTCGGGCTAGTAGTGGTACAAGTAGTAAGTAAGTAAGTGCGCTAGACAGTCACAACAATGGTCTGGTTTCAAACTAGGGGAACCCCTGTTATATAAGTACTAGAGACTAGAGTTATTAAACTAATGTCTGTTACTAACGATGGTGTTATTTGTAAGGACCGTGCCTCACATACATGAGGTCCTTGGTTCGACTCCGGGCCAACTTCCTCCTCCTTTTGGATTTTTTGAAAAATATATGAGTGGATTTGTGCCATTAGCTCGGCATAGGCTTGAGAAAACACCACGAGGACACCTGAACATTCCGATAGTTTCTGACTTTAGTTCAGATAGATCTGAATGTGTAACCATGATCCAACCTGTCTAGTTTCCTTCTAAGGGTTAGAAAGGTCTGACGGCATTCGTTTCACTGTAATAACCAGACTCGCCAAATCCTGGATTATGGTCAAAGGGGACCCCGCACAGAAACGGGATAAACGCTAGGGGGATGAATGCCTGTTACTAACGTGTAATTTTATTTCTATTTTTTAAAGATATACCATAGATGTTATTCAGAACGGGCAAAACGCGTGGTAGCTGGCGCCCTCCTCTTGCTAAATAATAGTAGAAGAGTATTGCCATCACTCGGGACGCCTAGCATTAATAATTACTTAAGTAATAACCAAAAATGTGTATTTGGAGAAAGTTATTAACTCACCTACAAATATTAATTTTACATGCTACTTTCAAAGACTCTATTAGGTATCATTGTCTAATATATTAATATACTTACATCTAAAAACCCCAGCCATATCACTTTATACACCTGATGTCATACTAGGAGTTCTGTGAAGGATTCGGCAAGAGGTATGTACGTACACTCAGACAAAGTTGATGTGTGTAAAGTACCTCAATTTGTAAATAACTTTTGCTTGTTATTTTAATTTTATTATTGATAGAACATAATATTTTGCTGTACGAAGCCGTGCAAAACTTATTTCATTAATTGTTACAATAATTCGTATCAATTTATCTGTTATTTTTTTACGAATTGAAAAAAAAAATCATGTGGTAGTGATCTTCACCGAAACTCCACATATTTGAAGTATTACTGTGCAATTTTATTGTTGATAGTACGAACTTTAATAATAACCAAAACTATAATAATATTTTTCCAGTATTAATAAATAGGGAACACAAAAACAAAAAACAACTTTTTTCCTTACAGTCATAAATAATAACTCAAAGTAATATGTGTTACTATGCGGCTAGCTTTACATAAACATATAATGGAATAAGTAATTATTACTGTTTACTTCAGTTACCTTAACTAGTCCCCAAATTGAAAAATGGAGTAAGTGATACTTATGCACTTCAAACATAATTTTAATAAAGGGAATAAGGCAGTAATCTTACTTATACTAGCACAATTGTGTGTATTTACGAGTTCATAACTGCTTTAATATCACATACTTTTTGAAGTACATTTGACTTTTTTGGCAAAGACTGGCCTAAGTTTTGATACTCAGAATCCGCTATTTATTTCCGTAATGAAAAATAGCGTAATAATTTATTTTTACAATTCCAAATGAACTATAAACATTAGAACTAACTTGAATATAACACGCATTGCAACAATTTTTTCTTCTTTTTTTGATATAAGAATTATTGTTCTACGTTTGAAAATAAAGTAAATATACCTAAAAGTTCAGTTTTTTCGCCGTACTGAAAAGTCGTCATTTTCGACTTACGTCTTTTTTGCACTGAGGGTGCGATGTATGGATGTATGGATGTTTGTTACTCTTTCACGTAAAAACTACTGAATGGATTTGAATGAAACTTTACCACAATATAGCTTATACATCAGAATAACACATAGGCTACAATTTTGGAGGTTTCTAATGTGAGTACGTAAAAAATTTATTACGGAAATCGAAATCCACGCGGACGGAGTCGCGGGCGGCCGCTAGTATTGTATAATTTCTGTGAAAAAGCCCTATGAATTGATACTCGTCGAATGACTGATTTCCAGGTAATCCATCTTAAATTGAAATGGAGCCACGTCAGAAATCTTTAAGCAGGTTTTCGTGGTAAAAACAATTCAATGATATGTAAGTTTATTGGTTTGTTTGTTTGTTTGAACGTGCTTATCTCAGGAACTACTGGTACGAATTGAACAACATTTTTTGTGTTGGATAATCCATTTGACGAGGAAGGCTTTTAGCTATAGTATAACACTATGTGTGCGGAAACCAATATCGACACGGACGGTGTCGCGGGCGACCGCTAGTTAAGGATCGAAGTAATGCCCCTGTAAAACCTAAGAAATACTTTGTAAATACATTGTTTGAAAATGTTTCTGATATATTTATTGCCGGCTGCGACTTCTAGTAAACATGTTCTTGTTTGATTCCACACAACAAACAGAATTAAAGAAAAAATGAGCAAGGTCCTAGGGCTTACCGTAGGCTTTTATCTCCTTTGACGTTGTAACATTGTGAATTCTGGGCAGTATTTACCATTAAATATATAATCCAATTGGGTAGCTTATAGACGCCACAATTTCGATACATTAAAGCCGAATACAAAGTATATAATTCTAACAGAATTTTTGCATAGGAGGGTATGTCTTTGAGCGTGTTGATTAAACTAAACCCTTCTTTGTAAAGATAACATGATTTGAAAATATGAAGGTCTTTGCCCTTCCGACGAATATAACTAGACAGGTATTTTTTTTTTACTTTTAGGTACAATATCTTTAAAGCGCTAACAAAAAAAAATTAAAACAAATTAACGATTGAACTAACTGACCACAGCCAGGAAAAGGATTTAAACTTTAAGTAACATCAACTTTACGTTTGTTCTGGCCCCTGCGGTTATCTAGAGGACCTCGGGTCGGGTTGATTGGTATGTTTCCGTCCCGTATGGCTCGTAGGAAAGGATTATACTGATAACGTGGCCACACACAGACGTTGAGGGGCACCACAAGGCTTAATGGCTAAACCTTTGGGTCATCGTCAAGGCTGTAGTCTCTTCAAGAGGTCGGGACACCCACTCAAGCCCTGTCGGACACTGTCGGTATGACAGCATGAGGGTTTGTTTACATATTCTCCTTGTTGATAAAAGGTACGTGTATCTTACCTTAGATTAGAACAAAAGGCGGTTTAGTGGTTACTTTCTCGCACTGGGCAAGCGTTGTAATTAGACGAGTATCTGTCATTGTGGATATAATTGAATCACAGATTGAGGCATCTGTTCGTTTTTATTGTTACTACCGTCCTATTAATTAATATTGGCAATTTTATAACGAGAGATTCACGTGATTATGCGCTGATCCTATAAGAATTAGGTTCCGAACCGGTCTTACACTAATGAAAAAATATGATTATAAGGATTCAATAAATCTGCAAAAGATCTTTGGAAAACACATGAAAAAAAGTTTTATTTTCGTTTGATGTATAAAATTAATTTCACGTAACAAAGAAGCACGAAATTTAAAAGCCTTTTTTGGTATGTTAATCTCATTCCAAGACCAGGACCGGTCAGAAAATTTGTGATTGGGTTTTTAGGTTTTTCTGTTTGGAAAATACTCAGATACAGCCCGGACTTATACATTTAACGCCAGCTGGGACCGTAGGTAAATATGTTCTTGTTTGTTTTCCATATAACGAAGAGAATTAAAGAAAAATTGATCAAGGGTAGGCCCGCGGCTTTTATATCCCTATTGTGAATTCCGGGCAGTACTTATTTACCTGCCATTCATTACAAAGATAATCCAATCGAAAAGGTTTAAATGAAACCTAGTTTTGTTAGTACATGCATTAAGGTTTTAGAACTCTGGCAACATTTTGCGTTGCTACGTCTCTTTACGCGCTAACAGAACAATAAAAAATGATAACGACAATACTAAATACCTTATAACGTATAGGCGTGAAAACAATTCCATGCATTGGTCGGTTCTACTCTTTGTGTCAGATTTCAGTTTTAAAAATAAAGGGCATAGGGTAATATAGGCAGTTGTGTGCAATTCAGTCGTGTGTAGCCGGATAACCATTACACTCCAACTCGCGACGAAGCGGGAAAATATCTGCAACTTTCCCTTCAAATAGGTTTCCTCTAAAATCCTTTTAGAGGTTATCTGCCCAGGCTTACATAACCCTATAGTCCCTCAGTAACGGGCGGAAAAAAGGAAATTTCCCTTTGAAAAAAAATTGTGTCCGTTCTGTGTTCCATGGTCAGTTAGATTCCGCGCTAATTAATACGAGTACTAGATACGTGACCGGTTGGTACCACGGACAAATGAATGCGATCAAATGGAGATTAGAGAAACAAAAAGTTGAATAAAAAAGGTTGCACATAAATATATTTTTTAAGTAATATCGATTTCAAAATTTCAAAGATTATTTTGCGCTTAACCCATCATTTTTGAACAAGGGTTCAAAGCTAAAAAGAAGAGTTCGCCATAAGAGAACATTAACGTAAATGAATATCAATTGCAGGCACCTACAAACGTACATGCTATTTTATTAAACAAATTACGCATCCAACATTTCTCTCAAAGCGCCTGCGATCTAGAATCGCAATGAAAATTTAATTCAAGATTATATTATAAAACAAACCTATTATTGCAAACAAAGTGTTGCCTTGTTTGAGTTTAATTTCATTTCAACTGCTTGGAAATGAGAACCTACTCGTTGCGTGTAGCAGTTTTTATGTACATACAACCTTTTTAGCAATTATGGATTGCCATACACTAGACTTTATACCTAATGGAGTGCAAGACAAATCTGTTATTTCATTTATTCATTACAATTTACAATTAGTGGAACGTTGATTAAAATAATGTCATTAGAAAACAAAGGAGCTGTTTAGATAGTAGTACAAACGAAACTTTGTTTTTGCTTATTTATTTTAAGCATATTTCCATGCGAAGTACCTATAGAAGTATTTATTTATCTATAATTTTAAATTTAAAAGCAAAGAGAGAATCACCTGATCTTAGGTTCCCGCCTGAGCCAACTTAGATCAGATGATTTTTTTATTGTTTATAATTTGAAAATAGGGATGTTGCCACCAGCAGTCATTTGACCTTCTTTTATTAACTGTCAAAACGATTCCAAACTATGAAGTTTGTATGGGAATAGCACACTATGATGTCACTAGTTTTAAAGTCAACTGAGTAACTAATTGTATAATTTTAATTTTTTAATAATCTTAAGTTTACGTATAAACGAAAACAAACCAATACATTACGTGCTAAAAAGCGTCTTCTTTTTTAAGAAAAGTGTTGTGAAATTAATTATGATATGTGTTAACATCCCTATTATGATCGAAACTATATATTATGTACCTAAGAGTGTGTATAATTATGAAAATAAGTATGCCTATGCCAATACTGTACTTAGTATTTATTTTTATGGTTCCGTAGCGAAAAAGCAAAAAAGGAACCCTTATAGATTCGTCATATCTGTCCGTCCGTCCTGTCTGTCCGCGAGTATGCCAAAGCCACTTTTTTCCGAAACTCTAAGAACTATACTGTTGAAACTTCGTAAGTAGATGAACTCTGTGAAAATCTTTAAGTTGTTTAAAAGTGATGATATTACTTTCTATTGTAACAAGAGAAAATTAAGTGCAAGACATTAAAAAATAAGTGCGTTTCATACCAGTTGACAGTCGCATGGCAAGAGAATGCTTGCCAAACGTGTTGCCCACACAATACCCCGGCGGCTAGCATTCAATCAGAGCGTTTGACGTCAAATCTCATCTCCATGCAATCGAAGCATTTACGAGTATACGCGTATCTGGTATCACGAGATTCAAATCCAAAATGAAATAGATTTTCAATTAACCCCTCCTATTGATTTCCCTTTTCACTTCAATCGCTTTGTTTCTTTGGGGTTTTGTTGAAAATATAAAATTTCTCCTCACTTTCTTTTCCGAAGATTACTTTTATTGTCCGGAGAAGGTTTCGTAAAAATATATTAGTGGCAAAAAAATCAAGAGAGCCACCGACAGCCATAGCGACTTGTATAATAAACTTGTTCACCTGAAAAAAAATATTTTGTGCCTAGTTATAAAAAAATATAGGTTACACCTTATGAGCATAAATTCTGAAACTAACGAACGAATATAAAAAAAATGTCTTCGACATTGAAAAAGTACCTACATTATCTGTGATTGTTATACTTATACCCGCGGTATACTACGTGGGTCCACGTGGGATACACACGTTGTAGGTACCTTTTCTTCACGTGTACTTCAAGTAGCTACTTCAAGTCAAGGTTTCATAATCGGCGGAGCAAAGAGAAAAATGCTGTCTCTTGTTTAAAGAGCCTTCTTTAATATAGACTGTATGCGGCTTTTACCACTATTTGATGTAAGTGTTGTGTACATAGGCAATTTAAAACAAGGTAGATCACGTTGTTTTATAAAAATAAATTTTGATTTGATTTATTCTGGTAACTAAATTGACGAAACGATCGGGACGATATATCGGGAATTTCAATGCGAACAAATATTACACGAACACGTTTTCATATTGTGAACAGGGGAATAGTCACGTGCAAAACTAATGTTGACGGGTCCGGTTATATTCGAACTTTAATAAGATTCACGAGTTTGTGATTAGAGTGACGGTTTTTTTTGGGATTTAAAATATTGCTTAAGATGGCCACTTTTAGCATTTTTTATATCATGACTATATCATGATGCATAATGTTATAAAAGTCACTTTTATAAAATTATAGTTATATTTTATTTTTTAGTGCACTACAGAGTGTTATTTTATTTTAATATCTTACGCCCCTTTGGCAGTGACGGATTAATGAACTATTGAGGTCGTGGCTCTGCCCACACTTCTACGGTTTATATCTTATTCATTCACATGATAAACGGTATATAATAAGTAGGTTTCCAAGTGCGAAACATGAAGCCGTAATTTACTGACCTTGTGTAAGTATCTGTCTGTAAAGTATCTACGAGTATATACTTAATGGTTAGTAAGTATGTAAAACACCATTCAAAGTTAATACTTCCATTCAATAATAGGCGAATTTTGGTTTGTTTGTCCAAAGTATTTATTACACCAAGAGCTAAATGACAATACAAAAAGAAGCATATCTATACTTATAATATAATAAAAATGAAAACTTTGTTTGTTTGAATGCACTAATCTTCGAAACTACTGGTTCGAGGTGACGAGGTGATCGTCCATGTGACGAGGAAGGCTTTAAGCTATTATACTACGAGTATGTGTGTGACAACCTAAATCCACGCGGACGGAATTGCCGGTGGCCGCTCTAACTCAATAAAAAATAATACCAAAGTGACAACAAACCCCCGCTGTAAAAAAGTAGAAAACAGTCCACAGAAAAATTATTGTCAATTTTATTTAATTATAGGTATAAAATCAGGCAAATATTTCTGTAATTATCATGTGTGACAGTGAATTATGTCTTCACTGTAAGTTTGTACGTATATTAGGTACCTTAGATTCGTGTTCGTGACAATAAACCAAAATAAACTTGAAACTTAGACGTGCGGTCTCGGTGTTAATGAAAAGAGGAATTGGGTTTTAACTTTTGTAACGTACCTAACTCTTTTTTGATTTGTTGATCTTTTATTCCTATGTTCAAATAACAGGAAAAAGGAGTCAATCGTTTTTGTATGGAGAGTTAGGCCCACCTAAAATTTTAGCGTTTATTTACGATATAGGTATCAAATTATTCCTTAGAATCTCCAGATTATATTGGTACCATTACTTTTCCATGTTTTAACCGGAATCGTTAGAAACAAGATGTTAAAATGTATGTTAACCACATAAACTAATCAGTCATTTTGCTTTCCTGACGTTCAACGCCTGAACCGTAAAGGCTTATACATAAGGGCGATTTTCCATTATGTTAACCTATGTATCTGAAGTATAAACAATTTATTATCACTAGTGGCCGCCTGCGACTCCGCCCGCGTGGAATTAAGTTTTCGCACACATAGTGTCAAACTAAAGCTACACATTTTTAAGTTAAAGACTGCCTCGGCTACTGAATTATCCAACGCAAAAATATTTTTTTCAATTCGAACCAGTAGTTCCTGATTGTAGCGCGTTCAAACAAACAAACAAACTACAGCTTTTTTGTATTATATAGTATAACCATTAATGACAGTTGACAGACGGGAGGTTTCTGACATTTGTATTCAGTTTTTAAATAAAATCAAAATCCGGCAATAGACTAGCACTTGCGTTCCGTTATACGGATTTTTTTGTATTGTTTATTCGAATTATTTTATTTCATTAATTAAATGATTAAAAATCACTACCAATCACCGCCTTAGATAAAAGTAGGCATGAAAACTGTTCCGAAAGTAAATTGCATCTCCTTTATGTTCGATTTCAAGAGTTTTATTTTAATTCTATTGAGAAAAACCTTTTTTCCTTCAGTTATCTGTATGTCAACCATTGTTGACTAGTCTTTGGACAGATAGTTCACGGATATAATCAAAATAAGGCTTTTTATTTTGGTTTTATGACTCCGGTTTCGTTTGAAATTCACTTCAATTGCAAAATTCATAAAAAAACGTATAAATTTTTAACGTAGTTCTCTTTCTCTTAAACGTTACCGATTGTTGGTGGGCCCAAAAAAAACTGTCACCTTTCACATCTCAGAATAAAGGATAGGTTGCTAGGCAACAAAGCCAGTCGATCGTTCTCGATCCCAGTCGATGACAAAATGTAAACAATCATTATTTAGATTAGTCTGTTTCTCAATGCAAAAAGAGCTTCATGCTTTGAGTAAAAACAAAAATATTTTTACTGTCGCTTGATTCTACAAACATTTCTTATATTTACTACTAGCGGCCGCCCGCGACTTCGTCCGCGTGGATGTCGGTTTTCATTATACGAATGTTTTTTCCCGCTAACTCCCGTTCCCGTAAGAATTTTGCAATATCCTTTTGCAACTAAGCATCAAGTTTACTAAGGGACCTGCATGCCAAATTTCAAGCGTCTAACTCAAGTAGTTGAGATTTTCAATACAAACTTCCACCCCCTCATTTCGGGGAAGTGGGGGGTTGGAATGGGTCAAAAAGTAGCCTATGTTCTATCTCAGGGTCTAAAGATTGTCTGTACCAAATTTCATCAAAATCGGTTGCGAGGTTTAAGCGGGAAAGCGTAACAGACAGACAGACAGACAGACAGACAGACAGACAGACAGACAGACAGACAGACAGACAGACAGACAGACAGACAGAGTTACTTTCGCATTTATAATATTAGTTGGGATGTTCAAAGGAATAAATGAACCTGATCATCCACACAGAGTGCGATTCGTCATTATATTGGTCAAAGTAATACTAACTGCGTACAAAGAAGACCTTTTCATATCTTTATGCTAGGTAATTATTATAAGATCAGCTTGGTTCTTGGAATAATTTTATCAACCTAAATAAGCATTGGGCTTTGTAATAAATATACAGTTTAATTTTATACAATGAAATAACTCTACTTGAACTTTGAACATCCGGATAAAATTTCTATGATAAGAAATTCGAAGGAGATCAAAGTGTCAGTAAATTAAATTAAGATCTCTCGAAGTTGTTAACTCAAGTATAATTTATAAACAACTGTCACTACAGACGGTTATGCATTAAAATATCTTTACCGGATGATTATCAACTAGGACAAAGGCTGTGTTTTCATTAGGTAGCAGCTCCCAGCTTGATTTGTTCTGTCTCTTAATTGTCTAGCACCGCCTTCGTATGATGAAGGTAATTACCTAAAGATTAATTTTAAGTTTCATCTGCGAGACGCTAGTTAAATCTTAATAGGTTCAGATAGCTATTTCATGTATATTAATTAAAACAAAAAAAATAATTAATTGAAATTTGTGGCGTATCTGTTGTAAGAAATTTAGAATCCATAATAAAACAGTAACCTTAAATCGAGTGTCGATAACACTCATTGGACTAATATACCGAATGTGCGGTTCAGTAAAATACCACTAGAAAAGTAAAAATACGAGTATAACACAAAATGGCTGTAGAGTAGAGTATACGCAACAACCGTGCGCTGGCAACTTAGAAGCCATTAAGTCAAAAAGAAAAAGTAGAAAACAAATTGGCGCGTATTCCAAACGTCATTGACAATTTGACAATGCTGTGCGCGCTCCACAAATAAATTAGTAAAAGATAAAAAAAAAAAAAAATTCAGATAAAAATTAATTAGCTGTTGAAACACTCGTGAAATTTTTGGGATTCAGATGATTCAGATGATCAAGATTCCGGTCTTCAGTGGTGGATCGTACTCGTACTCAAGTGGAAGGTGAGTTGTACTCTTTTATTTGAGACGGCGATTAGTTCTATGCGAATTGTTACCGACCTTTGTATTTGAGCTTTTTAAAGTAATGGACTACTTATAATTTTAATATGGTTCAAACTTGCTGCTCTTATAAGCACATTAAAAAAATGATTACAAGCTTAATAACCTTCGTCTTCCCAATCATCTGCATATATTTCTGCTCTAAGTTCTCATTTGATAGTGACAAATTCCACCTAAGCATTTAATGTAAGATCGCAAATTGTAGCGCTAATTTGTTTATGAACAAGAAAACAAACACAGTAATTGTTTGGTATCTATCCGTGATAGAACAGTTGCCTGATCGGTGTAATGTCGAGTGTGCTCTTTGGAGTAAAGCGCGGGCGGTGTTTCCCTACACGATCCCCAACCAACGAGGCCGAAAACGCGCGCCCGCACAAATACTGGCCATTTAGAAAAAAAAGTAAGAAAAAGGAAGAAAATCAAAACGTCACATTTTTTCACTCTCTCTCGAAAACAATTGGACATCACCGTGCGTGCCTAGTTTTTCAACTTATAAAAATAAGGATTAATCCGCTTGCTGATAATATCCGTGATATTTAAAGTTTAAATAAATTGTGGTCGAACGTGGTGGATCGTATTCGCTGCAGGAGCCCGGACGTTGCAGAGGAAAGGTGAGTCGTACTTGCTTTCTGTCGTGACGGCCATTTGTTTTTCAGCGGATTGATATAGAAACCGTGTTTCCCTTATTTTTCACTATTGTTTCTTTATCCTAAAAATACAGTCCACACTCTGCTCTAACAGTAATCATTATGAAAAATGGTTTCCCATATTTATCTTTAGATTATGAACTTGTAAATAAAAGTGGCTCCTTTTGGTTTGATTAGTGGTTACCAGCAGATCGAATTACAGTAAAATCCCTTTTAAAATAATAATAACATTAATTAAGTCATAGGAAGAAGATTGCCGCATCGGTGAAAGTTGGAGGTCTTTATTTAACGGGGAGCTACCTTCTACTACTTTCATCATATCATTCAGCCTCTGCTGGGCACAGTGGTCATTTATTGTTCAGTGGCTATACCGCGTACACGGAATTCCATGTTACTCGACTTGGCTTGCCTACGTTGTATAGACGCCCGAGAGGTGCCGCAAGACTCACTAGAGACTAAACTTGAGACTTCGGGCCACTTTGCCTGACTTGCTCCCGTGAAGGCATGATTACTTAAGTCTTACATGTGCCAAGTCGTGTCTATAAATATAACGTCTTTATGTTCAGAAATACCTACCCATTCCAAATTAGCTGAAAAATACCAAGGCTCCGCACTGTTGGCTTTGGCCCCACGCACGCTTCAAAGGACTATCCCTGTGGGCCCCCGAGATCTTTGAATGTACATACATAATAATAATATATAATAATACTTGTACTTGGGTAGCGAAAGGTTATTTACTTATAGATCATAGCTACGACTTAACCATCAAACAATAAGGAAAAGCTCCTTGGAAGTTGTGCCTACATTTAATGTGCTTAATTTTCCTCCACGCTAGCAAAATTTTTCCTTTGAGGAGAAAAACGCCTGCGAATTGAATAACAAAAGTGTAAAGTTTTCTTCTACTTCTTCTTATTAAATAACAAATGCATTACAAAATCTTTATTGCAATAAACACTATTGCATCTACCATATAAGTAATAGAATATATTCTTCTAATTTTTTTACTTAATATTGTTGAAGATAAGCAACTTTCGCAGATACCAGTCATCGGATAGATGACGGAAAATTTTGTTTTCTAAATCCTCGGTGTTTCGGAGGGTCCTGCGTCTGATCTCTCTACGGTCGTGCCAGGATACTGTCCTACCGAGTGCACCTGTGCCTGCGCACACGTTTCTTGTACTTAATTATATCCTGCGTACCTGGCTGATCGATAAAGATTGGTCCACGAAGCCGATACGGCTCGGAGGATATTGTATAACAAGGCTTTTTGATTTCTACATTAATTTAGGAAAATATCTTTCATTCATATTACTGGAAAATCTCGCTTTGACCTAATCCCAACTTAAATTCTAAATTCCATCTAGGTCCAGACATTTACTTTTATTAACGAATCCATTTGAAGATAAGAGTGACAGCTTGATGTAATAAATTATCGTTAATGTAAACTTCTAAAAGATGTAAGGAAAATACAATTAATGTCACCATTTTGTTTTGAGTTCTAACTATGCTCATACTCAGCCATTTGACTTCTAAATTCTAATCGATTCATCAAAATGTTTTGCATTCTGTTTGAAGCGTAATAATATGAAATAGCAACGTATTTACTGCCATTTCACGAACGCACCACATTTGTTGAATTACTACTCTACCAAAAACTTTATGCTATTTTCATTAATTTTATTACCGTTAGTTTCTGTTTCTCCTTAATATGCTTTTAACCAATGATTGGTTTTAATTAAATTTTGACTGAAATTAACATGATCATGGGAAAGAACAATATCCAATGAGGACATTTCATTGTAAAAATAATTTTACATGCCGCCTTTTTTTAACAGTTTTTGTATGATAAATCCTCTCTCAGATGCTGGGCTGCACCATTGCATATTGAAATCAAAGTGGCCAAGAGCATGCTTGGTCTGACTGAACTAATAGCTGACATTAGCGGACAATGGTATTGCTCACGTTGTGTGGGAGCAGGATTTAATATAGCAACGAAATTCCAGGTAAAACGTTTGTCACTGGAAATTGCCAGTGGTTACTTGTAATTAGATGTTATATTACAGGCATATAGCATCTAATAACAAAATTCCTAGACTAGAATACCTACTATCTACCTTCTACGTATAGCTGGAAGATTCGTCATTTACCGTGTTTGATCCTGGGAACGTGAACAAATATTTAGTCACGTAGCCGATACGCTAGGCATCATCATTAATGCGTGCCCATCCACCCACTGAACTGCCATAAAAAGAAATCGAAACGAGGATATAATCCGTACAATTTATGTACAGCAACGGTACGCCAGACGGAGCACTGCGGATTTTGCACCACCCTTATTTCCAGGGCATAGATACTATTATTGACCAACAAACATTTACCGTGATGCTCGAGTGCTCGACTGACCGTACGTTGTTTTTCTGCTTCATATTCTGAGAGAACGTTATCGGATATCCGAAATTATTCAGTACGTGATGTCACGAGCGGTCGCTGCTTGTTTATTCAATTAACATGCATCTGCATTTATCAATATAAATAACGTGCTTTGGCCTCGTCGATTTGGCCATCACAATAATTTTGTTCAGTATTGCCCTAGATATCAAGCGAGGAAAGAATCATAAATCATAATATTTACGTTTTAAAATGATGATTACATTTGCAAAAATGATAGCGGTTTGCTGAGCGTTTGGCAGAAAAGTTTTGTAGCCCGTGTGTTTACGTGTAAGTGTTTACCAAGCCGCCAAGTACGGAAGCGTTGGACGTCGAAAGCGGGTAGTGTAAATCAAGGTGTATAGGAGGTTTGATAAATATTTAATATATTCCGCTGTTCACAGGTATTGGTTACGTGATTACTTGCTTTAGCTTCCATTGGTAACATGACAAAATGTGCTAGACTTACTTAATTTACTTATTTATTTATATTGATAAATGCAATTTACTTACCGTAAATTGAAGTGAAATTACTACAAATTTATAATCTAGTAGTTTTTTGTATTTCTCAAATTTAATTTGTTAAAATAAATTTTAGTATTGGTCATTTGATATCAGTATTTTACTTTATACGGATAAAAATATTTTAGACTTTCACGTTGCATTATATGTACTTAGCACTAATATAATTTAACGGGACTAAACGGATATTAAGAAGTCGACGTTCCTGCATAAATATTAAGATTCCTGAATATTTGAATAATAAATCAAATGTCTGACTAAAAATACCGGTAGTGGCAGTAGTTCGGTTACTAGTCGATTGACCAAACTACTGCATCATTCAAGTGTCAGTGGTTCCGTTAATAATATAATTTTACTAAAATTGAAAGAGCTCCATTTTGTTCCTCTGATTTAATCATCTCAAAAAGACAACTTATGGTACCTACTCTGACCAGGCCTAAGTACATGGATAACATACAATGTTATAAGAGGTATCTTTGAATTGTATGTATTATTTTCACTTCCCATTAATTAAGAAACTAGAAAAATACTCTCGAGGCGGCTCACAATTTAAAAGGAGATCTACTATTTTAAGAGAACTTAGCTACCATAGGAATCTTAAACAAGGGAATTTCCACATGTTTATTATGCAGTTGGTCTCGTAGCCAGCTCTTACGAATCTATGGTATCCCTGGTAAAGTTTTATTTTTTTATCCGAAATAAAACAGAAATACAAAGCTCGTTTTATTTTAGTTAAATTAATTATTGTTAACCGAACTCTTGCTATTACCACCTACACTACACACTAAAGAATATCGTTAGTTTGTTGGTCCTCACCAACCGGACAAATAGCCGACCTACTGCCACTAGAGGTAAAAATAAAAATTCTACTCAAAGGTTTGTTCATCCCCAGCAAACGAAAAAGTATCAATGAAACGGAAGCCGCTGTGATTTTCACTTCAAACACGTTTTTCTTTCCTTAGTAGAGAAATTAATTAAGGTCGTTTTTATTTGTTTTGTCACAAGTCTTTTTATTTACTTCATAGTTTCTTGGTTACTTAAAAATTATTCCTCGTTCATTGAGTTCTTTCCACAAAAAAGTGACTGTCTGTAGGTACTTGTGATTAAAACCCAGACACAAAAAAAAAAGCTTTGGACCTCTTTCTGATTTTGATAAAATTTTCACAAGTAGCCTACCACTGAGTCGCCTTATAAAACCCACGTTAAACAATCGATGAGCTTTATAGTAGGTACTATATACTATTTTCTAGGCTGGCACGACTCGGCACTGAGTAAACAATAGGAACTCTTTTCAATATAAAATCAATATCATTGTAGTCACGTACGCGTTTGATGAATATTTTCCAAAAGGGTTAGGAGGTCTTACCCTGATAACAAAACAAATATTTGGATATACTGAATTAGTAAGTACCTGAAAAACTCTTATCTTAGGAGAGAAAAGGTGGGCTAAGTCGCTTTTCAATGTGCGCCGGAGGTCCTTAATTCAAATCACCTATTTGAGTTTGGGCTATTTAAGCTATACTATAACACTATGTGTGCGGAAACCAAATTTCACGCGGACGTTGTCGCGGGCTATCGCTAGTAGTTTATAATTTCTTTAAATATACTCCTATCGTATTATATCTATCGGTTTGCAATCTTCCATAACTCAAGCTTAACTTGACCTTGGCGAATGGTATGTTAGTTCAAGTTTTTCTACAATTTGTAAAATTCTTAGTAAACCCTTCCTATGAACTCAGAAAGTACGTAAATCCAATACAACTGAGCTTAATCTCAATAATTTTGTTTTCTGTACCACCGAACTATGAGTGTGAATATTATTGCACCCGCCATTGTTGTATGTGATAAAATGGTAATTGGTGCCCGTAAGAATTGCATTAGTAGTATCAAAATAATACATATTAATGACAACACTCTACTTGCTTTTCACATCGCACCCATAATATTCTACAGATTAAACAATTTCAGACGGATTTGATTGCATACAAAATTACAAAGGCAGATCATTTTTTTGTTGCCCAAAAGGTGAAAAGAAAAGCTAGCTGAGTCCGTGACAGTTCAATCTTTCGTTTTCAATGCAAGACTTGAAACTGTTAGATATTCCCTTTGTGTACTCAAACCGATTAAAATCGTTGCTTCGGGTGGAAAGAGTAGAAGGTAGCATAGGAGCCTCTAATAGACATCAAATAAGGTTATGTTTTTATTTTTCTATAGTACAGTAATTTGAATGGAATTGTAGTTAACTCATGTTGAAACCAAACCAATTTAAGACGAGTTTGTGGTGAAAAACGTAAAAATAACTTTTTCTTCGAGAAAATATTAATTGATAACATTATTTCTTATGTCTAAGCAAATGAAGTAGCTTACAAATACGTTCAAACGATGAGAGCTAAAAAGATAATTTCCTTTCACCAAATAAATAGAACATCAAACAATCAGCATCCTCCTGAATTATTAACAAAGTTTCGAAATGGTGATTTTATCTACATATAGTTTCCGAACTCGCTATTTAGTCCGGTGCGGTCCGGTACCTTAATTATATTTCTACTAGCGGCCGCCCGCGACTCCGTCCGCGTGGATTTCGATTTCCAAAATCCTATGTGTTATTCTGATGTATTAGCTATATTGTGGTAAAGTTTCATTCAAATCCATTCAGTAGGTTTTACGTGAAAGAGTAACAAACATCCATACATCCATACATCCACACATCTATACTTACAAACTTTCGCCTTCATAATAGTAGTAGGATAACAATATTATAAAGCTGAAGAGTTTTGTTTGTTTGTTTATTTGAACTCGCTAATCTCAGGAAGTACTGGTTCGAATCGAAAAAATATTACTGTGGTGGATATCCTATTTGTCGAGAAAGGCTTTAAGCTATATATTACACTGCGACGGAGTGCGATCTCAGGGTTCTTATGGCCTCTCCCGTCGTAGGTAATTGGTAGTGGTTTAAATAAATAGGCATGTGATCCGGATGAACGAATTTTATTTCTCACAAACAATTCACACAATTTGTAACACTTCTTGAATTGTAACAGGTTATTGGTATTTAATATTTAATAAATATTATAATGAATATTTATACACCGTTACAATACTAATGTGTGATACTTTTAATGCACATGGTCAGCTGCCCAGTGTAGTCGAGAGTTTGAAGCAAAGTTCGGTTTTGCCAGCCATATTCGTGCTCACCAAGAAGAGTCTGAGGTTGCCGTTGTTGGACACGACAATGAATGAGGACTTTATATGTGTGCAGAAACTGAAATCCACGCGGACTAGTGTTCCTATTAATAGCAGCCGCTGCGTTTAATGTCCGGAAAATCATCGTGAGATATTTAAGTCAGTTAATAAGCTTTTGGTGTTCTAAAACTACTTAGATCTTAGTATAATAATATATTAATATCTGATCGAAGTAGTGAAGAAATAAGTAATAATTATTAATAATTTATTGATTTATTTATTACAATTGGATACAATATAATAAATTATTTGAACTAACGCACCGATTGCCTAGCGCCAAACTAAGCTCGAAGCCTAAATTAAAGTTAGGGGACAGATGGACAAACTTAAATACTTTTATAAACATCCATGACTTGAGTACAAATGCCGATGTTCATCATCACTCAAACATTTTCCCCTAGCTGTGTTCTTACCCGTGACTCTTGGTTTTGTAGCCAGGGTCTCTGACCACTAGGCCAAGGAGTCCGTCGAGTATACACATACTACAGATATCCCTATCATATTATTGATTTTGAATCAGTACCTACCTAGTGGTTTTGTCCGTTTTTCGACTCTACAAGTAGCTCAGACGATGGCCTCCTTGCAAAGTTTCCTGGAATTTGATTCGCCAAACTTGCAACATCGGATACTTAGTGAATTTGACGAACCCTAATAAATTACGAGACTAAAAGCACTTGTCCAACCAAATTTAATGAATGTATGTTGATTTTATTTGTTTAACCTTGAGATATAAGGGACTAATTCAATTATCAAAGTTAACTTGTACGAGTCTCCTTATCAACGTTTTCTAGTTCCAAGAAAGTAAAGCTTTCTAGTTTCACATCATTCATTAATTGTATCAATTTGTTTTTACAAAGCATAAAGAGTTAGAAGTCGGAAACAAGAACAATATTTGTTTTACAATTTAAGTTAAACAAGAGCAATAGGTGTTTTACAAAGGCGAAATTCTAGTTAGTAGAGACTAACTAGAATTTCTCCTTTGTCACATTACCACGTTTATTAAAACTTTTCAACTTCAAGGAAACATTTGCATTGCATTTCGTATTTATTAGGTCTAGTAGCCAGAAAGAGTAGTAGCGTTTTGTAACTAAATAAATATCTCTGGACATTATTCACACAGCGCCATCTAGCCACAAACTAAGCATAAGCTTGTGCTATGGGTGCCAGACGACGGATAAACATTAGTTATATAGTTTTTTTTGTCAATACATACATATTTCACATAGAAACACCCAGCCCGATACAAACAGATATGTTCGTGCACACAAATGTTTGTACTGTGCAGGGATCGAACCTGCGACCTGTAAAATTTAGAAGAAGACATATATGTATTTCAATTCATTTACTCAAATAATAGTCCAGGAATTTTAGATTTTATCTACGGAATAATTCCTAGTGAGCTGAATTTTTGTATACACCTTTATTATGATATTGTGATGATGATGTGAAAAATCGACATTGATATCGTGCCGGCAAAAAAAGTTATAGGGGTCCAAACGTCACGAAAATCAGTTTTTCGCAAATATCTCGCGATCTATTGCTCAGAGGTCAATGATGGTTTCACAAAAGTTGTTCGTCGTAAAATTGTCTACAAAAAAGGTCTCTTGCATTTTTCTGTAGAATTAACCGTTTTTGTAATAGAGACTAGAACGCACTCACATATGGTATTGTATACCGCACGGCGCATACCAAGGCATAAACCCTATTGTTTGTTTTTTTCCCTTTTTTGTTTGTGTGTTATTTGTTAGTATGCTGATCTACATATAGGAATATAAAGGACTTGTAAAACTAGTACACTCAGGAAAATAGGAATATCAACTACAAAAAACTAAGTGGCATTTTTTTTGTCACCTTATAACTCAAGAACGGGCTCATCGATCCAAACCAAATTTTCAGGGTTTGTACAGACTATTTAATATATGTTTTATGTGAAGTTTGAACGAAATCGGTCGTTCTTTTTATACGTAGCGAAGCACGCACCGGGCCGCTAGTAATGATTAAGATATGCAATGTGAATATTAGCAATTTTGATCCACGATCTGCGAAAAAAATCCTAGTGGGCTGAGTTTTTGTATACGCCTTTATTATGATATTGTGATGAAGATGTGAAAAATCGACATTGATATCGTGCCGGCTAAAAAAGTTAGAGGGGTCCAAACGTCACTGGACACAGCATATCTATATCATTACTATCGGCCCGGTACGTGCTTCGCTACGTATAAAAAGAACGACCGATTTCGTTCAAACTTCACATAAAACATCTACTAAATAGTCTGTACAAACCCTGAAAATTTGGTTTGGATCGGTGAGCCCGTTCTTGAGTTATAAAGTGACAAAAAAAATTGCCACTTAGTATTTTATAGTTGATATTCCTATTTTCCTGAGTGTACTAGTTTTACAAGTCCTTTATATTTCTATATGTAGATCATTATACTAACAAATAACACACAAACAAAAAAGGTAAAAAAACAAACAATAGGGTTTATGCCTTGATATGCGCCGTGCGGTATACAATACCATATGTGAGTGCGTTCTAGTCTCCATTTCAAAAACGGTTAATTCTACAGAAAAATGCAAGAGACCTTTTTTGTAGACAATTTTACGACGAACAACTTTTATAAAACCATTATTGACCTCTGAGCAATAGATCGCGAGATATTTGCGAAAAACTGATTTTCATGACGTTTGGACCCCTATAACTTTTTTAGCCGGAACGATATCAATGTCGATTTTTCACATCATCATTACAATATCATAATAAAGGTGTATACAAAAATTCAGCTCACTAGGAATTATTCCGCAGATCGTGGATCAAAATTGCTAAAATTACTGGACTATAAGGACGCGGTTAGGCGGACATCGGTCCAATTACCAATATCACACAATGTTCTCTGTCCCGCAGGCGACAAAGGTTTTTAACGGATCGACGTTATCCTTTTGAAAAAAGTTATCCGACCTTGAAGACAAATACACGGAAGTAAGGGTCGCGACCCCATCGTTCAAAGACTTTTTAACAGAGATTGCCATAGCTCTGTTTATTGCTCGTCTTAGCCTTGATCTCGTTGATGGATTGGTACACGCAACGTTTAAGTGATCAGATCCAGTTCGGAAGAACTATTTTTTTTTATTAACACGCGTAAGTCCTTTTGGCGGGAAGGTGTTGGTATGTTACGGCTAAAAGCCGAAGTGCGGCTACACCTAGTTTTCGTCGATTGCAAATAGGTGCAGCTCACCCCGGTAGGTAAGATATCTTATCATAGACAAGCCATAAAGCGTGTCAGTCCGAAACTAGATTCATACATACTCGTAATTGTGTTGAATTATATTTAAAAAATAACACAAAAGGGAGCAGGTTAGAGGTACACACTTAAATATACATTTGTACAGGAATGAGTGAAAATTTTATTTAATGGAATAAAGCAAATATTTTAAACAGTTTCGGAAGCTGCTTACGGTCATATATATATGAATTTCTCATAAAGCTATCAAAATGTAGTCGAAACTTTATAATTACATACAAAATATACATCATAGACGGCTTAAACTATATTTATCTACACTAATATAATAAAGCGGAAGAGTTGTTTTATCTCAGGAACTATTGGTCCGATTTGAATAACTATTTTTGTGAGGTCACTAATTGACGAGGAAGACTTGAGGCTATAGTATATACCTATGTGTGCGGAAACCTTAAAACATGCGGACGGAGTCGCAGGCGGCCGCTAGTAATCTATACCTAATATATAAAGCCGAAGATTTTGTTTGTTTGTTTGAACGCGCTAATTTCAGGAACTACTAAGTGGAATTAAAAATATAATTTTGGATTGGATAGTCCATTTGTCGATGAAAGCTTTAGGCAATAAAATAACACTATGTGTGCAAAAATACACGCGGACGGAGTCGCGGGCAGCCGCTAGTATCAAATATAACAAAAGTAATAAGACAGCCAAAGTGACACCATTTGTTTTAATGGTAGGTGAAGAGTTCAGAAGGCTTCGCAAGATATTAATTTTATTCCGGCTTTTTGCTGATAAGGCTTACCTAAAACGTTTCGGTGAAAAACTTGACGACAATTTCCAAATCGCCTTGGTACGAACACCTATTTGAGATAAAGACCAAATTTATCCTTTTTTACGTCATGTTTTTTTTTACGACATAATATGCAGTGTAATGAGATGAGTGATCGTTAAGTGCTCGCTTAGTACATTTTTGTATTTTAACAGAGATAAAATATACAAAAGTGCCTTTGTAAAACGCTTTCATGAAGTTACAAATAAATCATAATATGGATATCTTATTCTCATTGCTTAGATTAAAACTTTATGGCACTGAAAATTCAGAACATCAGAGTCATGGAAATTCAATAAGGAGACGAAAAAAAATATCGCAACACCTTTTTGGAATTATTTAATAGTGCGATAAAGTGATTTTTTATTGCCTCAACTTCAGTACACTGCTCTGGGGAATTTAATTCTCTCTGATTAGGTCTCTTTTTGTTCACGAATGTCTAGGGACAATAATTAGCAATTTGTCAACGGGGTGATTTCAATCGTAGAGCAATAAAGGCGCTTACAGATTCGAGTAATAAACGGTACAAATTACCAGCTGCCTGTAACGGTTTACATTTCACGGCTGAAATTATTACTGTATTTTACGCCTCTCGTAAACCGCCGCAAGAGGGGAATTACGTTTTGTCTCATCAAATAAATTAAAATAATGCGTCCTTAATACCAAAATTACTGGCTGAAATATGGTCGAGCAATTTTCCATGAGCAGAGAGTTTCACATGAATCGTTTGAAAACATTTCCGGAAGAATAGCCGTGTTCATATTGATTACGGACGTGATCATATTGGCTAATAGAAATTCAAATCATCTGGGAAGGAACTCTTCTCTTGTAACGTAATGGCTTGGTATTGGTCTGTCAATATCTCGTTACGTGTTCTAGATTTACTGTTAATTCTAATAGTTATATAAGTCATCTTACTGGTCTAGTGGAATTGTCCTTTATGAACTCTTAGATAGCAAATGCTACTCGTCTAACATAAATTTTAAACTTTTGGTTCGGGAACTCCACATTGCGGACAACACAAATACAAACGTTATTGGGCAGGAAAATATTATAATTTGATATTGAATTCATGAATATACTTACATATGTATGTATTTTAAATAAATAGAGGGACGGATAATAAATAATTCATAATGATATGACGCAAATGTTATTTAGGAATTTATCCATATAATGTGGTGGTTTACTCGGTTACATACAACGCTTCTGTAAGAAAGGTCGAAGCGTAAACGACGTATAATTTTCAAATCACCGTCGTTTATGCTTAAAGAAACGACGCGACGTATGAAGACGAAACTATGATAGCGGATACATACATAGTATACGTAGGATGAAAGCTTGCGTTGCGTAAGTTAAGTCAATTGGACGACTTTTTTAGCCAAAGTCGAAATACAATATCTCAATATACTATGGAAATATGTAATCATCGTCATCGTTCTAGGTCAGGTTGCATCCTCAGCCACGCAGGGCACGCCACGACTATGGTCCTGAATTGACCAGCCTGGTTAATACAATGCAGCGACGGTCGTCTGACCTCCGTAACCCTTACAACGGAAACTGGATCAGAGTCGGGACCAACGGCTAAAAGTGCATTCAGCACGGAATCATCACTCTTATCGGATGATGATCTTCATGTCGAATTATGCAAGAACACCATTTACTAAAGTCACAAATTAGAAACTTTCTATTTTCCCTACTATTAAAATATTTTTATTTTTATTTAGTCTTTCAAGTTCCTAAATAGCATTGGCTGCTATAATGGTGTTTTTCTGGAGTGTGAGGAGCTCGATGGCGCAGTGGTTAGCGCACTCGGCCTGCGGTTGCTAAAGTTAAGCAACGTTCGCAGATGCCAGTCATCGGATGGGTGACCGAAAAATTTCATCTCGAGCTCCTCCGTGCTTCGGAAGGCACGTTAAGCCGTTGGTCCTGCGCCTGATCTCTCTACGGTCGTGTCAGATTGCTGTCCCACCGAATTATGAGAGTGAAGGAATAGGGAGTGCACCTGTGCTTGCGCACTCACTTGTGCACTATAATATGTATATCCTGCGTACCTGGCTGATCGTAAGATCGGCCGCCATGGCCGAATACGGCCGGAGGGTATTATTAATGGTGTTCCTGTAGTAATACATACATATAATTACCGCAGGGTTATGTGCGTACTACTCGTATAGAGCGTCAATATTGTTATATATCAACTATAAGTTAGCAAACACGCCCTGAGTAGGTACCTGCTGTAGTAAGTAACTTGATAAGAACAGTTTACAAGTTCACTAGTTCAATGGTAAACTATTCTAATAATTTAGTAGGCAGATTCCGATTTGGGAAGGCAGCTAAGAAGTTTAGAATAATGTTGTTAATTAACTTAGTTTGTACAAGTGTTTTGTAGTCTTAATTAATTTAAGTTTTTGTAAATAAATAAGGAATAATGCCATGTTATGAGACGAGTATCGAGAGAAAGTTTTACGGGCATTTAAGATTCAGTTAGTTCGGATTATCAGAAAATCATAATATAACTTATTGTGGGAGAATGCCTAAGCATTCTCTACTATAAGATCTATAAGATTTACAACATTTACGTTTGAACATCCAAAACAGTATTAACTACGGATTGTATAATATAAGTAAATAAACAAGTTAATCAGACGACAATACGTAATAATCCTACCCCAAATTGGCTAAAGCCGTGTTTTATGTGCCCAGCAACAAATTTCTTCAGCTTGTGAATATCCATTGAAGATTACTCAAGCCAACCTAACTACAAATAATGAGAATGGAAACTTTTGCTTAACCCTTAAATTTTTATGAAGTTAGGCTGCTTGGCAGCTTAGTTTAATAATAAATAAATAATAAAAAATCGGGAAAAAAAATATCCTATCATCTAAGTCAGCTCATACCCTGCCTCCATACCAAATTTCATCAAAATCCGTCCGGAAGTTTTAGCGTGATTGACGGACATCCAAACAAACAACTCTCACATTTATAATCATATAAGATAAGGTGCTTAAGGCTGGAATAGCCCCGCAGATGGTGCTCAGTGGTAATAAGAAACCAAACTCGTTATTAGGATTTATAGCCCATAACATAATTATATAGGCAGTTAGCGGAAAAAACACTCGCAACTCAGATTCATACGTAATTTTTTTAAAGTAGTTTTTTTTACACTAAAATATTACAAACCTGAAGTGTTTGTTTGTTTGTCTGAACACTCAGAAACGAATGGTTCAGATAGAACAATTCTTTTTTTGTTGATTGGCTATCCGAAGATTTAATTTGTTCAATTGACTTATTTAAGAAGGAAGGCTTCATGTTATATGTAGTATAACAATATGAGTGTGAAATCCGAAATCCACGCGAGAGGAGCCGCGGGCGGCCGATAGTCTGTATATTATATATGAACAAAGATATTTTCCTCCTTTTAATGTTTACTGGTCATTTTGTTTACATTTTATTCTATCAAAATTGCTGTTTGAGCTATTTTAAAAATCTTTCTTAGTCTGCAGTCATTTATTCCTCATCAAGTTCATCCCTTAAACATTATCCCATCGTTTAGGGAATGAGATAAATGAGCTGTCTAAATAATTAATTGTCGGTTTCTTCAGCATGTGAGTAATACTCGCCGGTCTGAAGTATGTGCCTAGTGGCAGTTTATATATACATATGTAATTTTGGATTATCGTTCAATTATTACTTAAAACCATTTAATGATCACTTTAATCTTGTCTGAATTTTCCGAACAGTACCAGTAAGAGCGTGTATAAGACAGCCGTCCAATTGTGTTTTTGCGTAGTGTATTTTGAAATCTACTCAAACGACAAAGCATTTAATGAGTCGCGCAACGTTTGGAGGTTAATTTAATGCAAAACCTATTCTACACTACACGAGCCTGAAACAAGCGGACGTTAGGAAAGTGTGAAACCCCAAAGTAATTACACAAAGCTTGCACGCCCTGTATTTGACGTAGGTAGCTGAGTATTTTAACTCACTGAGATATGAGTTTTCATTTGTTTGTATGAATTTACTACAGCATCGATTTATTTGGCTTATTAAGTTGGCATTAAAAAAGTAAAATATGTTTTTGGAGAAGAGTTTACTGGTACTGCAACTCGAGTACTTTCACCTTACAGACGACCACAGTGAAGTAGCACTGGGCTTCTGCCCGTGAGTAACGTCGCCTGTGATAAGTTGGGGAGAGTGTGGTGTCTTCAAGGCGGACAAGGCAATGCTTCTGCGACCCCTGTGCGGATGTTAACGTCCATGGGGAGCGGTGATCACTTACCATCATGTTCGCTTGCTTGTCTATAACATCAAAAAGAAAAAAAATCCTTTGGAATACGTCGTCCACGCTAGACCACTGGCAAAAAATAGGTAATTATATCTATGAAAATGTATCGACTAGGTGGCGGTGTGGGATGGCTTTATTTCTTGTAAGTAATAAAGAGAAGCAATAGCTGATACATACATCATACCAGTGCGACAAGGTTCTGACTTACTTAGGTCATTTTAAAAAACATGTTGGTTTCAAAGAAAAAGGGCCTCCAAATTGGGTAAAAGGCTCTTTGTAGTGGTTTTATTACATGAAAAGTTCCTTGCTCCAGAAGGATTGAATTGTTGGGATCATGATTAGTTTAAATGGATTACGATGAGATCAAACTAATAATGAAGGGTAATATATTATGTACAATCTTTCATTGAGATTTGAATATTATTATTCCTGCCTCTGCTGGATGAATATCTTATTTTTCCCTATTTGTCATTACCTAGCTAATATTATGTATAACATAACTCAAAGGTGATTGACTGATTATAGTGATATATCAATGAATAGCCCAAACAGAATTTGTGTCCCGGCGGATGAAATGAGGCATCCGGTAAAAAAATATTTTGATCAATTTAACCTAAGGGGATAAAGTAGGGGATTAACGTTTGTATGAAACTTTGTCAATTTTGGTTCGGTCTGGCTGAGACTCTGCATGCACAAAGCTACCATGGACCATGGCGGAGGCATCCCCTGATGAAGAATTTTGATATATTCCACCCCTAAGTGGTTAAACGCTGATGAAGTCGCAGGCGGCAGCTAGTCTATACTAATATTATAAAGAGGAAAGGTTTGATTTTTTGTTTGTTTGTATGAATTGAATAGGCTCCGAAACTACTTGGCAGATTTGAAAAATTCTTTCACTGTTGGAAAGCTACATTCACCCAGAGTAACATAGGCTATATTTTATCCCGGTACGGGAAGTAGTTCCCCCGGGACGCGGGTGAAACCGCGTGACGGGCCGCTAGTCTGTTATATACGAGCTTATTTATAAAGGGACAAAAGTAACGTATCCGATTCAAGTGATACTTTAGTTACCTTATTTGATATTTTTTTCTATCGAAACCAGATTGTTTTATTGTATTATTAAAAGGAGAAGTTTTTAAGAGGTCACGTTTCAATCGCCTAAATTAAGTTCGTATTATTTAAGTCAACCTAATTTGAAAGGATGAATTATAAAGAATTAATTTAATTCAGAAGACTATGAAAGGGCTAACTATCAAATTTCTTGGAGTTGTTTTCTCGGTATAAATATAATTCCAAAACGGTGGTAAAGTTTTGTTGTAATTATTTATGGAAATGTACCTATTATCTTCAAAATAAATGCTTATAATTATTTTCTATTTATGGCATACTGTACTTTTTTAATTTCAGGCCAAAGGTTTCCCTTAATGATAAAACATCAACACATTATGGTGAATAAAGTTGAACGACTTCACTTCATAAATGTGGATTTATGATTTCAAGTTAGAGTACCTACAAAGAGTTCTTACAGTTTTTCCCTAGCCCGGGGTTTTAACCGAATGCCCGGAGATGAAGGCTTCAACGCCGTTTCCCGATTGATCAACAACGTTTTTATATTGTTCTATTTCTACCATCTTTTTTTACAAAGAAATGGGATGTTTATGCGCTTGTCATTTGAATTGGCTTGAGTTGTAAAGAGAATGATTTTTGTGCTCCATTTTCTCACCGGTGCAGTGCAATGTTCTTATCCTCTGATTTTATATTTTGCGTATCTTTACTCGTATTCTACAAACAAACCTTCCCGTTGGATGATATTCTACGTATCTAAAAATAGCTTTTACAAAATTTGTTAAAGTTCTTATCAAACATAATTAACGACTAATGGCAATCCTTTGTGGCAAGTGGGAACAAATGGTGTATACTCGCACATATGTATGTACATCGTAGGCAAAGAAAGCAATTAAATTATAATACAAAGTAGCGGTTTTATAATTTGTTTTGATAATTTTGCATCAACAATGTTACCCCTTATTTGCGGTAAATGTAGATTTGTATCGAGTTCGAGTACCTAATCCTGCATTAACAACGAGTCAAATCCTTAATGGCACACGCGGCGTGTAGGGCTTAATTTGACGCAAAGCCGATTCTACGCACTAGATTCATCAAAACAGACCGAATACAGATGAGTTCATTTAAGATTAATCCTGCTGAGTGAATTGGAGAAGCACTCACAGCAGAGTGATTTTCTTACTTGGTGTATGAGATAACTCAGTCTCCCATTTTTTTTTAATTCACTAAGTGTGTGAGAGTGCTCACGCGTGACGGAGGCATCAAATCGCGCTTAGCGATCACCCTATGGTGGTACCTTATGGTTTGCCGAAGTTCTGTAACCGATTCGATGATAAGGAAGGATACACGGAAATGCACTATGACAGGATTGGACGTTTATAAGATAACTTACATATCACTACCAATATTTTAAATGTGAAAATAATTCTGCCTGTCTGTCTGTTATGCTTTCTCGCTTAAAATTCTTAATCGAACTTGAGGAAATTTGGCACATGCGATTAGTCTGACGAACAATCTGACCAACGGGAATAACTCGTGTTGTATTTACGATCGACTACATCTCGTTTTATTTATTTCATAACTCTTTTTCTTTGTTGTTATACCAACATGACTACGCATAATGCGACTTATGAGATATTATATTTAGTATTAACTTTCGTTTTTTGTTCCCAGATTGGATGGAAGTACACAAACGCATGGTTGGTAGGGAACCTGCTATGCAAGCTTCTTCTGGTAATACGAGCCTTCGGGTTATATCTCTCCTCAAACATTCTAGTCTGCATATCAATAGACAGGTCAGTTTTTACAAAAAAATACATAATTGAGCCTATACAAAACCGCACTTGGCAAACTTAATGATTACGGCAATACCCAAATTAGAAACATTAATCTGTGTTCAATGAATGAGACCCTTACCCTTACACTCACTTTTACCAGCCCTAATCTTATCATAGACCTATACGTGTACATATACGGATGAAGTATGCTTATGTAATAAGCAAACTAAAAAGGTTTTTTCATCTATTTCTTCTTTTTCGTCACGTTGCTTGTAGCGCGGCGGAGATTGCACACTTTTTTACTCAATCCCATCAAGCTGTGAAGCGAAATAAAACAAAACCGGAGATTGTGACAACTCAGGTTATTTCGTTAGGCATACCATATAGGAGTTAACATTCAATCTGTAACAAAATAGCGCAATAAAAGGCGCGAGACCTTTGACATTCGATTTGAACTGCCTCCATGAAACCGTAGTACCGCCTTTCTACAGTTAAAACCGGTTTAACCACTGTAGCCTTGTTCCCGATTCTCACTTTGGTTCGGATGGTTCGGTTAGTGTTAGAATGTTTTGAGCTTTCGAACGGCTATCTATCTCTCAACATGGAATCTGTTGCCGAAATAACACTGCTTTGCAGTGATTTTCAAGTGCGATTCAAAACGTTCCCTGACGTTATAGGTTCTAAAATCAATAGCAGCTTCATCATATTCCGACCTAAGCTCGTGGAATCTTCTGCCTAGTTTCTCAGTTTTGTCTGGCCAAGTTCCAAAAACTATGACCGGTACATATTTCCTCTAAATTCATTTGAATGTTTTGTTTGTAGAATAACATCCGCTATATCCAGTTTTGAGCAATGCGCACTCACTACCCAAAAGACTGCATTCCAAAC
The DNA here is from genome assembly GCA_958496325.1 of Nomophila noctuella. NCBI lineage: Eukaryota > Metazoa > Arthropoda > Insecta > Lepidoptera > Crambidae > Nomophila > Nomophila noctuella. Next base: position 3,517,656 of record OY292495.1, read on the forward strand.
AAAAGTCAAACGTCACGTACAAAAGCTTGTTAGTTTGGCCGCACTCATAGCAATATTGGAAGTATTCAATTTTGACCAACCCGCCTGCCCACCACGATGACTATGGGCATTGGGCATACATAAACTCGCATCTAGGGAATGCCTACGTCCCATTAAACTTCTGTAATACAATGAAAATATCTTAAATAAGATGTTCTCTTCATTTGACGGGCCCGTAGCTCCAGTGGTCAGGGACCCTGTCTACAAAACCAAGGGTCGCTGGTTCGAATCGCGTTAAAAAAAGGGGCAAACGTTTGTGTGATGAACATCGGCATTTGTACTCGAGCCATGGATGGTCTCAGCTTTCTACAAGGTTTGATTTTAGTTTGGGGCTAGGCAATTGGTGTGTTAGACCAAGTAATAAAGTCAGGAATTTATTAAAAAGGTCCTTCGTGAAAATAATGAATCATTGCAATACAATGAAAAGTCAGCAACAAACAAGGGTAATTGACAATACTTTTTGTGCAGGTTCTTCGCGGTTATATACCCTCTACGGTTACCAGTGGCGCGACGGCGGAGCAAGCAGATGCTTTATATCGCGTGGGCGGCAGCTATCGCTTGCAGCCTACCTCAGGTAAGAATCTATTCTAATACTCGTACTATAAAGCTGTAGAGTTCGCTTGTTTGTTTGTTTGCACGCGCTCTCAGGAACTACTGGTTCGAAAAAATATTTTTGTGTTGAATAGCCCATTTGTCGAGGAGAAGCTTTTTAATACTTTTCAGTGGAAATACATGCGGTAGAAGTCGCTTACGGCCGGTAGTGTTATTATAAACACATGTTCTTTCAAATAAAGATGCATTAATACCGCCTAAATGCAGAAGGATGAAAAAATTACATGCTGAAATACCTAGATAGATATGCTTTTACTTCGCAGTTCTTTTGCTTGGCGGGATAATCGCTTGCTGCTGTTAGACCTAGTATTTAAGGACAAGTTACAAAGTGTTTACTACACAAAATTGACTTAGAAGTTATGTTTTATAACACGTGCTACAGTGTACGATCACTGTTTAATATCAGAAATACTGAGTAATTAAGAGCAATATAAGGACCACAATATAAAACAAACAGCCGTCGAAACCAATTTTATTAAAACCTTATTAATTGGGAGCAAAATTGATTCTGCTGTGTAGCATACTGCACAGCAGAATCAATTTTGCTCCAAGGAGGTAACATATTACCTAGTTACCTTCATCATCATCAATAAATGTATATTCTAGTAATAATTGAAGCCTACCCAAAAAACAATATTTTGATTCTTTCTTGCAAAAAATTTGCTCCGCCGCTCTTGATATGATCTGCTTGCTTGGGTATCTAAGGAAATCCCAGGGAAACCTTTTATTAATTCGTTTTGGGATCGTAAATTTCGTTGATTGGTCGTAAAATGAAAAATAATTAACTATCGAACGTAAACGCGAACGTAAAATGGTCGATTACATGGGTACGTTTCCTAATGGGTTCAATAGATTTTCCGTAAATTGATTAATGATTAATAGGTCGTCCGCTTTATAGTTTGACAAATGAGGCCAATGAAAACGGCTTTTGTTTTAAGTACTGGAGTAATAATTTAATCAAATGTACCTTTCTCAATTCTATAACAAAGAACAGACATAAAATAGATTTCAAGATATATGTGAATGGAACGTGATTATAACCTTACAGTTCACGTGAGACGTTCAATCTATAATCACACACCATTATACACAATTGTGCTCTGTTTTTGTTAAGTTGTTTTTGATTCCTTGATTCTTTGTAGCGCCTTTGTTATCGACTATTACTAGTAGAATACTCCAGTTTTATTTATATGTAATATGTAGACTATCATATTCATGAATACCCCTTTAACGTTATTATGGAAATGCCAATAAAAAATCGCTCGTGATATTTTTTCTTGACAAAATGCGTTTGTTATTGTTTTTCGCTTCAGTAAGCGAACATCAGAGGAATGCCGAAAAGAACAATTATAATTTATGTACTCAAACTATTGAAAATGTTAGTATAGGAGAGGGGGGCACATTAGCACACTTTTTACCATAAAATATCAACTGTAAACAGAAATTAAATAGTCAAATCTTTCTTAGCTTACACACTCCTTTGACAATACATTGAAAATGATGATGAAAGGTTTGATTTGAGAATTTCTCAAAATACATTAAAGGGAAAAACGTTTTTTTTCGAAAGCCGAACTTTGTTTAATTATTCTGTCTCCCCGGGGGGCACAATTGAACAGTTGTAAGGAGAAAAACCTAGAATCTGCAAATCTGCCCCATGGTACAATCAACGACATAATGAAATGTGGTGGCACTAGTTATACTACTAACCAAAGAAGCCTTTTCAGGGACATCTTAAGGTTATTCACTCCCGAAGCCTTAAAGGTACTTTGTTTATAGAAAGCTTTAGTCTGCCAAGAATTCCACTCAGCCGTTTGTAAAACAAAGGACATCGCTAAACAATCTTACATCAAAGCATTGACGGAATGAGTATAGACATCGGGAAATGGTCGTTATTAAAGCGGTTAGCTATTTAGCCTTGATACCGTAATGATCCTTTGTATAAGTAGTCACCTTCAAACATAAAGGCAGTGGCAATTGCTAGCTATCAACTACATCGAGGAACAACTAGCTTTCTACTAGATTACTGTCTGACCCAGTTGTTTGAACGACGCTTCAAACACGAATCGCTTACCGACAAATTAGTATCACTTTGTAGATGATATCAAAGCTAACATTTAAGGAGACGACAATAAATAACAAATTCATTAGACGAACACACCAATTGCCTAGCTCCAAACTATGCTCGAAGCTTGTACTTTGGATGCTTGGGAGCTGATCGACAAACTGAACCCTTTCAACGCCAAGGCCTGATATGTCAGACGAAAAAATAGTAAAAATAATAATACATTTTTACTTGCCTGAACGAATTTAACAAGATTTGTACGGCTATTTTTATACTTGACTATCGAAAGAAAGTGTGGCGTGGAAAAACTATTAAAATTATTTTATACATATCCATGACTCGAGTACAAAAGCCGATGTTCATCATACAAACACTTTCCCCTTGCGGGATTCGAATCCGCGACTTTTGTTTTTGTAGACTGGGTCTCTGACCAATAGACCAACGGGCCCATCTCATCATACATTTTAACACCTGAAAAAGATAAAAAACGTATTTATTTTTATATTCTTGTATTTATTCTAGATGGTCCAACAAGACAGCTGACATTACAAGGAACCCGATTCAAAATGGTCACAACTAGTGGCATACCTACTAAAGATACAAGTTTGGCAATTAGCATTTAATTAGCCCACTCTAGAGACTTCGATCTACAAACTAGTGAAACAATCTATAGTTTATAACATCTAGTTTCATGCAATTCAAATACAAGCATTTGAGACTGCTGAATATTCTCGTAAATCGGATAAAAATTAAGTACGAGCACTAAACTGATTGTTGTGATTAACGACGATCAAACCGGGCAGTGCTGAGGACTTTTGGCAAACCCTGATTTAGAATGTCACAACTAGTAGAATTACAAGTGTAGCAATTTCTTCTTCTTCCTAGCGTTTATCCCGTTACTATACGGGGTCCACTTTGACCATGATCCAGGATTTGGCAAGTCTGGTTATTACAGTGAAGCGACTGCCATCAGACCTTCGTAACCCACAGAGGGGAACCAGACAGATTGGATCATGGTTACACATTCAGATCTAACTGAACTAAATTCAGAAATCACTGAACGTGCAGGTTTCCTCACGGTGTTTTCCCTCACCGCCGAGCTAATGGCACAAATCCACACATAGATTTCGAAAAATCCAGAGGTGTGGGCCCGGATTCGAACCGCGGACCTCACGTATGTGAGGCGCCGTCCGTACCACTAGGCCACCATCGCTCACAAGTGTAGCAATTAACATTGAATAAAGCCGCCCACTGGTGAATCTATCTATCTATAGCATATAGCATCAAGTTTCATGCAAATCTCGCCCTTCCGTTTGACACAGGGAAGCTTCAGTCGGAAACTGCGCTGTGTCAACAAGGGATATTTTAGCACGGAACAAATACCGTCCATACATCAGGACGAAGTGAATAAATTGCTATCACAAGCATGACTACACTAACTATATATGTATATGGGGATATATATTATTATAAACACCGTTGTATAGTCAAATAAAACTACTGTTAAGACAACCGTTTGTTTTATGATCCTGTGTGTATTGTTATCATAATTCGATTTACTTGTCAAGTCAAAACTCTAGTCTTATACATATATCCTTCCTCTCCTTTCATATAATTATACACTATACAATTATACACACCGCATGGATTTCAATTTCCCTACACATAGGGTTATACTACAGCTAGAAGCGTTCCTCGCCAAATGGCCTATCCAACACAACGAGATTTTATTCAGTTTGAACCAGTACTTCCCGAGATTAGCGCGTTCAAACAAACAAACTCTCCAGCTTAATTATATTATTATAGATAGACTGGAACCCATTGATCCGCAATAACATGCCTGAGTTGAGTTGTTTTCCCGTCCTGTTGTTTACTGACCCGAGTCCAAAACGTAAAACTGTAGTCTCGGGGGTTTTCAAATAAACACTACAGCGGTTTGTCAGTCCATTTACATTGTTCAAAACTCTTTATTTGTTTTAGCCATTGCGGATTTCCGGAATAATAAATCCCTGCTTCTATTTGGTTCAAAACTCTTACAATAAAATAAAAAAAATGCCCGTAGAATGGTGAATGATAAAACTCAGGGAAAGGCTTACTACCCCAGCCCATTATACCGATACGTCCCTAAGTAGCTTCTTACCACACCCACGGGAAAAGCCGAGGTAGTCTATCTATGTAGACCGGCACTATACGACTAATATCTGCAATATCAAATGACAATAAACAATCAAATAACACAACACGGGCTAATGGCTGGTGGACAGGTAAACAATGCGTCTTTATTAATAACGGTGCTTCCGAATTCACTTAAGCCCTAAGCAAGAACTTCCTTTTGTTAAAGATAAAGGACAAAAGAAATTGAGACCTCGTATAGATTACGCTTATCAGGAACGACATGCCCCAATTTCGCACGGAATGGATTTCTTCCTATACTACTGGTATGTATATTGTGCATAATATACATACATATGTTTTGCATAAAAACTTTGTCTTAAATAATTGTACTTTCATATGTATATATCAAAACCAAAACACAACCAATACCGTTGCGAAGTTTAAAGATCTCAGCAAGTTTTGTTTTTAGTATTAACACTGTTACAAATTACTAGTCACTTAGTATTCTTTGCCTATTTAAGACATAAATAAAGTTAAAAATCAATTTCCAAATTTTAGGGCTGCGGACATCATATAACACACATCTCATACGCAAAGTTTCAGCTTTTTATCCTATAAAAGTTTTGATGATTTCCATTCATTCGGATAGAAAAACAAATCCGTGTTTCATTATAATCTGGATATTCCGACTGTGAATTTTGATTTTGTAAATTCAAACAGAAGTTTAATCTACCTTTTCTACAAACATTTCTCTGTAGAAAATTTTAGGCTACATTTGAATACCTTTTGAGAGCTAGGTCGTTTGTACTGGGGCTGTGTTAGATCCAAACTTGTCTTGACGTATTTCCATCCATTTGGTAATGCGCGGGTAAATTAATCCACTTGCATTTGCCGGAAAAGAAAGATCTGGATGAGAATACTTTCATATAAGCCGCATAGACGTCTCGAGACCGTTTCGGGAGAGAAAATAATTTATTTCCGGAATAAAAAGTACATTAATTTCTAAAGATTAACTCTATATCGCCATCAAAATGTTCCAGTTCAAAGATACCATATTTCCTCCCAATTCAAAATAGACTGGATTAAGTTTGTAAGTCCACGGAGCTTGACTGCGACAGATGGATTTAACAAAATATTATCGGCCAGTTATTTTTGTAATGTGCGCCTACAATAAAATATAATCGGTGTTAAAAATATTTAGAAGCGTACTTGCATAACATGCCTTTAAATATTCATATTGGAGATACTATGATTCTTTATAATCATCAAATGACATAATAATGTAGGACAGCCCTGTTGGTTGAGTGGCTAGAGACCCTGGCTACAAAACCAAAGGCGCGGATTCGAATCCCGCTAGGGGCAAATGTTTGTGTGATGAACATCGGCATTTGCACTCGACTCATTGATGTTTATAAATGTATTTAAGTATGGCTATCCGTTCCCTAGCATCCATAGTAAAGCTTCCGGCTTAGTTTGGGGCTAGGCAATTGGTGTGTAAGTCTAATTATTTTTTTATTTTTATTTTAATGTGATGTCTCTGACACACTTTGTGCAAGAACGATACAGATTTCCAGAAAATGAATTTGAAATCTTTTAACTGTAACCTGGACTACACAATAGAATTCTTGAACAGTTCCCTGCTGGGTTGCCTACCCGTGGCTTGCAAAGTCTGGGATGAATGCTCCTGAAGCCTGTATTACTTCAATAAATTAGCATTTGTTCCTGTTTCTACGATTGCATACATTTGCAAATGATGTATTATGCAATTGTTATTTTGGCTATTTACCTTTCTCTCGCATCAAACGAAGCTCATCCGCATCTTTCGCAGTTCACGTGAAAACAGTTATAATAAATTATCCAGATATTCGTACATAATACGATATTTTTAATTAAAAAGAGACCATTCATAGGCATTCAAAAGTTTTTCTTGATATTTTTTTGAAATTTTACGTACATCAGATTAAAAGGTGATGTCCAAAAAATGACCCAGAATCGACAGGAATGAAATGTATACCATTGGATTGACGTTGAAATATAATATAATGTTACCAAAGGGGTAACCCCGAAATCGTTATAGTATAGGAGCTAGGAGCAAAATAAAATAAGTGGAAAATTCATTTAAAACAATAATAAAATAAGTTTAAGTCATGTTGTGGCTAAATATGACGTTGTTTTAATGTTGTATCACGTGTGATAATTATCATCAACACATTTCACAAGCAACAGCAACATAATAACAACATCATATTAAATCACAACATAACAATCACTCTGTTTTTTAAATATTTTTTTTTTCTTTTCAAAATAGTTCCTATAGTACTGTCACCGATTAAACAGCCGCTGTCACCAAGACTTTTATGACATTTGAGCTCAGTGAATCGCACCTCTGGACACTGATTTTGTTGTTGATTCAAAACTGTTACAATTACAACAAAACCGCGTACATGTTTTTAGTTCGTGTATGATTTGTGTATAGATCCAAACTATATTTTCCTCAAATATTTGGGCAATATGGTTTTTATAATAATAATACCACTTAATGCATTGATTGTAGTATCTATGAGCGAACAAGAGTATAAAAGTTTTCTTTTTTATTATTTAAAGAGTATTTCTTTTTTTTGTACATTCATGTGTAACACAAGTTATTGTGGATTAGAATGTCGTTGTTGTTATAGGACATATCATTAGAACTTATCACAATAAGACTTACATTATGAAAATAAATGATTAATAACGATATTATCACCCACAACATGGCTCTTAGCTCCTATACTATACCAATTATTTTAACATTTGCAATCTTTAACGACAGAATTACCAATAATACACTCAGTACTGTAACAATTGTAGTATCTATGGCCCAAAAGAAAAAAAAAAGAAAAAACAGAGTGTTTGTTATGTTGTTATTTAATATGATGTTGTTATTATGTTGCTGTTGCTTGTGAAATGTGTTGATGATAATTATGACAAGTGATACAACATTAAAACAACGTCATATTAAGCCGTAAACTTATTTTATTATTGTTTTGAACGTATTTTTAACTTATTTTATTTTGCACCTAGCTCCTATACTATAACGATTTCAGGGTTGCCCCCTTGTTAACATTATATTATATTTCAATGCCAATCCACTGGTATACATTTCATTCCTGTCGATTCTGGGTTTTTTGTCCATACATTTATGGACATGTCCTTTAATCGAAATGCATAGTCCAGTAATTTTAGCAATTTTGATCCACGATCTGCGGAATAATTCCTAGTGAGCTGAATTTTTGTATACACCTTTATTATGATATTGTAATGATGATGTGAAAAATCGACATTAATTTCGTGCCGGCTAAAAAAGTTATAGGGGTCCAAACGTCACGAAAATCAGTTTTTCGCAAATATCTCGCGATCTATTGCTCAGAGGTCAATAATGGTTTCATAAAAGTTGTTCGTCGTAAAATTGTCTACAAAAAAGGTCTCTTGCATTTTTCTGTAGAATTAACCGTTTTTTAAATAGAGACTAGAACGCACTCACATATGGTATTGTATACCGTACGCCGCATACCAAGGCATAAACCCTATTGTTTGTTTTTTTCCCTTTTTTGTTTGTGTGTTTTTTGTTAGTATGATGATCTACATATAGAAATATAAAGGACTTGTAATACTAGTACAGTCAGGAAAACAGGAATATCAACTATAAAAAACTAAGTGGCAATTTTTTTTGTCACTTTATAACTCAAGAACGGGCTCACCGATCCAAACCAAATTTTCAGGGTTTGTACAAGCTATTTAGTAGATGTTTTACGTGAAGTTTGAACAAAATCGGTCGTTCTTTTTATACGTAGCGAAGCGCGTACCGGGCCGCTAGTAATGATATAGATATGCTATGTCCAGTGACGTTTGGACCCCTATAACTGTTTTAGCCGGCACAATATCAATGTCGATTTTTCACATCTTCATCACAATATCATAATAAAGGCGTATACGAAAATTCAGCCCACTAGAATTTTTTTCGCAGATCGTGGATCAAAATTGCTAAAATTCACATTGCATATCTATATCATTACTAGCGGCCCGGTACGTGCCTCGCTACGTATAAAGTGAAGCAACCGATTTTGTTCAAACTTCACATAAAACATCTACTAAATAGTTTGTACAAACCCTGAAAATTTGGTTTGGATCGATGAGCCCGTTCTTGAGTTATAAAGTGACAAAAAAAATTGCCACTTAGTTTTTTATAGTTGATACTAGCGGCCGCCCGCGACTCCGTCCGCGTGGTTTCCGGTTTCCGCATACGTAGGTATATACTATACCTATAAAGTTCCATACAAACATTAATCCCCTTTTTCATCCCCTTGGGGTGGAACATATAAAAATCCTTTCTAAGGGGATCTTTATGTCATAGTAGCTTTATGCATGCCAAGTCCCAGCCCAATCGGTTTAAAATTGACAAAGTTTCATACAAACATTAATCCCCTTTTTCATCCCCTTGGGGTGGAACATATAAAAATCCTTTCTAAGGGGATATTTATGTCATAGTAGCTTCATGCATGCCAAGTCCCAGCCCTATCGGTTTAAAATTGACAAAGTTTCATACAAACATTAATCCCCTTTTTCATCCCCTTGGGGTGGAACATATAAAAATCCTTTCTAAAGGGATCTTTATGTCATAGTAGCTTCATGCATGCCAAGTCCCAGCCCGATCGGTTTAAAATTGACAAAGTTTCATACAAATATTAATCCCCTTTTTCATCCCCTTGGGGTGGAACACATAAAAATCCTTTCTAAGGGTATCTTTATGTTAGTAGCTTCATACATGCCAAGTCCCAGCCCGATCGGTTTAAAATTGACAAAGTTTCATACAAACATTAATCCCCTTTTTCATCCCCTTGGGGTGGAACACATAAAAATCCTTTCTAAGAGGATCTTTATGTCATAGTAGCTTTATGCATGCCAAGTCCCAGGCCGATCGGTTTAAAATTGACAAAGTTTCATACAAACATTAATCCCCTTTTTCATCCCCTTGGGGTGGAACATATAAAAATCCTTTCTAAGGGGATCTTTATGTCATAGTAGCTTAATGCTTGCAAAGTCCCAGCCCGATCGGTTTATAATTGACAAAGTTTCATACAAACATTAATCCCCTTTTTCATCCCCTTGGGGTGGAATATATAAAAATCCTTTCTAAGGGGATCTTTATGACATAGTAGCTTTATGCATGCAAAGTCCCAGCCCAATCGGTTTAAAATTGACAAAGTTTCATACAAACATTAATCCCCTTTTTCATCCCCTTGGGATAAAATAATAGATATATACTATAGCCTATAACCTTCCTCGCCAAATACACTATCCAACACAAAAAGATTTTTTCAAATCGGACCAGTAGTTCCTGAGATTAGCGCGTTCAAACAAACAAACAAACAAACAAACAAACAAACAAACAAACAAACTCTTCAGCTTTATATATTAGTATGGATACAAACATTAATCCCCTTTTTCATCCCCTTGGGATAAAATAATAGATATATACTATAGCCTATAACCTTCCTCGCCAAATACACTATCCAACACAAAAAGATTTTTTCAATTCGGACCAGTAGTTCCTGAGATTAGCGCGTTCAAACAAACAAACAAACAAACAAACAAACAAACAAACAAACAAACAAACAAACTCTTCAGCTTTATATATTAGTATGGATTCCTGTTTTCCTGACTGTACTAGTATTACAAGTCCTTTATATTTCTATATGTAGATCATCATACTAACAAAAAACACACAAACAAAAAAGGGAAAAAAACAAACAATAGGGTTTATGCCTTGGTATGCGGCGTACGGTATACAATACCATATGTGAGTGCGTTCTAGTCTCTATTTCAAAAACGGTTAATTCTACAGAAAAATGCAAGAGACCTTTTTTGTAGACAATTTTACGACGAACAACTTTTATGAAACCATTTTTGACCACTGAGCAATAGATCGCGAGATATTTGCGAAAAACTGATTTTCGTGACGTTTGGACCCCTATAACTTTTTTAGCCGGCACGATATCAATGTCGATTTTTCACATCATCATTACAATATCGTTATAAAGGTGTATACAAAAATTCAGCTCACTAGGAATTATTCCGCAGATAAAATCTAAAATTCCTGGACTATTTAAATAGCCCAGATTTGTGTTTATAAAGAAGAATTCTACTTAATGATAATAAAAGCTCAGAATTCTTGGTATAAAAATTTGCAAGCAAAATCACTAGGTATCTGAGTGAGTATTCTTATATCGGCACATCAAATAAATGTCGTCTCCTGAAGCAGCAGTACCAATGCAAATTTTTCACTAGCATCTATTTCAATTATAAAGTCTCATTCCTAAATTCCCAAAGCTTTTCGCAAAACCAAGTTTAATAACATCAAATATTACACTGCTCTTTAAAGTCCAATAACACCGGAGGCCGTTTATAGTAATTGCCAGACCCAAATCAGAGTTTCGGAATCAAATGATAGAATGAAATTAAGAACTCGCAATAACGATTACCAAGAGTCGATGTAAATTATATTTGTACAATTATACAGAAGAAAACTCTTTATGAGAATGATCGATTTCAATTATTGTTTAAATTTACTTTTTTTGCGGTTTCATCTTCAAAGAGTAGTTAACAAAGTATATTTACTATAAATCCTGAAAATATATGTATATTTTACGTTATCTCAAATAAAATACCTCTGTTAAAATATGGTAGATCACATTATATTACATTATGTATTAAATTTTCTGGAAACCTTTAAAATTATCGACGTAACTTCAGATGGGTAAGACTGACAGTACCATCGATTTTCAATAGATAATATGATACTCTTTATAAAAGCAGTTACTTTAAAATGGAAAATAAATTACTTTCATCTAACAGGTTTCATGCTAAACGATAAAGCCTTGTAACTTTTTTACCATAAATTTTGTTTATGATAAAATATTTATAAATGAAATAAAATGAATAATGACTTGGACTAACACCGATGTCCCAGCGACAAACATCCCTACTTAAATACTTTCCCTACCCATGACTAGAAAGAGTACTCATGGTTTAGTGGCCTGGGTTTCTTACCATTAGGCCAACGGGCCAGCCAAAAAATAATTATTTTATCTTAATCTTAATCTAATACTGTCACACGTAGCGAAGCACGAGCTTCGCTAGCTAATTATTAGCTGCCTGGTACGTACCGGGCAGCTGGTAATTTATATAAGCAAACATGAATTGCTGTTTGTTAGACTTGCTTAAACTCAAAAGCGGATGAACCAATTTCATTAATTTCGTTTTAAAGAAGTTTAAAAAACAAGAAAATATGGAAGTTTGAGAAAATAACCAAAACGACCACTTTTTATCTCACACAAACTGCCTATTTAACGTTAAGACTGTTATGAAATTGACAGTGATACAAAGTTCACCGGGTCAGCTGGTTATAAAGATATACATATATGTATTTTGTTAACAGAGTATCGTGTTTCGAGTGAAGCGGCACCCTAGAGTGGCCGGGTTCGAGCAGTGCGTCTCGTTCGACGCGTTCCACAGCGACCGGCAGGAGGTCGCCTACAACGTGTTCTGCCTCTGCGCGATGTACTTCGTGCCGCTCGTCATCATCACCTGCTGCTACGTATGCATCTTCTGCGAGATCCGCCGCAGCAGCAGAGAACTCGACGGTAAATACATGCGTCAGCATATCGCCTCTTCTTTTATCGCAGGGAAACGTTTTGACGCGCCGTAACTACAGGCTAGCTAGACCTGCAGCCGTGTGTTGGGTTCGGGAATTCGTCACAATACCAACTAAAACCCTGCAGGTTCCTCCCCTCGTGTGGTGGGACGGACTGGTTCTCTTGCCTGGCGGCGCCAGCGAATGCCCAGTCCGTTCCCGTGCACTCCCTGAACTAGGTGGTCAGGTCATGGCCCTCCCTGACCACCGCCTGAGGAGAATGACTCAGAAAACGGTGTCATCCCCAGACATGGCATGGGCAGCCTATACAATGAACGCAGAAGAGCTGATCCTGCGTGCTTGCATCCCTATTAGGCTAGAAAGGGCGTATATGAGCACGGCCTTTCCGGCCCGGCCTTCTGCGCGGCAGAAGGATCATCCTGCCGTTCCCTCTCCACTGCCTCCATCTGTGACCTAACTTCCTCGACAGGCCAATGAGAGACCATGCCTTATGCCTAGCGCTGGCGCCTCCAGGCCGGGCACTAACAGCGTGTGGTAGCTCGTCGCCTTAGGACGTAGCTTACTACAGTCCACTCGGCTTCTGATAGTCAGTGACGCTCCGGATGCTCAAATGAATAGACGCAACCAAATAGTTAGTCAATAATAACGGCACAAATAAAAAAACTATTCGAAGAAAGAAAGAGATACATTGTTGTCAACATTGTACTCGTTCAAAAAGTCGACAGTTTTAAAACGCCATAAATATGGGAACAGCCATCGATAACTGTAACCCTGTTATTTGAGTACCCTGAGAGTCACTATCATATAAGATGATCTCTCTGGCAGGTGTTCTTTTTATAAGAAATTAATCTGTATTTCAAGGCAATAATTTACACTATCTTGTTTTAAGATTTTCCGTAAGTTCTTTTTATTACTTTGGTCACAGTTTGCCTTTAAAGGAAAATCGATTAGTTTGAAGGCAAACTGTCACCATGGGATCATTTTATCTGAAAGGGACTATACGTGCATAGAGCCATGTAGTGCCAGATACTTCATTTCTTCTCGTGAAAAACGTACGTACATATAATCAGCACCACTAGTATTGAAAAAGGGCGTTAGTAGTTCTGAAACTCGGCGCCTTACGTGTGGGTGGGCCATCTAAGTTTAGTAAAGAAGGTTGGAAACTGTTTAAAATTGCCAGAGGCCTCGTCGAACGATCTCGTCTGGTAGAGGGTTTTTGCAATTTTATGTACAATCTGTTTCCTATTGCTCTTGCTATTCCTATTGCTTTTTAGTATCTAATAAAGGTTTGTTTTCGTTTAATGTAATATTAGGATTTTTAAGAAGTTAAAATTATATGGTTTCAGTTGACTTCAAAAATAATGACTTCATAGTGTGCTTTTCCCATACAAACTTCATAGTTTGGAATCGGTTTGATAGTTCCAATCAACATTCCCAATTGATGGTGCTGGTTTTACGATTAACGTCGGCACCTACTAAAACTAGTTACACACATTTCCTAACCTCTTCCATGTGGTTAACTACGTAGTTAATCTGGCGTTGAAGTTAATCCATTCAAATCGGACGAGAGAAGTCACCGTGCCGCCATGGGTGCGGTGCGGCGCAAGAAACAGCACACCATACCCTGGCAAATTATTTGATTATTATCTGCTTATTTAACTACATATACGACATGAGCACTTTTTTTTATAAGATGTCAATATCCCACTGCTGGGCAAAAGCCTCCCCTTTTTCCCGCCAAGTCTTCCTGCACTGTGCGACCTGTTGCCAGTCGGGAAAATGACTGTGGATTTCGTCCTTCCACAATTGGTCTTGGCCTCCCACGACTTCGATGTTCCCATGACTTCGAGGCCAAGACTTTTTTATTATATATATGTATATTCATAAGTTGGTATGTTATTCGAAGACCAGCTTTTAAAAACCTTTTTAGGGTTCCGTAGCGAAATGGCAAATAACGGGCGCCTTATGGATTCGTAATATCTGTTTGTCTTTCCGCCTGTATGTCACAGCCACTATAAGCACTATACTGTTTTCGAAACTATAAGCACTGAACTATTTGGTAGTGGATGTAATTTGTGAACCGCATTAGGATATTCAAAAGAACACAGAAAAAAAATTGGGGTTCCCCATAGTAACAACTTAAACTTTTTTTTTCATTTTACCTTTACCTGTGGAAAGGTCTTTTAAAATTATATTGAGGTTTTTTTTTTTTCTTAAGATAATACTTTTCGCGGGAGAAACTTCCAAACTGGTAAAAGTTTTTTTAAAGTCAAAGTATAATTCATACGGACCCCTCGGTGCGCGATTCCGACTTACATTTGGCAGGTTTATTTAAAGAATATATTATCTTAAAATTTACGCGCTATGTTGTGAGTGAGTGAAGCCTTTTTCAGCACAGCACAATACATTCAAATAAGTCCAAAAAGAAAACGATGACGACCCACAATAGCAAAATAATATATTCAAGATTCAAGTATGCCATTGTGAATCAAAAAGTTCTTTGAATCTAACAAAAGATTCTATTTTAGCCTTGTAACCATAAAATATAAATATATTTTATCATTTTTTAAATTCAAAGATCTATTTTGGACTCTACACGAAAATAATTCGCTGGAGCTAACTCAGTTTGCTGGATTAATTAAGTTTAACTAGTTAATAGCATTTCACCAGGAAACATCGATCAACATAGTGCCAAATCCCTGAATGTTGCCGGCATAAAGTCACGTGAACGCGCCAAAGCTTCAACTTACATTATATCCATAGATTTAAATTACCTACTATATGTTTAAAACTCCTTCGACTTATCTCTGTGGTATTACTTTGATTGACGTGACGTACATCGGTTACTTTGGTTGCGATATAAAGCGATTGTCGCTTCAAATTTCAGGGCCTGTGTCTGAGCGGTTTTAAGTATGGCGAACTATTTAACGATTGAAAGGTTTGCATATATCTCTATCTTGGACCTAATAGCTGCGTTTCAGTAGCACTAGTCATTTGATGGATCGTTTTATTCAGCTTGAATTGCGACCTTACGTGAAAATCACTCTAAAACCAATTCATTAAGGTTTGAAATGGCTTAATGGTAAAACTAGGCACATTAGATAGTCCGACGCAACCGCAACCGTTCCCGTTCGCTAATCTGTTCAGAGCTTTAGTACCTACAGATTATACATGCTCCTTTTAATTTCCTGATACCCCAAGTTTATAGACCTTGATCGGCATTCAAATATTATTCTAAGAGTTTAGAATAAACTTCCCCTATTATAACATCCTTCGGTTAAAATATGTATTTCATTAGTTCCCAATTTCACTTTATGAAGTGGTATAATCTCTTCCGTGCTCAGGTTATTTAGCTTATAGTTTCGACGCTAACCACGTGTATTATTCCCGATTAAATAAAAGTCCTCGAACATAGTTTTAATTAAGGATTACCTGAGCGCTATCTGAGTTCACATCATAAACTTCTCACTATAATTTATTTATGTAGGAGAAGGACCAGTTAATTGACAAGAACTCTGACAATTACTTTTATTTTTATGTAGTAATAACTTCATTTTGATTTGTTGGGAATAGTCATAATTATGAACGCTGTGTTCCATGGTAAAAATAGGTTTTAAAAACATGTTTTTTGTCTGCCACAGCTATTCC
This sequence comes from Nomophila noctuella, assembly GCA_958496325.1. Taxonomy (NCBI): domain Eukaryota; kingdom Metazoa; phylum Arthropoda; class Insecta; order Lepidoptera; family Crambidae; genus Nomophila; species Nomophila noctuella. The sequence goes on from OY292495.1 coordinate 3,533,825, forward strand.
TTCTCAAAAGAAATGTGATGGAATTACTAGCATTGAATAAAATGCGACATTGATTCGTGTAACGTGACATTGCAATGGCATAGCGTAAGGTAGCTGCTGTAACACTTATTTATACACATAAAGACAACTGAAAGGCACTGTCGGGCTCACTGAATAGACAGTCATGTTCTTTTGAAGACAATTGCCAATAGTGTGTGTATAACATGTTGTACGTCCAACACCATTTCATGGAAAACACTTGCAGTTCTCTTTTATAGCGCTTATGTTTATGGCGGTATAAAGTCCAAAATGTTTCGTCTTAAATGTTGTCTATGCTTCAGGTTTGCAGGTTTGAATTTCAAAACGAAGAAAGTGTCGTATCATCACTTCAAATTATTAAACTTTCCTACAGTTGTCAGTTCCTGCCCTACGTATGCTCAGATCTTTGAAATTAACATAACTAGACATTATCGTTCTCTTATTTTAGAACTTACAGGGGGCGGGGAGGGTTTTGTTTTAGTTCTAACTATGGCGAAATCCAGTTTTTCCTATTTTCGTATGAATATCTTAATGCAGTCCACAGAATACATCTACTTACTAAGTTTTAATTAAAGTTCTCATAGTTTCGGTAAAAAGTGGCTGTGACGTATTGGCGGTCAGACTGTTAGATGCACTTGATATGACGAATCCAAAAGGGTTCTGTGTTTTGCAAGTTGTCAACAGAACCCTAAAAATTAGATCAAAACAAATCAAACCATATTGAGGATTCGTGTACAGAGTGCAGGTATTGCACTGAGTGTTTGCACGCTCGCCAGTGGAATTAAGTTGAGTAGAGCGGAAGCAGCCATAGTCGGAATTCAGAGGGAATTAAACAGCTGTTACGTACATTGCATTTCATTTGTTTTTGGTTCGAACAAAATTCTTCAAAATTTCACTTTTTTTTATCACGCCCCGGTTAAGGAACACAAAACTATGTTCCTGTACTTGTTAGTAGCATCCAACGTTATCGTCCAAAATTGTCAAAACAAAACAGGGGAAAAACAATATTGAGATTGATCCGACCTACTGTTTGTCTCATAATGAATATGAATTCATTTCTTGTTGTGAGACATACCAGATCTTTATCCTTGGAATAAAGTCCAATAACATCATGTAAACTCTAATGTAGAGTGTCTCATTAATTATTATCAGGCACACGAATATTTTGCGGTATCGGTAAACCGCGCAGAATCCTAATCACCTATTTCTACAATAGTTAAAACCATTATTTAGTAATTTGTTTCAGCTAAGAGCGAGTTTAATTAAAATAGCAGAATATACCTCAAACATTGATTTAATCACAAAATAATCATCATCATGAAATAAATCCCTTAATAAATTTGCACAATCTGTTATAGAAGGTAATTAATTTTGAGCCGTACCCTAGACGGGAAATACCAACTTCATATTTCATCGAAAGACAATTTACAATTCGTACAAATAAGTAATGCAAAAATAGTGCAATACAAGAATAAGAAATAAGTTTCTATTATACTTACAACTACAACTTTAATGATGTAAAAAGAACATTGAATACACTGAAAATACTTATCTAAGTTTAAAATTGTTAAGTTAAAAAATTAAAGTTAACTGGTAATATCCCAATAATATTTCTGTTAATACACATTTAACCATTTCCGCATGAAATCCCAATTAAACAGTAGGTATACAATGCAATTAATTGTCTCATTGCGTTTGATCGCAGAAGCCGCGAGCACTTCCGTTCAGTGAACTCATTACATTCAGTTTGACCACAGCTTGGGAAACATCCGTGAAGTCAATCTAATCCTAGACGCGACAGTTCCAGCCGTTATTTTGTTGGTCTACCCCAGCAAGAGAAGCTAATTATTGTAGAGCAAATGAACAGAAGGTGTCCTTGAAGGGCACCTATCAGACGGTGTGAGGTGGTATAAGATATCATCAAAGTGGAAGTCCAAGTCTAAGTAGCTTATTTTGCAATTGGATTTACATAGTAATTCTTTTGCACTGTCACCAAACATCACTCTGGCTATTCCCCAAAATAAACACCCACCAGTGCACGTCCATGAGTGGACTGGGACAGGCTGCTGATGGTGGGAGAGAGATGCTTAACATAATACGGAGGCAACAATTTGGCAGCAAGAACTAACGTTATAACGCCTTCAAAAAATATCCCTCAATGGCATACTTTGTGAAGTCTCCCAAATGAATCGCAAATGGCTCAATGAATTGACATAAAAACATTTAAAACGGTACAATAAATAAAAGCTTTTGAAATAGTGCTCCGGGAAAAGGTTATATTTTTAAACGTTGCCGTACCTACGTGGTCGCCATTGCGCGGATCTTTTCTGTTTATAAATAACGATCATTAATCAATTATGTAAATCAGAAGTAATGCCACATGAGTATGAAAGATTACATACGAGTAAAAATCTTAATCCATAAAATTCATTTGTGAAAATAAATCGCGTAATACGGATTCTAATATTTATATCTAGCTACGCATTTAAGCATAAGTATACGTAGACATCTTTGTAGACAACCATTAGTTTTGTTTAAGCAGCAGAAGAAACTCATTCTCTCTTTTTAGGGTTCCGTAGCCAAATGGCAAAAACGGAACCCTTATAGTTTCGTCATGTCTGTCTGTCTGTCTGTCTGTCTGTCCTGGTTCGTTCTCCGCCGTTTCTGAACCGATTGCCACGAAAATGGAGAATTGGTGGAGAGATGTATAGCGATAATTAAAGAATTGGTTTTTAAAATTATCGAAAAATAATCATTTTTTACCCCCCCTCCCATACAGCGAAAAGTTAATTCTAAAAAAAAAATCGACTTAACCCATCGTGTAGGGTATCGTTAAACAGGTATTTTTAAATACAATAAAACTCGCCTTGAAACCATGTGGATCAAACACCCCAGTCTCGAGATATATTAAAACAAAGTTAAAATTAGAGCGTCCCCCCCCCCTTAACTTTTGATATACTATTACAATAATTCTAAAAAAAATGTCCTGTATACCTCCAAGTAAGTACTTTCAACGAAAACTATAGCGAACCCTGTATCATACATAGTTATTTTTATACAACTCGACCAACTTATGACGTGCAGTTGCCCTTACTAAATGTTGTCTTAAGCGGTCGGGCTATGTTTTAGCTACGGAACCCTTTCATGGGCGTGTCCGACACGCTCTTGTTTAAAATAGAAAATGAAAATTACGCCCATAAGTTTCCACTTCGACAGATAAGCAACTGTGTTAAGTCTCGTTATGAATTGAAGCTCAGATTTAAAACGTAGGTGTTTTAAAATTATGCTGTCTGCGAAAATATTAATAATTCTGAGAAACATTTTTAATTAAACAAGTGATATAGGTGCAATATTATAATTTATTAATTTTATAAATTCCACTGATGCTGAAAGGAAATACCTAACTACATAACATTATAGCAAATATATGTATGTACATTATATATATATATATATATATATACACATAACATTATTTCAAGCAAAGTCAATCTAATAAACTTGCTTAGAATATTTTCCCTTTCAAGCTCAGAGCCGTTATCTCAATAAGGCATTAAAATACATGAACCCAGTAGTAAGAATAATACTGTCCTTTGAAAGGTTGTGTTTCCGAGAAGCGTTTTCTTTCTTCGTTAATACCCCCTAGAACTGAATACTCTTCCTGGAAGAGCAATTTCCTATAAAGATTAGGTTGTTAGCTGTAAATATCGCGACAATTACAATAGATAAATCTAAAAATTGGCCAAGTGCGAGTCGGACTCCCGCACTGAGGGTTCCGTACAAATTCTATTTTTGACGTATTAAAAAAACTAATGAATAGATTTCGTTCGAACTAATTTTCGTTGGTAGTTTTTATGGTAATGTACATTATATAATAATTTCAGTTTTATCATCCTCTTATTTTAGAAGTTAGAGGGGGGGGGGACACACTTTTTTCCTCTTTGGAAGGGTCTGTCACGCAAAGTATTCACTTTAGAAAAAAGTGATATTAGAAACCTTAATATAATTTTTAAAGACCTATCCATAGATACCCCACAAGTATATGTTCAATGAAAAAAAATATTTCAAGTTTCAGTTCTAACTATGGGGACCCCCCACTTTTTTTATTTTTTTTCTATTTTCGTATGAAAACCTTGTTGCGGTTCACAGAATACATCCACTCACTAAGTTTCAACAGTATAGAACTTATAGTTTCGGAATAAAGTGGCTGTGACAGACTGGCGGACAGACAGACAGACAGACAGACAGACAGACATGACGAATCTATAAGGGTTCCGTTTTTTTGCCATTTTGGCTACGGAACCCTAAAAATGGATCGTGGTAATGTACTAACAACTCCAAATAACAATGATTTTTATCGAAATATTTAAGGAGTTTTTGTAGTATCAGCTTTTACTAATAGGATATTATTTTGTTAATAGGATCATGATAATTATTTAATTCAATGTTTAAGTTAATTTATATACTATACTGCCACTGTTACCAATTTGACAACAGAGATTTTGATTAAAACAACTTCACTCCATTTGCTGTTATAGTGTAGGCTAATTCAATCATCGAGTCCGTATTTCAATTGCACTAGCTCAGTATAACTAGGAGAAAGTCGGGAACAAACTTCCAGATTTTTAGTCCGAATATCTTGCGCCGCATAGTAACCAATAAGTATTTCCTAAGCGATAGTACTCGTACAATTTTCGGTATCAAAAATATGTTTACCATTTACGCAAGGGTTTAAGAGAATATAAATACTGTCGAATCGAGAGTGAGTTGTTTACTTTGCAATCAAACAACTTTTCCCTACATTTTCTTGCTTACTAAGTAACCTTTTATCAACAATGTGAACAACTGAAAAATATGAAATATGTACCTATGTATATACCACTAAGATGTCAACGAAGTAGAGACAGAGCGCTTGATAATTTATGATTGATTGACGGTTAACACTTATCTCTCCGCCTATGGATGCTAGTAACACCATCTGTATATGCCAACTCTTACGGCAGATAGACTCGTCCGTGGGTCTTCGAGATGTCTTGGCCGACTGTCATTGATTCACCTTTGACCATAATAGCAACCTATATATTTTTGTATGAGATACACCAGGAAGATCTCTGGCATACCACGGTGACGAAAAACTCCATTTAATCTATACTTACTTAATTATAATAAAGCTTACGAGTTTGATTGTTTGCTTGTTAGAACGCGCTAGTCTCAGGAAGTACTGGTACGATTTGAAAAAATATTTATGTTTTGGATAGTCCGTTTGACGAGGATTTAGGCTATAGTATCTACCTATGTGTACGGAAGCGGCTGCAATTGTTTTCATATTTATAATCCTCAACTTAAGTCGTATTTATGTATGTAACTAGTTTTTTTTCGGGCGTGCAACAGTCGTTTACATTCATAATTGTAAGCAAACAATGTGTTAATAAAAAGACCTAATCATGCCGATAAAGTAATTTTAAACGAAAATCAATATTCTGTGTTCATTTAAGAATTTGAGTAATTTGCCTTTGTAACTTCGATTTCATTATGTACGAACTACGAGTAATTAAAGCTTGAAAACGTAAAGTGCTCACAAAATAACGAAACATCTCTGAAATTACTTCTGCAACAACTTTCATACATAAAGATACAAAAAATGTTGAAGATATTTTGCTAACTAATTTGGATATCAAAATATTTAACTTGCAAAACTTCTAATAATTACCACGGACAGAAATCTAAATCTCCATTTCCCAAGTTGGTATTACACCCACACACCATTCATACCTTTTGAGGGTAAAATTATATCTCTAAAACGTGATATTTTATAAGGAAGTTAATTGATGTTATTATATTACTTAAGCGTCAAATACCTTGTACAGGCTGATTTTTTATCACCAGCCAAACTTTGACATTGTAATCTGTAGCGATAATCAGAAATCCGTAATTATTTTTTGTATTATCCATTCTTTGTAACATGCTTTCAAATGCTGGAGGCCTTTGCCCTGCAGTGGGACATTAATAGACTGATATAGTACAAACATTTTGAGTTATGGGGATTCAAAGCTAGCTAAAATGTATGAAAATGGGACACCGCGCGCCCCTAGTGGACTGTTTGACGGCAAAATTACACCTTATATTTTATAGTATTATGTTAATTTAAGGAATCGCAATGACTAGCAAAAGAATGGTGGTAAAAAATCACGCTGTATGCCAATTTATAAATAACTCTTAGGTTTAAAAGCCTTGAATATTATTCAAGTTGATTGACTTTCAAGCGGAGCTTAACATAACGCCGCGTCTTACGCCTCTGTTTTTAGATCTTTCGATTTTTATAAGAAGACTTGACTTGAGTGAAATGAAATTTAGATAACAGTGAGTGATGTCTTCTCTTCATGAGTGAAGTGTTTGGGAATAGCTTTATTGCGATTTCTGGCATTTCTTGTTCAAACTTTAAATGGGCCTATAAAGTCTGTGAAGTGTGTATGAATCTTTTGATCCATACATGAAATAGGCACATACAAATGTCATGTTTGTTTTTTTGGTACAAAATATATTGGAAAAGTTTTATGCGATTTCTGACATTTCTAGTACTCAAATCTCAACTGGTCCATAGAGTTTATTTACTTGCATGAAAAATGATCGATTCGCATGATAAAAGCGTTTTGCCTTTTTGCATTTTTTTTCTGACTGTAGCTTTTTGCTTTTCCTTTTTTTTACTATTTTTTATTTTTTTTATGTCAGAGGCCGCAAACGAGCTTGCTGGTCGCCTGATGGTAAGCAATCAGCGCCGCCCATGGACATTCGCGACACCAAAGGTATCGTTGATGTTTTGCCGGCCTTAACCCCATACCCTCCCCAACTGAGCTCTGAATGCTGAACATAAGTTATAGTTGCCCAACAACGTTTTCTCGTAACCGTAACGGTTAATGTATTAAACGGCCCTTCAAAATCCATTTCAGAATTCCACCCTATATATGAGAGTCGTGTAGTCGTGTCGTGTATATATATATATATATATATATACATATAGGCAATATAAATAATTCATCAAATTCACTATGTAAAAACTGTTTAATGCGTGAAATGCAGTAACAAATTCTCATTTGCGACGCTAACCAAATATAAATGTTAGTCACGTGATATTCGGTGCATGAATAAATAAAAAAAATAAAATCATTGGACTAACATATTAATTGCCTAGCCCCAAACAAAGCTCGAAGCTTGTAGGTACTATGGATGCTACGGAATGGATAAACAAACTCAAATACTTTTATAAATATCCCTGACTCGACTACAAAATTATGTCGTTGTTCATCACACTAAAATTGTCCGTTAGCGAGATTCGTAGCCGCGACCCTTGGTTTTGTAGCCAGGGTATCTATCATGTTTCTTTTCTGCACACCGCCCCACCTGGAGATCAATGGGGCGGTTATGCGAGACTCCAGTTCCGTTGTGCGTCTCGCGCGTTGCGAGAGGCGCACCCCGGAACCAATACCCACTAAAACTCAAAATAAATCTATATCTATAAAACTCAAAGGTGACTGACTGACTGACATAGTGATCTATCAACGCACAGCCCAAACCACTGGACGGATCGGGCTGAAATTTGGCATGCAGGTAGATGTTATGACGTAGGTATCCGCTAAGAAAGGATTTTGAAAAATTCAGCCTCTAAGGGGGTAAAATAGGGGATGAACGTTAGCATGAAACTTTGTCAATTTTGAACCGATCGGGCTGAGACTTTGCATGCATAAAGCTTCTATAACGTAAGCATCGCCTATGAAAGGTTATTCATAAATTCCGACCCTGAGGGGATAAAAAAGGTGATGAAGAAACCGAAATCCACGCGGACGAAGTCGCGGGCGCCCGCTAGTAATTAAATAAAACACCACGGCGACCTTCCTCTGCAGTTAGGAGTGCCTGGGAACGCTTCGGCAACATCCAGGACACCCCTCCGTACGTCCCGTCACGTGGGGGGGAGGAGTCAATCGCCCCCGGGCGCCAGGGTATCTAGGCACTTGACTAACGGGCCCGTCGAATATAAAACTCTAATGGCTAGATAAACAATTACTACCTATCTCACAAAATCTCTCCGCGATTGTCATCAGAGAAGTCATGCCTGTTGGTCGAGTGGCTCGAGACCCTGGCTACAAAACCAAAGGTCGCGGGTTCGAATCCCGCTAGTAAGTCAAAATAAGTCGTCTGTGTAACTTCAAATTCACTATGTTACCGCTACTTGATGCGTTAAATGCAGAAATAACCTCTGTTTTGCGACGCTAATCGCATATTACTGTCGCTTGTCATCAGAGAAGTGCACGCCCCGCAGCGGCATCACGCACGTGCGCCTGCGCCGCTCCGGCCGCCGCGTGCTGTGTTATGAACTTACTGTACAATTAACTGCGCACGATATTCCCCGGTCGGATATGTGCCAGTCCAGTAGGCAAATAAATAATTTGTCGCCCTTACTTTCGAAATCCTTTTGTAAGACTACTTAAAATGCGTGAAAACTTCTAATTTCCGTCGGCAATCGTATTTATAATATAAGTCTCGGAGCAGTAGGCACACAACTCCAATCGGTTGATTCCAAACAATTAGCGAACTAATAATATCATCCCTCTCTTGGCATCAGAGAAGTGCACGCCCCGCAGCGGCATCACGCACGTGCGCCTGCGCCGCTCCGGCCGCCGCGTGCTCGAGCGCGCGCGCCGCCGCACGCTGCGCATGACCGTCACCATCGTCTCCGTGTTCGCGCTCTGCTGGCTGCCCTACGCTACTATGGCTATGTGGTAAGACAATCTTGTTGTAATAATCATACTTCATACTAATATTATAAACTAGCGGCCGCCCGCGACTCCGTCCGCGTGGATTTTGATTTCCAATAGCCTAAAGCCTTCCTCGTCAAATGGACTATCTAATACCAAAATATTTTTTCAAATCGAACCAGTAGTTCCTGAGATGAGATCGTTCAAACAAACAAACTTTATTATTAGTATAGATGTGTAAGTTTCCTTGTTTGGATGTTCGTTCGTCAATCACGCTGAAAGTACTCAATGGATTTTGATGAAAGGTAATTTTTATTCAGAATAAATGCTCCCATGGGATAAACCAAAATCCGTGTGGGCGAATATGCGGGCGGCAGCTAGTAGTTTAGTAGTTTGCATAATAAAAGGGTGTTATTATTTTGTAGTTTTCTGACGATTAATAAGTGCTTAAATGAAGCATATTCTGAGGAAGATTTTTTTAAATTTGAATTGAATTGGGTAGCGACCTGTAAATTGTTAATTCAACTCAACTCAAACTCAAAACATTATTTATTCACGTAAGCTTCAAAGTCAATGAATTGAAATGAATTTGTTTATTTAGCAAATTGATCTTCATGGTAGATTCTTTTGCACAGTTGAATTGTCATGTATCAATTTTCAAGATCTAAGGCCGAGTTTGGATATATGGTCCCATAGAAAAGAACGGGCAGAAAACTCCATAGTTATAATTACTCTCAATAGTCGCTTAATTTCAACAACGTTTTTAAAATAATCGCAATTATAAAAAATAAATGCAGGACCACGCTAACAAAAAATCCACAAGTCATCCAAAAAGTTGTCCTACAAACTAATTGCAGGGGCGTAGACTGCCTGTAACAAATTAGTTTGGAATCCTGTATTGTGCATTTGTACAATCCGCTAGCGTAGGTACAAATATACGACATAGCCCACGGATTTCAGGCACAAAGGAAGACTTGACTCGAGCTAGAGGATGAAAATCTCTCTATTTAAAGGTACATTCAGCCCGAACAAAAATAATGAATAGTAAGAAGTACTCTTCAGACCGACACAACAATTGCTAATCCAAAGTTACAAACTAAGCTTTAGCTTTTACATCTATAGTACCAGGTAAACCTAACTTTAGAGCAGGGAATGAAAAGATAATATGTATATTTGAACACGTTTAGAAGGAGTATTTATATAATAATACTAAAAATATACACAAACATTTTACAGAACCAAAATTTTAATCCTCATATTTTCTTGGCCAAAAGTCCGCAAATATGAAAATGGAGACTTCGTTAGAGAATCATGTGAATAATAATAATATTTTTAATGCATAAATCTGTCGATGTTTATTAAAACGATGTTCAATGCACAAACGTTTTACCCTAAGCGGAATTCGAACCTTCGGCTCTCGGTTTTGAAGTCATCACGTTTAAACCACTACACCAATGCCGGTCACAAAAAGTACCGATTCGTTGCCACTAGTATTATTAACAGAATCATGATAATTAATTACATGATTTCCACAAAAACTGATGATTTCAATACATTATACAATAGAGCTCTTTCTTATATAAATATTATCAATATTAAATACAAAACAAATACGAAGGAGACGTGTAAGCGTATGAAAAACTAGATCAATTCGAACCAGTAGTTCCTAAGATGAACGCGTTCAAACGAACAAACGAACTTTAAGCTTTATTATATTGGCATTATCAAATGAAAAATGTCTCTTGTAAAGAGGAAAACCATTCATGAAATATTCTACACGAAAATATCCCTATTTGTATATTTTTAGAATGTTAGAAGACTTACGTCACCCTAGAGCCATGGTGTCAGGTCGCGTTCGCGCGTATAAAAGTGACATGCCATTAACTCAGTTTGATACGCTGACAACGTTTGAACATTTATAGTTTATTGCATGTAAAGTGTTTGAAGACTGAATATTGCAAGCGTTTTAAAAATATTCAGGTCACATAAAAGTTGCACACGAGCTGTTGACTGACACTTCCGCAGTGTAATAGTTATCAACATTGTCTTACTTATTTAAACAACTGCTTTTATGTATGTAAAGCTACATTCATAAAACGCAGACACGTTTAGCACTTGTAACTTTTAAGACAACATTAAGAACGACAAAACAAAGGTTTATACAAACAACTACAGGTTACACAAAGGTTTCTAGAATAGCTTATTATCTTCCATTCCGATATGAAACTTTCTTTATAAGGCGTATTTTTAACCGTGCGTGATGCAGGCGTCTTTCAAGCCGTTCTGACCACTTACAATTCTACTATCATGGCTACTGGGCTACATTTCAGTGCCGAATCCAACCCTTATCAGAAAACGTACTTCATATTTGTTTGGGATTGCGATCTTTAGCTTAATCAGGCCCTATTAGAGACTGAGCTAGATTAGATAGTGATTGCTTTCCAGGGGATCGTCGTGTCCCGTTCACTTCATTACATTAATCTTGTGAAATATTTATAAATATTGATATTGATATTGATGATATAAATATCATTCGACTTAATTAAGCGTCACTATAATGATGTAATAACATTGAACATTTTATTGTCTAAATATTTACTCAAAGTCCAACATACACAATACCGACCATGGCTGTTATTTTAAAGTACAATATGATAAATTTAATAATTATATTATTATCAATAGGCAATCAATACACCATTTTGAATGTAAAACCAACTTAGATAGTTTAATTAATAAACATGCATGCTTTCAATGGAATTGTGTATTTAGTAGCGAACCCTTTGATATCAACTAACCCCTTAAATGTATTCATTTAAATTCGACCCTCGTGGGAGAAGGCATACAGAGTTATTAAACATTTTAGTGATTCATACATATATAATTAATTATTATAAATAGGTTTGATATTATTGAGATGATAGTTATTTGAATTGTTCTTGCTAGTTAAGTACCAGTAGGACTCTCGTGCTGAGCAGTAACAGTCAGCTGCTATTAAGTGGCACATGTACCAGTACCTACGTCATACAAAAGACTTTACCTTTGAACTTTGTACCGCCTATGGGAAGAGTAGTTGCGGCTGACTGTACTCCGCGGACGAGATTGAGAGTCTGAAATGCACTGTGTTGTTTTGTGAGTAGTGGGTCAGAAGAAGGTACATATTTAGGTAGGTACTACAATGGAAGCTAAATAGAATGGTGAGGAGCTCGATGGCGCAGTAATTAGTATGCAAAGCAAATCTCGCAGAGGCCAGCCGTCGGATGGGTGACCGAAAAATTAAAGCTTCAGCTACTCCGTGCTTCAGAAGGCACGTTCAGCCGTTGGTCCTGCTCCTGATCTGCCTACGGTCGTGTCAGATTCCTGTCCCACCAAACTATGAGAGTGAGGGAATAGTGAGTGCCTGACTGCCTATGCTTGCGCACTCACTTGTGCACTATAATGTATCCTGCATACTTGACAGTGCTAGTTATTTATTTTAGTAAGTTATGACTAAGGTAACCCTCAGCCGTCTGGTGAGAGTAGGTTGTGTAGTGCATTCCCTCCGTCCGCTCTAACTGGTGGAATTACTTTAGGTGCAAAGCTGAATTTTGAATCGCTTGTCAAAGAAGTAGCGAAACAATATAATAATTTAAATACAAATTCTATAGCGATCCTAAAGAAATGTACATCTTTTTAAAGCTAAATAGAAACTTAATTTTAATGTGTGTGCATTTCTCTTATTTTTTCTAGAACGCTATAAACAAATAACTGGAAAAGCGAGCAAGATCTCTAGCTGCTTTGATGTCGTTCAGATGTCGGTGTTGCTTAAATTGCGGTTATGAATTGGAAAGTCAAAGTAAAATGAAAGGACACCAGAAATTTTTCGCTTAATGAGCCCGGAGGTTTTAACGTCCCTTTTTTATTTTCTCTGGAGTATTTTCGGCAAGTCGAAACATTATATCATTTTAAATTAAGCTTAGCCGGATATATGGTCTCTCAATGAATTGAGCACTTTTGATATAGAAACATACGTACATAAATGGCGGGGGCGCACCCACTTCCTTCACCCACTGTTGGGTGGAGGGGTAATTCCTGTTTTATACCTCCTGACCTACCAAAAATTTTACTCGAATATGCAAATCTATAATATATAAAGCTGAAGAGTTTGTTTGCATGTTTGTTTGTTTGTTTGAACGCGCTAATCTCAGGAACTACTGGTCCGATTAGAAAAAATATTTTTGTGTTGGATAGTCCATTTGACGAGGAAGGCTTTATGCTATTGGATCCAATCGAAATCCACGCGGACGGAGTCGCGGGCGATCGCTATAATAATATAAAAATCATAAGCCAAGTTCGTAGTGCATAAGCACATAGTAACGTTGTTTATAAGACTTCCACGAATTAACCCTTACACGGGCCCCATGCATCTGGATGTGCTACGTAAAATTTTAATACAGGTTCATGTTTGCAAAGCATTATAGAATACAATAACAGCGAAAAAAAACAAATTAAATTAAAAAAAATGTGGTTGAGTACTCTGCCTGTTCCGTTGATTTGTGTTATCTGACAGTCTATTTCCATCCGCCACTTCATTGATTTTGAATTTAAGCTTTCCTACTTTCGACGCGCTTCCTTCCACCTTTTGAATGGCTAAGTAAACGCGACAAAATTATGTTTTTTTTGTATAAATTGCGTAAATCATAAAAAATACAACTATTTATATATAGAAACTAGCGGCCGCCCGCGTCTCCGTCCGCGTTGATTTCGATTTCCAATAGCCTAAAAGCCTTCCTCGTCAAATGGACTTACTATAACTTGCTTCTCTTGTCGGGCAGGGTGCATATTATATTTACCACATATGTTGAGACATTATTTACCACAATGTCGTAATCGGAAAAATAAATTGAAGATACGAAATGAAAGGTAGACATTCTAGAAATAATAAATTATTAATTTCAGCTTAAAAATTAGGATGGTTTTCCAGTTAATTCATTTTAATTATGTGTTTTTTATTTATTTATCTAAGGACTACCAACATTAGCTACAGCCATACAATTTTTAATGTTTTTACAATAAAATTTAAAGGTTTAAAGGTTTTTTTGCTGACTGCGCTGACTATTAAAGGTAGCCACAGCATGCATTAGACTTATCAAAATCATAGAATATTATTAAAACAAAATAAAATGATAAGATAAGAAAATAATACAACCATTAAATCTATAAATTTGAATAAATAGCCTCTGCCTTAGTAAGGGTTAATATTTTATAATCGTCCATCGAAATGGAAGCTACTGAAGTACTGAAGCTAGCGAAGTTTTTTTTCTTTTTTTGAGTGATAATCTAAATGCGATTCACAAAATACATCTACTTACCAAGTTGCAACAGTATATCTATACTAATATATAAAGCTGAAGAGTTTGTTTGTATGTACATAAATGTATGTTTGTTTGTTGTTCGTTTGTTTGTTTGAACGCTCTCATCTCGGGAACTACTGGTCCGATTTGAAAAAAATATTTTTGTGTTGGATAGTCCATTTGACGAGGAAGACTTTTAGGCTATTGGAAATCGAAATCAACGCGGACGGAGACGCGGGCGGCCGCTAGTTTTTTATAGTTTCGGCGAAAAGTGTCTGTGGCATACTGGCAGACGGACAATCAGACATACAGCAAGTTCGCTACGGAACCCTAATGAAGTTCGTACGCCAACAACATTTTCGTGTAAAATGTTGCACATTGAAAAAGATAAACCAAGCCAAGCTTCAAAATATCCACGCCCCGGACGCCCTAACTTTATAAACTCTACAACTCAGTAAAAATTTACGACTTGTTTGGCTGTTTCGTTACTTCAGAAATTTTAGAGAAATTTAGTTCGGATTCTAAATTATAAAGCTAGCTAAGGGCTTCATTTAAATGTAGGTTAATAAGGTTTATATCAGTCAATGAATTTGCAAACAATTAAATTCTGTATGTATCTGTCGTCTAGGTTAAGTACCCATCTGGCTATGATCTCAGACTGCTTCATTTATCTCAAGACCGGGCAAAGTATGCTTAAAACTTTTCAAGCTTGGTCCAATTTGCAATCTGACCCGTGTCGGAAACTGGAGGCACTGAACAGGACACTTCATGAATTGCCAAGCTGTTTTTGTACAACTATTGAACCATGAAACGGTCACGAAACGTTATATAAGTAAACTCATTTTACCAACCTTTTATACGGGTCGCATATACAGGTGGAATTTTTAAATGGGTTTTGAAGACAGGTACATAAACTATTACAGTTGCAAGAAAACTTTTCTAGGCAACCAACCATAACTTTTTAAGATATTTTCATCCATATGCATTCACCGATTTTGGAAAATGCTTCAATCAGCAAAAATTTTTCAAAAAGGCTTTTTTTTCAATTTCGTATAAGAAAATAAAGACTCTATGGGACCATTTGATGTTTGAGTACTAGAAATGCCAAAATTTTGTACTGAAAATTCCATTACGTACACGTAACGTCATATCCTCGTACTACCGAGCTGTAATTACGATTTTAACCAAAATTCTGCAGCAAACTATAATGTACATTTACTAATTAGAACATTCGTTTCAGGTACATGATAGATAGGCCATCTGCGGAGCGGGTGTCGGTTCGAGTTCAAGACTTGCTCTTCGCTATGGCCGTCTCCAACTCTTGTATGAACCCTTTAGTGTATGGCTCATACACCCTGGACATACGTGGTGCTATCAGACGGTTCCTCAAGAACGCATGTTGCTGGTCATCAGCGGCTTCGGACACTATAGGTACTTAATACTATTTAATCTTAATCTTTCAGATCCATAAGGATCATTAATCACTGTCACAGGACGGACATCGGATTGATTAAAAGGAAACTCGTCGACTTCCTTGTAATCAAACTTTGATAAAAATTACCGCCACAAAAGATCTGTGGTCTGACAGTTGAATTTTAGGAATTGTGAAATGGAATTATTTTATTTTAGAATTGATAAGCAACTCGAGATAATTTTAATATTAAAAACTGTTTTCACAAAATTTCTAATATCAAAATATACTGGGGATGAATAAGTGAAGAATTTAATATTAAAGGGGGGAGTTAATATTAAATCAATCGGTTTCAGGTAACTCGGGTTCGAGTTCCACTAAAAAGAACGCAAAACCAGAGGCACCCTTAGGTATTCCTTTGAAGGTGAGTCGAAGCTACTTAAATCTTTTTTTACTTAGTGTAAATGTTATTTTGATTACGTGCAAACGTATTATTATGATTTTCAAAATAAATATTTTCAATGTTTTCGATATACGAGTGAAATCAGAAAATGGCAATGGAATTAAATATAAATATATATTATGTCATCTCCGAAATCATGGACAACCAAACTTTAAGTATGCCTTTAACTTCTTGGAATCAGACAATAGTAAATAATTTATTTTTATATTGTCTTGGCAATTTATTACACATATTGACAAAGGATTTCTTGCCTCGGGGGTCCCACAATCAAACAGAGTCATCGCAAATCTATTTAATTCATATTTCATTCTCGGAATAACTTGTACAAAAAGAAGTTCGAGACCTACGACCTAAGGTTGTAGACTAATTAATGTATAATAAGAAGTAGCTGTTACTTTGTTATATTATATATACGTACAAAGGAAATGAGTCAAACCACATCCTTTCAAGATTCGGATTTCGTACATATTGTTGCTACTCATAAGCCTCGTTTAGCGACACGTAATATTTTCTAGCACTTTTCAGTCCACATTATCTGACTCACAATTGATTTAACCACAAATTAAGCAGCTTTAAAATTCACATAACGACCAGACTTTGTTCAAGAATAAAAATTGTTAAATAATTATATTGGCTTAGCCGAATTTAGGGACCAACCAAATACATTACATTACATACATACACACATCAACAAAATCTAGGGATATCTTAATTGTATATTATAAACTACGTTATATTGTTAATTCTTTATTATATTTATATGAAGTTTATATATCGATTGAAAGGTATTTTATTCTATTTTTATAAAAAATATATATTTTTATAGAAAAACAAAAGAATGGCAAAAAAATATTGGTAGTTCCTTCCGCACGGGAAAAGTGCATGAAAATTAAATTTGTTTTTTTGATATTTTACTGAAGAAATGTGATGTTTTTTTTAATTCTTTTTTATGAAACTTGTTGAGTGTTCTTTTAGGAGTAATGTAACGGCATCATTTGAGTTGAAATGAAATGTTGCGATCCGTGGACTTGCAAGAAAGTGTTTCTTTCGAACGCGTCGTTGCCGAGGCCCTAACCACAAACCAAAACATGTTACCAAGGTTTTGGAGCAATTTATCGCAGTCTAGGGAACGTGGTTGAACGACACTAAAACAGAAATCGCATTACTACCCAGACAAAGGATCAATTTTTTCAAATGACTGCTAGAGGACGACCAAACATCACAGCGATGCGACTAGTAAAAAGGCTCCAGGAGGACTATCAATTGCTGGAAAGCGACCAAACCGTGCAAAGGGGTTTGCATGAAGTGGGTCTTCATGTTGGACAACCGCTACGTGTACCAGCATTGTGATGGGGCAATCGCGGTAAGCGTCTTTCTTGGGCTTAAGAAAATTTTCCATGGATTGACGACCCTTGGTCTGTGATGCTGTAAACCGATGACTCCCGCTACAGGTTTTATCCAGATTCAAGAAGAACACGCGTTTTGAGAACTCCTGACAGTATTAGCCGTCTGTGGCACTCTAAGGAGGTCCACTTTTACCAAGGCGGGACAATCATGGTTTTAGCAGAATTTTGTCTGGGTGAACGAACCCAGCCCGTTTGTATCCAAAGCATCATGACTAATCAAAAACATCTCAAAAAGGTAGTAGAATCAGTCATTGCTCTAAGCCAAGTCCAAATCATCCAGGAATTTATTACCATGAACGACAGTGCCAACTCCCATGTGGCGCGGTAGGTGCCGGCCGCTCTACAAAACTACGATATCCATGTTTTTTATTGCCCTGCTCAGTCGTCCGGCTTAAATCCTATCAAGCATGCGTGCGGCATGTTACATCAATGATTTTAAAGACATTTCCCACCAAATTCCAAGACAGTACAGCAACTTCACCATCACTTTGAAAGAGCATCAGGTCTCATAACGCAACAAGACCTTAACAAACTTAATTTTAAGCATGAACAATTGATACTGATGTTATAATAAACGTGAGAGGTGGCAACACTGATTAAATCAATAAGATTGTTTATTTGAATTAAATTTTATCATTTTATTTAAAAAAAAACGCAGATTTTCTACCACACTAATTTACCTAGGGCGATTAAAAATTAATTATTAATAAAAATACAATTTAAATCACGTTTTTTATTATTTATTATTAAAAACAATAAAATTCTTTATATTTTTTTCATTCACAGTATGAGCGAATTTCTAATAGTATTAAAGATATTCGTTAATATGTAGATATCCCTAGATAAAGTTGATGTGTGTATTAGACCTTGTCATAGACATATGTGTACATACGTAGACATTTCCACGCACTTATACCCATTCAATGCTCTCATGATAAGACGTAACAGGCATTCGACACGACCGGAGCCGTGTTATCTCACGCAGAACCAAGGAATTTATGCGCATCCCGAGGTTAATGTAAGCTCTGGGACTTCCGGATCGTGGTTAAAAATGAATGTGAAAAACGGTGTTCAGCCATCATTAAAAAACCTTTTGTTATACCGAAAAAAATCATAATATTATATTGTGAAATGTAACAACAGTGAGTGACAAACTTACACTTTTACTATAACATTGAAAAGAAAAACCAAAATTTTGTACACCAATTTATTGATTGTCAACATTAATAATGGCATCAGCCGGTTTGCTACATATGGAAAATTACATACCTATTAAAATAATGAGGAATTCTTTCCGTCAGAAGTACCGTCTATTTTCTTTTGATATGATAATGGATTTTCCTTAAAGGTAATAAGTAACTAAGCTTTACTCTGATAACCAAAACGTGTTCGTACACACTAATCTCTGCTTATTATAATTACTCTCGGTTTCAAAATGAATTAAAAACCATTCGGTTTTGGTATTGATTATTCATTCATAAATAGCCAAAGAAAAGTATAATATAGATAAGGATTGGCTATTGGCCATTGGCTTTGACTTGTCTCATAGCATTATTATTTTCTTCCTTTGCGGTCACTAACCCTCCTGCCCCCCACATTGTTAAAAGGACCATAGGGTAGTGAGCTGTAACAGGCTGATAATTATGATTGATGAGTAAATCAGAATTGATATTAGGGGATGACTAAGGGACAAGGCAAGCGGGGCCAGACTCTTAAGATTGTAATTAGTTACAATGACAAGGGTATGACCGGGACCTAGATATTAGTATGAGGGAAAATTAATAATGTTTTTGACAGTTAATTGGGATATCAATTGCAGAACCGGCACGTCCGGACCAGACTCGGCGTGCGGTTTGCCGAGACTTCGCTGACGACGATGCCGGACCGCTTGGAAGTGCCGCGGACGGTGCGGCCGCCCGCCTGACACCCGCCGCCGCGGCTCATCTGCGCGCAGCACGAGCGATGCCGCGTGCTACACGAGTACTACCGGGATAAACTGACGATGACGCCAGTACCGGTGCCAATATAGTATAGGAATAGAGACGTGATACAGGCCGCTCGCGTCAGTGTATGAAGCAACGGGATGGTCGAACTGAAGTGATTAGTGATATGCCGGATCGGTTGGAAGGACCGAGGATGGTGCTACCGCCGTATACCCACCGCCGCACGCACGACGCGCCGCACCAGCGATGCAGATACCACCGGGACAAAGTGACGCCAGTGCCGGTGCAGATATAGTATAGAAATAGAGACGTAATAGAGGCCGCTCGCGTCAGCGTATGAAGCAATGAACTGGTCGAACTGAAGTAATAAGTGATAGGTCGGGTCGATTGGAAAGGCCGAGCACGATGCGACTTCCCGCTTGATACCCGCTTCGGCTTATATGCGCACGAGCGACGCAGAGTACTACTGGGACAAAGTAAGTGCCGGTGCAGATATAGTGGGACGCAGAGGCGCGAGCGTATAGCGAGATGATACACTCCGTTCGCTTCGGTGTATAACGCTTGGACTAACTGCAGAAGGACTACCGCGACAAGGTGGCTCGTGCCGATTTAGTGCGACGCCGCGAGCTTGAAGGAACATTAGCCGCGACATGATACAAGCCGCTCCCGTTGGCGTATCACGCTGGGATAAATTCAATTGATGTTATTGTACTGTACATAGTTACTGTATGAAATCGGCCTAAACGTATGAGCATTATATATGTTTTTGTTAACACTAATATAATACATATTTGTTCCATACCGACGCCGCGCGGCGCAAATGCAGTGATACAGGATTAAAGAACTGTTCAAACTGAAGTGTTTTAGTGATATAACAAAATAATAATACAATGTAGGTAGTTAATCTTCATAAATCTTTTTGTTTTTGTATAGAGCGGTTCCTTGAGTACTGGTCTGATTATTTTAGTTGTACATAGATACAAAGTTAGTTTGCCTTTCTTCTAAAATGTTATAGTAATGTTAAAAAAATCTACCAAAAGTGGAATTTACAGGAGTCGTAGGTACACATTTTTGCATTACCATTAACAAAAATATTACGGGGACATTACGGATTAGCTGAAAATCCTTACAATGGGGGGGTACTTGTCTTCATATGAGACAAGTATTATATCGTGCCTACTTTTCTCTTGCTGATAGGAATACATGCCACAAGTCTGCGGCGTAGGTAATGAGTTAGATATAAATGCTCCTTAAACAGACAGAGCCCACAAAACTTGTGAAACACGACCCTTTTCGGCCAAAACTTCTTTTTGACAAAGGAAAAAGCCAAACGATGTCCACTTTTTATAAAAGGTTTTTGTTGTTAACGTTGAGTTTATTGAATTTATGCCTTCGTTCTATTTTTTTAAATTAAATATATTTAAATAACCTTCTTTGCCAATGCAAAGAAGATTTTATTATTTTTCGTGGCCCAGCCCTATGAGATTTTCAAAAAGAATCATACTGGCATCTTGGTACTAAAGTAACGTGTTAATTTCACTATTGCTGAATTTGTTGTTGCGTCTGCTCGTCTACTTCTTATTCATCCCAACTAATATTATAAATGCGAAAGTAACTCTGTCTGTCTGTCTGTCTGTCTGTCTGTCTGTCTGTCTGTCTGTCTGTCTGTCTGTCTGTCTGTTACGCTTTCCCGCTTAAACCTCGCAACCGATTTTGATGAAATTTGGTACAAACAATCTTTAGACCCTGAGACAGAACATAGGCTACTTTTTATTTCGAAAAAAAGAAATCCACGCGGACGGAGTCGCGGGCGGCCGCTAGTATGAAATACGTTTGACAAGAATGACGTGCTTGTCATGACATACCATTGTAATGCCGAGGGGTCGTATCCAATCAAAGATATTTTGTACCCAATTATTTTTTTTTTTTTAATTTTAATCTGGGCATATATTTTTAATCATCTTGCATGTACTAACTACATTGGATTTTACACTAACACACTCAAATTATTCTGTTATTTGAGCTAAGAGAGTTTAAGCTAAGCTACTTGTGAAAATATAAGACCCTTAGGCCTTTTGTTGTAAGAGGTCAATGCTGGTGATGATATGATAATGTATATTTTGTATGTTAGCTAGAGTAGTTTAAAACTAAAGGAAAGAGTGGTTTTATTTTTAAATTTAGGTACGCTTGCTCAGAAAAGTGTTCAAGAAATTATAATGTGGAACGTAGGTAGGTTTTATATCGAAATGCACAGGAAGAGGTTATGAAAGTAAATGGAAGCATTTTGAATTATTAAGACATTGAAATCTTTCGAACCTACTTCGCCAATGAAAGTATACATTACAAATTAAATAAATGTATCAGTTTATTGACATATTTTGAAAATTAGACTGATGTTGAGAACCTAAAATCAATTAATGTTTATAACCGCAAGAACTAATAATAGGTATAAGAGAAAGATGTACGTTCAGTTTTTATAACAAAATGATACAAAGGGTTTATTATTAAATACTCGATGGCTTTATTTAAGACGACTATTATTTCTGTACAAAGAAATGAATAAACTGTGTAACAAAAATAGGTTTTCTTCTTTTAACGTAGCACGTAGCCAAATAACGTTCATATCTATGGTTGAATGGGTACGTTTTGTATGTATTATTCCAAATTGGTCTCTATAGGAAATAAATAAGGACACAAATTGGCTTACAGAATCGTAGGTTATCTATTACTTGGGCTTTGATAAACGCGTAAAACGAGCTCTGGACCGTTTAGTGTATTTCATTTGTTCGGTTCGAATGACGCTGCGGGCCCTTAACTATTGGCATTCGAGAAATATGATAGGGAAACTAAAGGGCGTTTATCGTAAGTACTTTCATTTCGGCGTAGTGGCCAGGTGCTCTTGATTGCTAATTACTTTAGTAGTCAGGTGCTCTTGATTTCTAATGACTTAGTAGTCAGGTGATATTTACTGCTAACGACTTATTAGTCAGGTGCTCTTGATTCCTAATGACTTAATAGTCAGGAGCTCTTAACTGCTAACGACTTATTAGTCAGGTGCTCTTGATTAAAAATGGCTTAGTAGTCAGGTGCTCTTCTCTGCTAACGACTTATTAGTCAGGTGCTCTACACTGCTAACGACTTATTAGTCAGGTGCTCTTGATTTTGTGAGCGGCAACATTTTGGTTAGTATTTTGTTTGGGCGTGTACCTATTGGTAGCATTATTGTTAATTTTGATATCTATGTATAAAACAAATAGGTACTAAAGATATTTTTATGGATTCAAATCAACTACACCTAGTGGATTTGCATAATATGTAATTAATATCTCTATATTCATTATTTATTACTAGATTTTAACCGCGGCTTTGCCCGCGTTGAATTATCAAGATTTCTGTTTCGTCTCATGGGTCATTTCTTTGGAATAAAAAGTCCTCTCACCTAAGTCAGCCCATACGCTGCCTGTATACCCAATTTTATCAAAATCTGTTCAGTAGTTTCAGCTTGATTGAGGGACAAACATCCAAACCTTTCACATATCATCATCAGCTAATTTATTTGTCGTGGTCATATCGTTGAAATGAACATTTCATGAAATGGCCAAGTCTTAACTTACTACTTATCTTTGACCACATGGTAAAACTGTCTACATTTCAGAATAAAAATTATTGCATCCACCCAGTAATGTAAGAGGGGAGAGTTTTAAAGGGATTACATAAAAATTACCTTAACCTACATCAATCATACTAGAATTCCGCCCCAAAGAAATGTAGACGATTTCACGATCTGATCAAACTGATTTGGCCATTCAATGAAATGTTCATTTCAACGATATGGCCACGACATAATAGGTATCTACAACGTCGTCTTTGTGATGAATGTACATTCATATATCAGTGTGATTAAAGAAATCCCGTTCAAATTCGTTTACGACCAATGAGAATTTCATATGGTGCTGAATCGGTCAGGCAAATGATTTTTTTCAAAACCTTCATCATCGTCTTAATATCGTCGTAACATCAATAATGTTTTCTTAGGTTTACGCGACTGTAACTCATTGAATAAAACTGCTTTTAAAAGGATTAAATCGCGGTTCAATTAAAAGTTAAAAATTAATGGTTACATCGATGTTTTATGGTATCGAAATATTACTGTTTTATTTTTTTGTGAGTTGAATCACTGAGAATACATTCTATTCATTTGATAAGCTGGCAATCACAATAATACACAACGACTCAATACATCACTTATATTATTTAACGGGACTAAACGCGATATTAAGTATATAGTATATGTATACGACTTACTGCTTGACGTTTCGGCTGCGTTACAACAACCGTGGTAACAAGCGGGTCCGCTTGATATAATGCAACGCGAAAGTCTAAAATCTTAGACTCAATAGATAATATATTTTTATTTTCACTCGGTTATTTCGTTAACGTTGTACATCCTAAATAATAATTCGTCCCGTTCCGTTAACTCTAAAAATGTGAACGTCCAATAAAACAAACATTCAACGGTGTATACGCCCATAATAAAATAATAGGTAAACATTTCCCTGTTTTCTATTCCTTTCCGATTCACGAAACTTCTATACTCTCCACTCTACTTCTTTTGAAAAACGGCTCTCTCGCCCAGGTGTTAGAACACATATTCAAACAAGGCATGCCTATTCGGGAAAATGTGGGAGATCTTACAATTCGCAGAATCCCTGATATTTCGTGCGAATAGCAATGTTGTAGCTTATTGTGTAGCACTACCAAAATTCAACCAAATTTACTGCAGTGTTTATACACCGCAAGGATTAATTATCCTTTGATGTATGTCAGATCCAACGTGATCTAACTAAAGACAGGTAAGTCAAAAAAAAAATTAAAGCTGAACTCAATTAAAAGAACAATTTCAAAATAATTTTGCAAAATCGGCACCCAAACGAGACCAAAAGAGTATGTACCCTTACTTTAACTGCCATATGGAAGGTTCGAGGTGAACTCAAGGAAGACTACAAAGGTTTGTCCAAGTTACACTACGCTGTAATGCATCAATGAAAAAATAGATTAAATGAATATAATTAATATCAGACTGATATTATCAGTTGAAGACTGTGACAATCATACGGGGTCTAATCAATGTGTTGTACTACATATGCTATAATAATATAGTCAAATACAAAACAAAAACACAAAATACTTAGATCATTCTCTCTTTACCAAAGTGACGCCTGCGTCTAATTTCATATAACATTTCCAGGAATATAACAAAATACATGTGTAGTAATAATCGATTAAAAAACCCCGAAAGTTCCAGACGCGGTGTAGATGTCCGATTATATTTTTCTGCTTAATAAAATTATCATGATAACACTGAACTTGTTTTTTGAAGAAAATCATAATAACAACTTTAAGCTTTGTAAGAGGTATAATCCGATAACCCAGGCTTACGAATAGGTAGCTACTAATATTAGAAAATATCAGAAACGTATTTATGCCTCACATTTCCACGGGCTTTAACGTCGTAGCTATTCAAACTAATATCATAAATGAATAAGTGGGTACCAACCTGTTCGTGCGTAATAAACCCCTATTTTTCAGGAGAAAAAGCCTTGATATTTTTTATCAGTTTACTGAACATATAAGTCATATGAAATATGACGTGAATTGGCTTTGTAAAAAAAATCAACTCGAAGTTCGTTTAATTTGGATATTATGATATTAAAAACAAACATTTATATATTAGGTTGGAGATCAATGCGATTTAATTATATAAAGCTATTCCCGACTTCTGCATCGTTGCATACTTTGCAGGCAGGGAATAAATGATTTTATTTCAGGGTAAAACAAAAATGTGCATTTAAGTCGATTATGATGGACCTTAATTACTAAGTAAATTTTATTTTGCACCCAATTCAGTAACATTGATCTCTACGATTAATGCGCTCTTTGAAACTTACATGAATCAGGAATATTTTCATTTTAATTATTTAGTCCATTTTCGAACCTTGGAGCAAAGCGGTCAAGCTATTTATTGTAGGCAACAGACTAAAAAGAAAACTTCCAAAAGGACTTAGTATCTTAAAACTTTATTTTTTTATCATTCTCATTTCGACTCCTAAATCACGACACTTAATCGTGATCGTAAGGGACATTATATATTTATGTAAGTTTTATTTCTACCAAATTAATAATAGCATCGAATCAGATTCCAATTCCGAACTTCCATTTTGTGGAAGTAATTGTAGCAATCAAAAAGTTTCTATGAGTCAGCCTCCGCAATTTCTGGGGTCTTATTTACATAAATGCAAATACGTTCATAACATACCCCTAAGGGATTTTTAGATTGTTTGTGGTAAATCGTGACTCCAGAAAACCAGCGCTATCGCTTCCACGAGGTTTTTTAATAGCAATTAAACTAGTTAAAAAGTTAAGCATGTTCCCGCACGAATAAACGACTCACAGGAGGAGTTTTGATTATACAAATACGGAATACATAGAAGCGGTTCAAAATTACTATTACTAATTAAATATTTCCCTTTAATATTTTTTTGTCGAAACCTATCTGTGGTAACCTAATAAAGATGAAGTCACTAATATCAGGAAAAACTGGTTCTAAATGAAAAAAATATTTTTTGTTTTGAATAGTCCAATTTGGCGAGGAAGGCTTTAGCTTTAGTTTAACACTATGTGTGCCGAAACCGAAAGCTACACGAACGGAGTCGCTGGCAGACGCTAGTATATGCAATGTATAAGGGGGGTAAAAAGGGGAAGCCCTTTCAAAAGCAGTGGTAAGTACCTAGATCTAAACCTAAAGCAATCATCAATATCTCTTCACTTACAGTAAGCTACACTATTGACATAGAGGTGTTTTAATTAAGTGTATAAATTACTTTGGGCGCGTGTGCCCTTTCCACAGTAAGCCATTGGTTAAATTAAAATAATATATAAATCACAGTCCCAAACAATAATTAACATAAAGGAAAAAACAAACTGGACGGTGATGATCAAAAAATAAGCTACGCTTTGTTTTGTGCATCTTAAACAAGCATATGACTAACATAAAAATAAAACTATCAGGCATCAAAGGCAGGGATCATCTGGCAAATCGGATTACTTCGTAGAGAAACATCTAAACTTCACAACCACTTAGAAAACGTTCTAAAAGCATAATAAAATCTGTGAGAAAAATGTAGCATAATTCATTTAAATTCTACTTGAGCGTCCTTCTTTCCAGTCTGTACATTAATAAAGTAATTCATTAAATTAAGTACCATAAAACATGTTAAAATACCTTTGTCAATATAAACAATCTTTGTGATGTATATATTTTGTTTAACAGGAAATATGGACTACAAACCGTTACATGAACGCATATAGGTAGATACAATTTAAACACCCGTGGCTTCGCAAACTTAATCAACGCAGCGGTATTCCGAGGTAAAAATAAAGATAAATTGTATCAATTATTTTAAAAATATTTCTAAAGAACTAAAAGGGACGGATTTTCAGAGTTAAAATCAGAGACGTGCTTCTCCGTGGTTGAAATTATCTACCGCGGCCCCGGGCAATACCGCCCGGTACCCAAGCGGCATATATAAGAGGCTTAGAATTTTATATTCTTTCTCGATAAAAAAAACAGAATCATAATGGCATCACAGATCATATCTCATAGCTGGATATGGTCAGTGTAAATAGTAAGGTAACGTGTAAAAAAGTGTGCTGTTGATATCGTACTTACATTTGCAGCTCCCAGACCCTTCGGGACCCAGTTCTTTGAAGACAAAGAGATCTGACACATTTCATCTCTGAATAATTCATAAATTTATGAATGTAAATATAGATTCATTCAAAGATACCACCTGGGAAATGTAAGTCTTATTTTGCAATTTGATGGATGGATGAGATAACAAAGGCAAAGGTATGTCATTCTTACTGTAGAAACACACTAAGCGGATAAAACGCGACCGAAGTTCGGCCGAAGTTCATTTTCCTTTTAATATTACGCAACGTGTTTGCGGCGCAGCGTGTCATCCTTCATTTCAAATACGAGTATGTACATATATTGCAGGCGTTATCCCGCCGAACTTCGGCGTTTTTGCGGCCTAGTGTGATTCTATACTTAACTGTTATTTCTGGCAAACAGTGGCTTGGCGTATCTATAACTCGTCTCAAATAAGATCATAGATACGCCTAACACCTGTTTAACTGTCTCCCATATTCTTTTCATGTTAGTAAAAGCTTTTAGAAAATATTGAAATTCTATGAAAAGATTTTTATTTAGTTAAGCTTACGTCGCCAAAGCATTCTGATTCGTTGATTTTAGTCGTTGTCAAAGCAACATAATTTTATTCTGGTTTGACAGCGTCGGAAATCGACGTTATAAAATTGTAAATTTACGTTATCTTCATAGAAATCTCTTCTCACTAAAGTCTGATTTCTGAGATTTCTCTATTGCGTGTCAGAAGTAGCTTGGTATTGGATTAGACTTAATAGACTAGTCAAAAATCCAAAAACATAGTGTTAACACGTACCTCGACAAGAACGGAAAACGTTTTCAAAACAAATTAAAGAACAAAAACTGTACATTATCGCTTAGCAGAATCTTGAATTATTCTGTGAATCTGTAATTACGTTTTCTTGAGAAGAATAACAAACCTAGTTAAACGAATATTTAGTTATGTTAGTTTTGAAATTGTGTCCAATGTAATAACGATAAAGATAACATAAAGATCTTTAAATACAGTGAATGGCAGATTCTTTACTTCATCAATTTTATTTAAAGGTAAGTAATTAGCGTCGGCTAATCTAACCTAACCTGTAGGTAATTAGCAATTTATATTATTCATAACATCATTGAAATACCAATAGGTACCTTTGGGAGAGCCGCATTGATATATGTGAAGCGAGAATAAATAAAGGATATGACGTGCAAAAGAGTTTCTATGTAGATCAAATTGCAAAACAAACCACTTTGAATTTGACTTTGAATATGTTCTAACTCGACCGGGGTGTAACTCAACAAACAATAAACCGTAGACGTAAATTCTTGCAGTGTTTCGCTCTAAGAGGGAGGGTACCTTTAGCCCCTAAAGGCTTGATACGGACAGCGCGGGAGTGGGATTCTCTGCCGAGATCTCTTTCCTGCACAATACAACTTGGGGCTCTTCAAGGCTAGAATAAACGGGCTTTTTCTGAGCAAGCACGCTCCATCGTAGACCGCATAGTTGTTTAACATCAGGCAACTTTGCGGTCAAGTGCTAGCTTAGTTCAATCTAAAAAAAACTAGACAACACAAACGATTATGTCAATTCCTGAGATTAGCATGTTCAAACCAATCTGGATCAGGAGTTAACACTTGCTATTGTCAGTCAACCATAAAAGATAGAAATATGCCGTAGCGAGATATTTTTAGGGTTCCGTAGCCAAATGGCAAAAAACGGAACCCTTATACATAGTTTCGTCATGTCTGTCTGTCTGTCTGTCCTGGCTCGTTCTCCTCCGTGTCTGAACCGATTGCCACGAAAATTGGTGGAGAGATGTATAGTGATAATTCAAGAATTGGTTTTTAAAATAATCGAAAAATAATTATTTTTACCCCCCCTCCCATACAGCGAAAAGTAAGTTCGAGAAAAAAAAATCGACTTACCCCATCGTGTGGGGTATCGTTCAAAAGGTATTTTTAAATACAACAAAACTTGCCTTGAAACCATGTGGATCAAACCCCCCAGTCTCG
Source organism: Nomophila noctuella (assembly GCA_958496325.1). NCBI lineage: Eukaryota > Metazoa > Arthropoda > Insecta > Lepidoptera > Crambidae > Nomophila > Nomophila noctuella. The sequence continues at coordinate 3,562,873 of OY292495.1, forward strand.
AGATATATAAATACAAAGTTAAAATTAGAGCAAACCCCCCCGCCCCTTAACTTTTGAAATACTATTACAATAATTCTGAAAAAAAAAAGTGCTGTATACCTCCAAGGAAGTTCTTTCAACGAAAACTGTAGCGAACTCCGTATCATACATAGTTATTTTTATACAACTCGACCAACTTATGACGTGCAGTTGCCCTTACTAAATGGTCTTAAGCGGTCGGGCCATCTTTTAGCTACGGAACCCTTTCATGGGCGTGTCCGACACGCTCTTGGCCGGTTTTTTAAAAATTTTATGGAAAATGTTTCCTTCATAATAACATAATTTTTATTTAACTTTCACCATTAAGACTGCACACGCGAAGGAAATTTAAAAAATGGAGTAACTTCTCCCGTTTTTCCAACATTTCCTTCACTACTCTGCTCCTATTTATTGTATCGTGGGTGAAAAGTATACTATAATCTGCCTAGGATGAAGAATAATTGTACCAAGTTATGTTAAAATCCATCGAGTAGTTTTTGTTTCATAAGGAACATACAGACGGACAGACGGACAAACAGACAGACAGGCAGGCAGATTGCACTGATTGCATTATGTCATCAGGATCTATCATGAAAATAAATTTCATGTACTCTTTACATATTTTTATAAGTGTAGAATAGATAGATAAATATAGATAGTGTAGGAGTAAAACAACAATTACACTGTTGAAATAGTAATCTTTGTTAGGCATGAAACTAATGACGAGGCTGCTCAGTCAATTGAAGGTTAGAGACTATTTTCGATAATATCGGGTGACTTAAGATCATTATTTTAGTTTTGTAATGGTGAGTCACGTTATATTGAGATATTTTAATAGACGGCTTAAAGACTAGAATAAACATTATTTTGTTGTGGATTGAGTAAGGAATAAAATAAAAATTGGCCAAGTGCGAGTCGGACTCCCGCGCTGAGGGTTCCGTACAAATTCTATTTTAGACGTACATATTAAGAAAACTACTGAATAGATTTCGTTCGAACCAATTTTCGTTGGTAGTTTTTATGGTAATGTACATTATATTATTATTTCATTTTTATCTTCCTCTTATTTTAGAAGTTAGAAGGGGGGGGGGACATACTTTTTTCCACTTTGGAAGGGTCTGTCACGCAAAGTATTCACTTTAGAAAAAAGTAACATTGGAAACCTTAATACACACATCAACATTATCTAGGGATATCTACATATTATCAAATTTCTTAAATACTATTAGGAATTTGTTAATACTGTGAAAGGAAAAATTATAGAGAATTTTATAGTTTTTAATAATAAATAAAAAAAATCAAGATTTAAAGTGTTTTTTTAATAATAACTAATTTTTTTTCGCCCTAGGTAAATCAGTGTGATAGAAAATCTGCGTTTTTTTTAAATAAAATTATCCAATTTAATTCAAATCAACAATCTTATTAATTTAATCAATGTTGCTACCTTTCACGTTTATTGTAACATCAGACTCAATTTTTCATGCTGAAAATTAAGTTGTTAAGGTCTTCTTGCGTTATGAGACCCCATGCTCTTTCAAAGTGATGGTTAAGTTGTTGTTCTGTCTTGGAATTTGGTGGGAAATGTCTTAAAACCCATCGATGTAACATGCCTCACGCATGCTTGATAGGATTTAAGCCAGAAAACTGAGCAGGGCAATCCAAAACTTGGATATCGTAGTCGCGTAGAGCGGCCGGCACCTACCGCGCCGCATGGGAATTAGCACTGTCGTTCATGGTTATAAATTCCTGGATGATTTGGACTTTGCTTTCGACAATGACAGATTTGACTACCTTTTTGAGATGTTTTTGCTTAGTCCTGATGCCTTGGATACAAATGGGCTGGGTTCGTTCACCCAGACGAAATCCTCCTCAAACCATGATTGTCCCGCTTTGTTATAAAGGGACCTCCTTAGAGTGCCACAGACGGCTTATACTGTCAGGAGTACTCGAAACGCGTGTTCTTCTTGAATCTGGATAAAATCTGTGGCGGAAGTCATCGGTTTACAGAATCACAGACCATGGGTCGTCACTCCATGGAAAATTTTCCTAAGCCCTAGAAAGACGCCTACCGCGATTGCCCCATCACAATGCTGGTACACGTAGCGGTTGTCCAACATGAAGACCGACTTCATGCAAACTCCTTTGCACGGTTAGGTCGCTTTCCATCAGCTGATGGTCCTCCTGGAGCCTTTTTACTAGTCGCATCGCTGTGATGTTTGGTCGTCCTCTAGCAGTATTTTGGAGAAATTGATCCTGTATGTGGGTAGTTAAGTGATTTCTGGTTTAGTGCCGTTCAACCACGTTCCCAAGACTGCGATAATTGCTCCAAAACCTTGGTAACATGTTTTGGTTGGTGGTTAGGGCATCGGCAACGACGTGTTCGAAGGCAACACTTTCTTACAAGTCCACGGATCGTAACATATCATTTCAACTCAAATGATGACGTTACATTACTCTTTAAATAACACTCAACAAGTTTCATAAAAAAATATTTCAAAAAACATCACTTTTCTTTAGTAAAATATCAAAAAAACAATTTTAATTTTCATGCACTTTTCCCATGCTGAAGAAACTACCAATATTTTTTTGCCATTCTTTTGTTTTTCTATTAAAAATATTATTTTTTTAAAAAAAGAATAAAATACCTTTCAATCGATATATTAACTTCATATATAAATAATATAGAATAAACAATAAAACGTTGTTTATAATATAAAAATAAGATATCCCTAGATTTTGTTGATGTGTGTATATTTTTAAAGACCTATCCATAGATACCCCACACGTATATGTTCAATGAAAAAAAATATTTCGAGTTTCAGTTCTGACTATGGGGACCCCCCACTTTTTTTATTTTTTTTCTATTTTCGTATGAAAACCTTGTTGCGGTTCACAGAATACATCCACTCACTAAGTTTCAACAGTATAGTACTTATAGTTTCGGAAAAAAGTTGCTGTGACAGACTGGCGGACAGACAGACAGACAGACATGACGAATCTATAAGGGTTCCGTTTTTTTGCCATTTTGGCTACGGAACCCTAAAAAGAAGGTTGAGTGTGGAAAAATAATGACTAGGATGAAACGTCATAGGACGAATACGGACCAAGCCATTTTTTATTTATTGTGACGAGCACGTAGCCAGTTTTTATTAAAATATTTATTGTAACAATTTAAACAAAAACTGTCGCTTTCTATTGCCAAAAAATCTATGTATCCTAAAACTTGCACGCTGCAGTTTTAGGTTCGGAGTAGACTTCAATATAATATAAAACAATCTATAATAATTTAACCATCATTACGGATGTTGAAAGGATTGAAATTGATGTAACATTAATATTAATTAGAGCGTTCGTTTCACCCTTATCCACACCCTACGGCTTTCGAGGCTTTCAGGAACTTTTCAATTTACCTACAGTACTGTGCTCCCTATTATTGCTACGGGTGTAAGTTAACTTTTCGCTGAATTCCAAATTTGCTTCACTTAACAACGCGTAATCGAGATCAAACTAAAGTTTGTACTTATTTCAACAATTCATGAATGCGTTCGTATTCAGGTTTACTCAACATCAGTGTAATTTCACTTTACATTCTTTGGAGCAGAATAATTATTTTTTCCTCGTTATATTATTTTGTGTAGGTACAAGTACCTAGTTGACGCTTGGATGCCTTAGGGTATTACAATTTCCATCGATCGATGCGGTCGAGTGACCGTCGATCGATTGGTCTGGTACAAACTATCTATCGACGTCGACTATTCCATTCTACCATCGATCAATGGCGTCGATCGACGATCGATCGATTGGTGTGGTAACACCCTTAGAAATTTAACATGGAGTCATGGCTCGATGATATTATATACCTACAGCGTGTGGTTTGTCGTCCCCATGCACCGTCGGGCTAGTTAATCACCTTAATTCGCTCTCTGGCTATCACTCCCAGATCTGTGTCCTGGCGTATCCACACTTGTTTTAGGTTTGTTACCGTCCATTATAAACTTATCTCGCCTTGGTTGCATGTGCAATGTGCATTTTTGTGCCACCGACGAGGAAGGGGGTTTTCAACGGGGAAAAGTGGAATAAGCCGGTAAAATGTGCTTTTACCATTGATTACTACTACGTATATAGTGGACGGACATCCAGATCAAAACTTTTCGTCAGAATGGCAGTGCGGGGCGGAGATACGGTAGAGTAATGAGTCACAGATTAGATTACGGATCCGACACTTCTGTTCATTCTATTGATTTTTGCCTATTGGGTTTTCTCTCAAACTAAGAAGACGTAGAACAGAGTTTAGAGAGTTTAAAGAGTTTGTATTTCAGGCTCGCATAAATAAATCGCTCTCAACTCTCTGAGCGCGATCGGCTTATTCCACTTTTCCCCGTTGAAAATCCCCGTTAACGGGGATTTGTGAACTTTTTGTCCAATAATCCCCGTTAAGACAATTTGTGGTCCATAATGGGGAAATGTGAACTAAAAAGTTCATAAATCCCCGTTACGTTTAAAATGTGGTGATGTTTTTACTGTGAATGTCAATCATGTTCCCGGGGGATAGAAAAGCTGCGGGCGATCGACTGAGTATAAAAATCTATATAGTCTAGTATAATAAAGCTGAAGAGTTTGTTTGTTTGTTTGTTTGTTTGTTTGTTTGAACGTGCTTATCTAAGGAATTAATAGTTCGATTTGAAAAATATTTTTGTAATGGATAGCCGCTAGTAATGAATAAGTAATGTAGTTCTTATCCAATCTATGCTAATATTATAAAGCTGAAGAGATTGTTTGTTTGTTTGTTCGTTTGTTTGAACGCGCTAGCCGTGTTATGTTGGATAGAGTTATTTCAGTCGACGAGTCAGGCTTTAGGCTATAGTAGGTATATTACCTATGTGGGCGGAAACCGACCTAGATTATTACATAAGTATTTCATTTTAAACGTAACGGGGATTTATGAACTTTTTAGTTCACATTTCCCCATTATGGACCACAAATTGTCTTAACGGGGATTATTGGACAAAAAGTTCACAAATCCCCGTTACCGGGGATTTTCAACGGGGAAAAGTGGAATAAGCCGCGTTGGTGCGCGAACTTGCTATGTCATTCCCATATAACAGTATCTCAAGTTCGCGCTCAAGATCGATCTCAGAGTTGAGAGTGATTAATTAATACGAGCCTTAGATAGCCACAGGAGTAAGTAAGTAAGTAAGCCTTAGATAATAATGAATGTAAAGTTTTAATTTGGCTTCTATTTTTACATAACATGGCGTTATAATGTTGCATATTTTACTACACATCAAACTATATTTAGCAATATCTGTGTTAATATGCCATAGGGGTCGTCCATTAATCACGTGAGGCTCAAAAGGGGGGGGAGGGGGTACGGAAAACATCACGAAACATCACGAGGGGGGCGGGGGGGGTCTCGTTAGACATCACGTGTATTAATTTTATTATTTTTTTTCCAAAAAGCGCTATTTCTGAACCGAAATTATGAACATTTTTTATATTTTTTTCCAGTCAAAAATAGCTTTACATAGACTTCCAAAAAATACACGTGATCCAGGGGGGGGGGAGGGGGGGCTAATCCCAAACCTCACCAAATATCACCAGGGGGGAGGGGGGGGGTCAAAAAATAAGAAAAACGACCTCACGTGATTAATGGACGGCCCCATACACATACGCCTCTCCACAGAGATCCAGCCAGAACAACAGCGTTGCTGCGGCGTTGTGTCCACCTACGCAGTAGTCTATTATGTTTATCTGTGGCCGCAGTAACTCATGCACACGGACCTGAGGTGCGATTCACTAAGCGCAAATGTCATAATCTCAACGCTGTGTCATCGGCGACAATACAAAATTAGTACTAAATTACGACGGTCACCGATAACACAGCGTTAAGTTTATGACATTTGCGCTTAGTGAATAATACCTCAGATCGGCATTACACAAACATCTGTATATTACAATGTCTATATTTTTTCCCAAATGTATTTTCTATTTATTGTCTTGTTTCTGTATCTACTATGTATTTTGTTTTTGACAATAAATGTATTTTCATTATTCTTTCTTTCATTGTTTCGTTGGTTGTTTGCCGTTCGCCACCAATCATTTGAGGGTTAATTAAACCGATACTTTGAAATATGCGAGTAATGAAGAATTGTGAAAAAAATATAGTGGAATTTCTTACCAAATGAACGGGTCGTCCGGTAATGTAAATCCACCTTATTGATGACCACAGTGGAATAGATAGAACACTTAATATAGGCATAGGCAATTAGGCTGTAAAAAGCTCAAGGTTGACGTTTTATTCTGCTATGAAAATGCTACTTTATTTCATTGCTTATTAACGTAGTTCACGATATCAACTTTCGATAGATAATAACTTTGCTCTCGGCTCTAACTAGTCGCCTAACCGCGGCAGAGTGTTCGTTAATAGACGTTACATACGAAAACTTCAGCAAGGTACATATATTGGTTTGACGAACCGCTGGGTTAATGGTCAAGATGTTACCTATCATACAAGAGATCGCGGGTTTGATTCCGTCTGTGTGGTATTTGTGTCTATTAAGCATATTCGTAATACCACTGTTGATTCTGATGTCTGTAACACAACTGCTTAAGCTACTTTACACGGAGTCAGATCAATGTATGTGATGTGAAATACTTATTTATTCATTTATTTATATCGTGACGATCACGTTGCCCTAAAAATGGATGAACTGGAGTCTAAATCTGTAGTTCAATGTATATCTATTGTGTCCTTGTAAGCATTTCATCAAATTGGTTCTATTTGATGTCGAATCCAATCTTTTGAAAGTCTTACCTAGTCTTTATCTACTGAATTCTTTACCTATGTTAACTGGCATGATACGGGCGCCTTTTGAAATCATCTCCGTCTCGCAATATATTATTCATTTGAAGCTCTCAATAAGTACTGTTAAGTAAATGGACGGAGTACGAAGAAATTTTATAAATCTGTGACCTCTGTAATTAAAATAAATGTTTCTCGTTTTTTGCTCGGTATTTTATTGTGTTCTGGTCTTGACTACTTCTTCTCAAATGGCAACAGACATGAATGCTTAGCTACGTCACTTACCTCACCAGCAGACGCGGCTACGAACCACCTACCAAAAAGAAATGTTACAAAATATTGTTATAAATAATTTTACAACCATACTTATCTTATGTGAAAGTTTGTATGGATGTTTGTCTGTCAACCACGCCGAAAGTACTGAACGGAATTTGATGAAATTTGTATGGTATGGGCTGACTTAGGTGTTAGAATACTTCTTATCACGGTTAAATGCTCCCATGGATTCAAAAGGAATCTTGATAACGCGAAGCTGCGGGTAAGAACTAGTAAAACGTAGATTACGTTTACATTGTTTATATTGGTTGATCAAAACTTTCGGTTTTTAAAAGTATTTGATATTGTTATCCTTGTAATGGACAAGGAATAATAAAGGGAAGTGGAGCATAGTGGAATTGCCAATAAAACAATCCAAATCTTCATAGTAGCCATAGGCAAAACAGGTATTAATTTAAATTAAAGTAGGTATGTACTACAATTTTTCTCCCACTGGTCCCCATAAAACGAGCTGCAATTTGCTCAGATGCGCGTTTTCGCTATGAGCAATGTCTCAAGGCGTACTTCAAATACTTCATTACCTTTGATCTTGTTGATCGCGGCCCACGCTATTATGCTTTGAGCGGCAGCAGAGGCAAACTCTATTAGAACAAAGAAAACTGTGACCTAAACGGTTGTGTAAAAAAAGGCGGCTAAATGCACTTTGTACATTAATGTCGGTGTAATAAGTGCCTTTACCAATCCTACGCCTGGTAATATATATAAATAAATATTCAACTTTATAATAATACCCCTCCGGCCGTATTCGGCCATGGCGGCCGACTTTAAAGATCAACCTGGTACGCAGGATATATTATAGTGCACAAGTGAGTGTGCAAGCACAGGTGCACTCCCTATTCCCTCGCTCTCATGATTCGGTGGGAAAGCAATCTGACATGACCGTAGAGAGATCAGGTGCAGGAACAACGGCTTACCGTGCCTTCCGAAGCACGAAGAATATAAAACTTAGTAATAGCATTTCATAGGTGTGTAACATTCCTGGCCTGCCTCTATGGCGAGAGAGCTAGAGTGGCCGTTCTTTTTGAGGGTTAATTACAATTGGATAAATCTTCTCAGTTACCGGGACTGTAAGCTAGTGGTATAATTACAACCCCGTGTCTCGGACAGCCGTTGGTCCTGATCTATACAATCGTGTCATATTGCTATTTCATCTCTTTAGAGTCAGGGATAGGGACTGCACTAGTGCTTGTGAATTCACATGCACACTATCCTGCGTTGTGTCATGTGCAGGAAGCTGATCGTAAATCGTAAAAGGTCTATTATTCCTGTACCTCAACACATAATAGGAACTAATAATTTATACAACAATACAATATAAAAGTTTAATTTCAATTTTCTAACAGACATAATTTAACAATTTCCTTCGGAGATTTTATCAGTAAACTCATGATTTTCAAGTACTAAAACTCTCGCCACCTACTCATGTAATTTGCTGTCATTGGTAAAAGAAGCTTCTCAAAAATATGTTTCTTTGCTACGTTCCCCTGATAGAATTTTATTATTATGTCCAATTTCATAGACGGTACTTTCAAGAACACACTTAATCACTTCATTTTTTTCTCCATTCAAGACGATATTATGAAAAATATTGCAGATGGGCCCTATTTTTTTATTATTACCCACTGGGGTCTACTGTCTCCTCCATGACTCCGTCTATTTTACACATTTTAATTACTGTTGTAAGAAATTATTTATAATATTGAATTAAAGTTGCAACGATGGTACTTCTTTTTTGTTCTTATAACCATTTATATAAAATTTTATCCAAGTCAAGACATAATTTGTTTCCCAATTATGGAAGTAATTTCTGAAAGAAAGGTCAAGTTCAAAAGTCGTATCAAAGGGGAGATTCTTTCTCTTTATAAGATTTTAGACTTTCGCGTTGCATTATGACACTAGTATTATAAGTAAGTAGTATACATATACTACATAATTAATATCGCGTTAAGTCCCGTTAAATAATACTAGTGTTCTTTCTCTTTACTGGTCGGAATGGACAACTGGGAAGGAATCGAAGCAATTGTCACCACCCCGGTTTACGGGTGACAATTGAGTCAAACAAATACCAATTGTCCCCTGTAGTACGATTCGGAAGGGAACAGTTGGGACAATTTGTCAACCGCGAGACAAATGGGAAGAAAATTCTCATTTGTCAAACCGGAGGACAGTGATAGAGGGGACTACTGGGAATAATCGGTATTTTGTATTAAGTCATTCATATGTACTAGTAACTAAATAACTATCACACAAGTAGACACACACACCGAAGTCATGTTATTAGGAAAATCAGTATCGTTTGTTTGAATGAAACAAACGATACTCATCAAATATTTTTATAATGTTATTTTCAATTAAATTATGATCACTTTCCACAGCCAGTGGCAACGGGGGCCGCATTGTTTACGGAAATGCAAAATTTTCAAACACAAACGGAGATACCGTTCCATATTGTTACCAAGACATGAAACATCAAAAAAAAACATCAAAAATTTATTTTTTTAACGACAATGCTAAAAGGCGCATATTATTATTATAAAAAGCGAAAGGGATACCTCTCTGGTCTGCGTTCATGCTGGTTAGATAAATACCTACTCGATTAATGCATTATAGGCTTTATTATAGAAATAGTTTTTACCCGCGGCTTTGTTCGCGTAATCAGGAGCATTGAATCGGGAAAATCAGCCCAATGCCTGTATACCAAATTTCATACCAGTATTTATCTCTCCCTGTTGTATAATATCTTTAGTTTCTTTTTAAGTAAAAGTAATTGTATTTTTGTATATAACCATTTGCTGAGACGTTTTCAAAAAATATTTTTTCAATTGAAAGCTTCTTTATCATGACTGAGTAACATGATTCTTCTACAAGTAATTATGCGAAGATGGGACTCTCAGTTTACGTCTCACCCCGCGTTTAACTGATGTACCGTAAAACAAGTCGAAGTTTGTTCAGTTTTGAACTCGGAACGGAATTTAGCACAAAGGAGAACAACCACTTTCTTGAGGCTTTGGTACAAATACAAAATTCTTTGTAAGTAGAACCCTTGGAACCATGAAAGTATTACTATTTGTTTGTACCGCTACAAATAGTAGTGCAAAAAGCAAGAATGAAAAAAAAAACTTCAATGGAAAATAACAATACTCGTACATTAAAATGTCATTACTCGTGCCCCTTTGTTTGGACTCGTATAAAAAGCTAATCGAATGGAACTAATGATAATAAAATGTATCTGTTGTTTCCATGGCACAGATATCCAATATCAACTGGAACAAAAGAAATGCTCGATATTCATTTTTTAAATGACTTCATAGTTACACATCACAAAGAATGTTCCGAGTATTTGTATAGGAAACACACACACATTTTACATCCAGCCAGCATTGAGTCTGAGACGTTTTCCGTCCCAAATGAATGATGTTTACCTAAATTGTTTGTAGGCAATAAATTTGTCCATACATCGCCGCAAGTGCCGGATATTAATATGTATGGGTTGGATTTATTTGTAGTTGTTTGACGAGGGTCTTTCTACCAAGATTTGGATTTGTGTCCACTTAGATTGAGTAGCTACTTTACGAATCATAATGAAATCACTACCATTAAGTGTATAAACACAGGGCTGAAATTACGAGACCAATGTTTTGCAGCTATGCACTTTCTATATAATACAAAATCACGTGACGTAAATGTGCTACCTTCCAGTTAAAATATATAGATCGCGTTTTTTCCGTCTTGAATGTCTATTAGTCCAGGAATTTTAGATTTTATCTGCGGAATAATTCCTAGTGAGCTGAATTTTTGTATACACCTTTATTATGATATTGTAATGATGATGGGAGAAATCGACATTGATATCGTGCCGGCTAAAAAAGTTATAGGGGTCCAAACGTCACGAAAATCAGTTTTTCGCAAATATCTCGCGATCTATTGCTCAGAGGTCAATAATGGTTTCATAAAAGTTGTTCGTCGTAAAATTGTCTACAAAAAAGGTCTGTGGCATTTTTCTGTAGAATTAACCGTTTTTGAAATAGAGACTAGAACGCACTCACATATGGTATTGAATACCGTACGCCGCATACCAAGGCATAAACCCTATTGTTTGTTTTTTTCCCTTTTTTGTTTGTGTGTTTTTTGTTAGTATGATGTTCTGCATATAGAAATATAAAGGACTTGTAATACTAGTACAGTAAGGAAAATAGGAATATCAACTATAAAAAACCAAGTGGCAATTGTTTTTGTCACTTTGTAACTCAAGAACGGGCTCATCGATCCAAACCAAATTTTCAGGGTTTGTACAGACTATTTAGTATATGTTTTATGTGAAGTTTGAACAAAATCGGTCGCTTCACTTTATACGTAGCGAAGCACGTACCGGGCCGCTAGTGTTTTAATTAATTAAACATCATTTGTTTATTAACAATACCATGTACCTCCGTCCGTCTAAAACAGAGTTAGCGTCAAATTCTAGAAGATGTTGTCTATTCAATGGTGAATGCTGTCCAACCTTCAGAACCCTTGTGTTTCTATGTATACTGCTTACATGAAACAATAAACCAATACTGCCTCCGTGGTGTAGTGGTCAGAGCGCTGTTAAAAAACCACGGAGGTCGTCAGATGCATCCCGCAGGGAACACTTTCACTTCATATCGGATTCCATACTCAAATAATGAATAAAATATACATAAATTCCTTTGGCCTAACACACCGATTGCCTAGCCCCAATCTAAGCTCGAAGCTTTTACTATGGAAGCTAGGGAACGTATAGACCTTACTCACAAGCAGAAACATAGCACAACAGTTACGAAATGCTATTTCACTGCGGTCTTCTGTAAGGTGGAGGTACTTCCCCAGACGAGCGGCTCATTCGAGTGGAATTTCCACAGAGCTCTAGCTCTCTTAAAATGATGATGATGATGATGATAAAAGCAATAACCAAACCGGGCCAGAATGTGAAGTTTTACCCTCGCCCGGCGAGCCAACAAACAAAATTCAAAGCGCCCTAATTTAAACAAACGAATCCACGCGTGTGAAACGCTTTCAGAGATTAAAGCAAATAAAGTTTATAACTCAGAATTACAAAAAAATTACTCTCCAAACACATATGTATTTCGCAGAAACCCGTGTGTGAACGATGCCTGTAGATAAAATAAATAAAACGAGTACTTTCGGTGAATCGATCGTGTAGGTATCAAACCTACGTAAAATAATTATTCGTAATGTCGCATAATAAAATATAATGAAGACAGAAACTTTTGAAGTTTCATTGAAGTTCCTCCAGAGTAAGTAATCAAGTTTCAACACATGCCTGTAAAGGTTGTCGAAATGCCGACACAAACAATATACACTTTTGAGTAGATAAAAAAATAGTTAAATAAATAAAATTTCTTAGACTAACACACCAATTTCCTAGCCCCGAACTAAGTTCGAAGCTATGGATGCTAGGAAACAGATACACAAACTTAAATTCTTTTATAAACATCCATGACTCGAGTACAAATGCCGATGTTCATCACACAAACATTAACTTACCCCTAGGGATTCGAAACCGCGACCCTTGGTTTTGTAGTCAGGGTCAGACCACTCGACCCATCAAAATACGAGCCCTAGGTCCCATTTCCCCACGTAAGCTTTCAAGCTCCCAATACATTACTTGTGGGATGATTGACTTAAAAATATTTATCTGTTAAATTGATATCTTCCAATTCAACTATTTGGACGAAAGTGGTGAAAAAGGTGTACCCTCCATTTTATTTAAAAACTGCCCTTATTCGTCTTCAAAATTTATGATATTCTTCTATGCTAAATCGCGCTAGAGTATAGTAACCTAGCTAATCCGATTGTTCTCGTGACCCGTGAATCAATAATTAATCAATAACATGGATAAAACAAAGTGGAAAATGTATTGTTTTCCCATTCATTTCCATTTATCACGATAACTCGTTAATGAGGTTTCTCTTTACACCGCTCATATTTCGAGGTCCCTTCATTGACGTAATCCCTCCATCCCCTCCCTGACCCTGTTACCCATTAACATACAAATTCATCGTATAAAAGATCCATTCTCAGTAGAATTAAAACAAAGGAAGATCCATTCACAGTAGAAGGAAAACAAAGGAGCAATAGGAACAAACCAATGTTATACTGCCAAACCAAGTGGGCGGATACTAACAAATATAAACTGTCAGACAATAATAATTATCATGTAAATTGCTAACACTTATTTTGTTATTCTTTCAATTCCGAAATAAGCGTAACTTAATTTAATTTATATACGGAAATATCTCAAACTCAAACTCAAAATATACTTTATTCATGTAGGCCTCTGCAAGGCACTTATAAATCGTCATACATTTTTAGCACAAAGGAATGACTCGACCACCGACTTCGTAAAGCAGTCATCTACCGAGAAGAAGCGGCAAGAAACTCGATAGTTGCTCTTTTCAATCGCCAAATAATTACAATAGTTTGTCCATACCATAAGTTAACATACTTGTACTAGGTCATACAGTTACGTTTTTCAAGTATATAATTAAAAATATATTTATCATGAATAGATTGAGTCCCAGTCGACCAGTCCCCAAAGGCGGCACCTGTTCACATGTATGACGTATGTGTCAGCCATCATCTCACTCAACCATTTTAGAGGGAATGAAATGACCCGCCACATATACCTTTGCACAATATAAAAAAAGCATTTTACGTCTGTTTTATTTGAAGTACGAAGTTTAGCGTTATTCTTAATGAATGAGCTATTTCAAATGAACTAAAACTTAATTTTTGGCTGTTTTAGCCAAAAGCTAATTTTCTAAAGGTAATATCCATCAGATAGTAAAAAAAATTAAAATAGCCTCAACTTGAGAGTGAAGCTATGTTGTTACCAATATTGAACGACTGTACTGTAGACTTGTACAAAAAATGTATATTATATTAGTCCAGTCCATTTCCCAGATTTTTGAACATGAGCCTTGCTTCGGGCAAATTATCATTTGCTATATTATAAAGGTATTATTATTATAAATAACATTGCGTGGGTTTACATTGCTCTTAAGACCAGAGTGAAATGGCGGCTTTTTGGACCAATAACAGCTTATCGGGGTTTCACAGGCAGCGCGAGTAGAATCAACATTGGCCTTGTTTTTTTTTCAAAACACTCTAGTAGATTATAAATTTAAGCATTTCCTTACCTATTTATACAGACAGAATATACCGAATTATGCAGAAAAAACACATTACAAAGCTTTCATCATCAGATTGCCTCAATACCGCTCTAACAACATGACATTCTATCTATACGCTGACGAAACATACTAATCGTTAACATCTTGTGTAGGACGGCTCAACAACCAGACGCTCCAATTAAATAACCAAGATTGTCAATCCAGGACTCTAGTCGAAGCGTACCTTGGGCTCCATCCAAGGCAATGGCCAAGGATGCAACAGGGAGAAGCGCTGAGATGATGGTGATCTTGTGTCGGACGGAATACCTTTCAACCAAAACGCAGAATTGGGAATCATACCCTCTCATTAAACTCATAATGTTAAATTAATGTACAACGTCTTATAAAGCCCTTTTCTGAAACAATATTTGACTTATTTAATTGAAATTAAACAGAATTCTCGAGTTAAACAATAATCAAACAACTTTGATTTAATATGTTATTTTCCATTGAAATTATTCGAACATCTATCCGAAACCTGAAAACTTGTTGCTAACTCATAATCATGTTTTATTAGGATATGACTATCCTACGCTTTTACAAGTTAGTTTTTACTATTGATTTTCTAGCTCTGTCATTATTTAACCACGTTACTAGGGATAACTCCATAACAGAAATCCATGTTCACATAGGTACATACCTATGTGAACATGGATTTCTAAATAACAATCGCACGAACTGAGTGTGTAGTATTGAATTGAAGCTTTTGTGACAGTCCATATTGTTGAATTTTAACAAATCCCTACACATACTGTGTTTAGACGTACAATCTGGAACAATCTGTCATTTTTTTAAATGCAGCTTTACGTTATCTCAGACCAACAACATTTAATATGAAGGATTAGCTAGAAGATAATAAGATAGCCTTTTCATTACCTTTATGAAGCCGTTTATCCGAAAAAGACATTACTACATATTGCTTGTTCTTCATTTTGACATGCTAAATATTACTTACTTTGCTTGAGTAGCTCAATGGCGCAGGGGTTAGCGCACTCGGCCTGTGGTAACTAAAGTTAAGCTACGTTCGCAGATGCCAGTCATCGGATGGGCGACCAAAAAAAATCATCTCGAACTACTCCGAGCTTCGGAAGCACGTTAAGCCTGTAACGGTGCCTTTTCTGATGGCTGGAAATATCCAACCAGCGCGCTCACAAGCCGCTAATTACCTACCTTTCAAAATTCAATATTAGTCTATTATGCTATATTTTCGCATTTTTTTGAGGCAGTCATTAACAGAACTAGAGCTACCGCGGAGCTAGACACAGCTCTGATAAATATTTTAACTATTCAATATTAATTATAATATCCGGCAAATATCTATAAACTGTATAATAACCTCTGTAACAGTGTAATAGTGTTAGTGTAAAATAAAACAGCTAACCTATCACCTACAACTAACTACCTTATACGGCTACGGAGTGCTTATAAGAACCCCTGAGATAGCACCCCGTCGCAAGCCGTTAGTCCTGCGCCTGAGCTCTCAGATTGCGCACTGATATATATCCTGCGTACCAGTCTGATAGTAAGATCGGCCGCTATGGTCGAAACGGCCGGAAGGGGTATCATTATTGACTAATATCTAAAATAAAAAAGTTTTATAACAATGAAAAACTCATCTAAGATCAGTCGAATTTTACTGATAAACATTATTTACATAAGCCAAAACAATCCTCAAATTCAATCAGACAAAACATTAATTTTGTCAGACATTCCACAAAAGCCTGCGTGAAGTAAGAAATAAGTTTTACGAAACCAGTACGAAACACAATTTATTTCATTTGAATCGTTTCTACCCACGACAATCAAACCATACAAGTTGACAAAACAAAACCCTACACATAATAGGAAAATATAACGTATACTGCTAAGAAATTTAACTTAGGTAATACCAGTAACAAAGACTCGCGAGAAGCTCGAGAGCTATATCAGACTAGATCGTAATGAAATAAAGCCATCTAAAAAGTACGTATTAGGTATTAGGAAAAGTCCAAAACAATAGAAAGTATTGCCTATACACTACAAAGCAGTTCTTGACATAAATTGTACCAAATATTGACTGTAGAAAGTCTTGTGAGAGATGATTCATGGTTCTTAATAAATTTTACTCTTGATAATAAGGATAGGCAAATTAGCTACGGGTCGGGTGGAGCGTACGACAATCCCAAGTTTTTCAGTTCACAATCCTCTTGAATGAGGTCATTTAGCAGCAACTTCTTGAGGGCCGTGCGTCTAACCTGCAACAATATTTTTTGTCAAATCTTCTAGCCTTTTTGGGAGTACGTTATCACCTAAGACGCAGGTTTCAATTTTGTTTAGTAAGTTTAAAGATCTTGTTTTGATTTTTGTTTATTATTTGTCCATATACCGTATTTACTTCATTACGCTGATTGTTCCTGTGTAATAAATATACAACGGAAATGTGCTTTGTTTAAAAGATAAAACTATTCAAATACGTTATAAACAAAGCCGTTGTAATCTAGTCAGATTACAAAAGCGGTTGCCATGACGAATTAATTCAGTGGTGGCCCTATTAAGGGTTGCAGAGGCGCTAAGCACTAACATAATGACTAGATTAATTTAACAAATCCTGTATAATGATAGACGCAACCTTATATATGTATATAGCAGTAAACAAAAAATCTCTGGTAAACGTAAAAAAAGATTAGAAATAATAACAAATACAAGTAATGTTTTTGTAATCGTTTCCGCATGAACAACGTAAAATCCTTATGTAACCTTATAAAAGTTATCACGCAAGTATCGGAAAAGTCAGCAATATGTTTAACATGCAGTTCCTATAAAGTGTTGACGCTTTCCTACTACTAACTCACTTCGAAGCAAACCCAATACAACTATTAAACAACTTCAAGTATCTCTCAACCGTTTGCGCTCAAAACTCGGGGTGAAATTTTTCAGTCGTCATGACCTGACATAATTTAACAATGCATACTTTGTCGACGCCGTTTAACTTCCGCTCGTCAAATCACATTCCGTCCAAACTTTCTCGTGACGTGAGCGGAACATTGCTCCCGTCTGCTTCGTAGTACGAGATCTCGCGCCAAAATAGCACAAAATGTAATTAACAACATCACATATACGCCTACAAACATTGGCCTGACACTTGAAAAGTTGCTTAAGCACTTGTGTTACAAATATCAGAATCATCAATGAAATTAAAAAATATACTTTATTTTTATTAACCAATATTGTCCCACTGCTGGGCAAAGGTCTCCACTCTCCGTTAAATTTCTCTATCTGTATCTGTCTGCGGCCAAAATTTGGCCAATCGTCACACCATCTTCATTTCTTTCTACAAATATACTTACTCATTATACAAAACCAGTTCACATTATGATGTACATACATGTTCATGCAAATAAATGTTTGAACAGAGCGAAGATTAATCCCATCATTAGCTACATCATACTCCAATGACGACTTCATGTCTTATCGAAATGTTATAGCAAAAAATAACTACTTATCGATATAACATACTAGGGAACTCATTTAGTGGCTCCATCGATGGTGCAAACTCGTCTTACCTACAAACGATGGGCCGTGGCCACCCAAAGCTCCAGATTCCATCATGAGCTAATTTTACAGCAAATATCTGGTCAGCCTGCTTAGAAAATGGAAAAAGAAGGCATTTTCATTAATCACAACAGCATTCCTAAATAATCCCATTCTACTACAATGGACAGGAATTTATGAACTTGTTTATTTTGGAACTTGTTCAGTAGTATTTTTTACAAAGCTCCAGTTTTTGTTGCAAACGTTAGAAGTACAAGGGCCATCGAAGCTTTTAATATCAATTGAAAAACTCAACAAAACAATAACATTGTTTTGGTTAGAAATATTTTTCTGACCCAAACAATAACTACCTACTAAATAAATTCAAATAGGCTCAAAATTACTATCTGCAAGTATGACTTTTGCGCATAAATTAACTTCCTTTATATACTTGTAGTAAAACATAAATGAGGGACGATCTTGGCTCCGGGGCAATCCTTGGGGAATGAATAATTTTCTGTTAGGCTCCATTGGCGTGTGCTGTAGTTATTATTGTAATGGTCAATCACTTTAATCAAAGAACTGTTCGTTGTGCGTCATGCACGGAACAGAAAAAAACAGTTCCTGTTCCGTGGAGTCATGATTATAACGATTGAAGAAAAGTACAAGTAAAGATAACGACGGTTTTGACTATAAAAATAATAACAGTAAATTATTACTTTTGCTATATACATATTTCGTACCCGGTATATAACATTTATTTTTGAGACTTTTAATTTTACAACTTAACGCTGTCATTTTTTTGTATTGAAAATTGTTTTATTTTTAAGAGAACATAATTAAAATGTTTTCTGATACCATGGAAAGTGCTCGCTCAGTTATCGGGAGGAAAAGCAAAAAGGTTTACTTGTTTTTTTTTGTGTAACTCACTATTACGGTGTATTACTTAACTAGCGGCCGCCCGCGACTTCGTCCGCATGGATTTCGGTTTTCGTACACACATTGTAATATTTTAGCTTAAACCTTCCAAGACAAATGGACTATCCAACACAAAAATATTTGTTTAAATCGGACGCGTAATTTCTGAGATATGTGCGATCAAACAAACAAACTGTTTAGCTTCATTATATTAGTATAGATAGTTAGTTATAGATTGAACAAGCCTCTTATGAGTACATTTACTTTTTTATTTGACGACCCGCTTGGTCAAGATGTTGCCTATTACGCAAGAGGTCGCGGGATTCCCGCACAGGACAAACATGTCTCTTTGTCCTCGTCTGGGTGTTATCTATATTTAGTATATTTGTAATACCACTGTTGATTCTGATGTCTGTAACACAAGTGCTTAAGCTACTTAAAACGGAGTCAGATCATGTTGTGAAATATTTGTTTATATTTATTAAGGAAACTCAAATCAGTGTCAGAAATGCTAAGAGATTAGAGCTCAAGCAGGCCAATACTGCGAAAGTACACAACGGACACGTAAATTCTGCAAACCGTGCCCAAACTAGTTAAACATACACAGACAGAAACTTGAACGTGGCTAACTTTTAAAGTACGTATACGAGATACACGTCGATGTTATGTACCACTTCTCAAACTAATTTATACGAGCGCAAGTCGAAAGTACTGAAAAGGCAATCCAATTAATAGTTCCAATAAAATTATCAACCACGATATCCGCCTTTGCTCTAAGGTTTGACATTAGCCTTACAGTAGAATAAATTATATTAATTTCTAATGTATGATATATTTTACGAAATCAAACTTTATTTCAAGGCAATAAGTTTGTCGAGGTTTTTATGATTTTCCGTATGGTTTTATTTCTTTAGAATACCTAGTCTCATTGTAATTTTCCTTTGAAGACAAACTGTCACCGGGATCAACTTCGCTAAAATGGACTATACTTCCCAATAAGATTACATAATCAACAGCTTCTAGAATAATTTTATGTTGCTTGGTATATAGTTTAACAGCAAACACGTAGGTACATACGCATTGTTCACGTTGTTCTGACCTAGTTCAAAACATTGAGGTAACACACTGTCACAAAGGGGGCATTTATAGTACTGATGGTCACGTGTTTATTAAAACTACGCTGTCTGAGCTATTGTATCACGTGTTTTAACATATAACTAACCGCCCGCCCGCCTCATTGAGGTATTTCTACTACGTATAGACACCTCTAAGAATAAATGTTGTACTTTTTTATATCCGTAAAATTATTCCAGGACGAAAAATAAAGTGGCGTGTCATTCAGTAGATGAAAAGACAAAAAAACACTAAATTGTCCACCCCTTTCCTACAAGTTGACGCATAGATTTTGTTCTAGATGGCCACTCTATAGAGCGATGGTGGCCTAGTGGTACGGACGGCGCCCCACATACGTGAGGTCCGCGGTTCGAATCCGGGCCAACACCTCTGGATTTTTCGAAATCTATGTGTGGATTTGTGCCATTAGCTCGGCGGTGAGGGAAAACATCGTGAGGAAACCTGCACATTCAGTGATTTCTGAATTTAGTTCAGTTAGATCTGAATGTGTAACCATGATCCAATCTGTCTGGTTCCCCTCTATGGGTTACGAAGGTCTGATGGCAGTCGCTTCACTGTAATGACTTGCCAAATCCTGGATCATGGTCAAAGCGGACCCCGTATAGAAACGGGATAAACGCTAGGAAGAAGAAGATGTCCACTCTATACGTAATAGTAATAACCCTCAATGGCCCGCCGCAGCTCTGGTAATGTGGACTTCCTACACGTACCTACGTACATGACAACGGTGTCCCATGCGTTGTTCAGGGATATTTATTGCACATCAAATACTAGTAGGTGCTTAAACTAACTTACTCAGTGCCCTAGTAACTAAAAGTCTATTGTAAACTTATCTTAAGCTTAATATCTTAATACTAATCTTAATTTCTTTTCTTAATAAATAAAAATAAAAAAGTGGCATTTTTCGTTATCACTTTATAACTCAAGAACGAGCTTACCTATCCAAACCAAACTACCTAGGCCGTTCAATAAGTACTTAGCCTCGCTGCCAGATGTTGCTATTATTTCGAAAATGTTTTACTATCGTGCAGTAAATACGTTTTGAAGTATACTGAGGACTTTTCAGTCTATTCCCTTCATTTGTTTTATTTTGACAGCCTATGGAAGTGAGCTTGTCGGTCGGTTTTTACAAAAATGGAAAGCAACAAAATCGTTCAGTGATTAGATTCTTGTTTTTGGAAGGGAAAATGCGCATGGATATCAAAGGGCGCTTGAATGCTGTGAAAGATGACTCTTCTCCTTCCATGTTGACTGACAAAAATTGGTTTAATCAATTTGATCGAAGCCGCACGTCGGTTTTTGATGAGCGAAGCCAACCCAAGCTAAAAACGGCTTCTACGGAGGAAAAGGTAAAAAAAATCCAAGTTATCGTGGTGGCAGCCCGGCGATTGAAGATTCACGAGATAGCTGAGACTGTGGGCATTGCAAAAAGAACACTGCATCATATTCTGCACTATGAATTGGATGTGTAAAAGTTGGTGGCGCGGAGGCTGCCGCGTTTGCTCCCACCAGACAACAAGCGCAACCGTAAGACAACATCGGCAACATGTTTGACCCTGTTGCAACGCTATCCAGTGCAGTTCTTTCAGCGTTTTATGACCGTCAACAAAGCGTGGGTTCGCTGGTACACACCAAACCCAGGGAACAGTCGAAACAGAGGATTTTTCCCGGCAAATGTGCTCCAAGGAAGGCGAAGACTGTTAAATCGGCCGGAAAGGCAATGGCCGCTGTTTTTTTATATTCACGGGGTAAGATCTACATCGATTACATCGAGAAGGGTAAAACAACTATGGGGCTCCACTATTCTGACTTACCAGGCCAATTAGATGACAAATTGAAAAAAAAGACCCGCATTAGGAAAAGCAAAAAGTGCTGCTCCACCACGACAACGCGGCGGCTAACACCTTCGTAGGTGTCATGGCCAAATTGGTAGAATTGAGCTACAAATTGTTGCTCCATCCATCGTAATCCCTAATTTTGGCTTCTTGTGATTTCTTCTTATTCCCAATTTCGAAAAAATCGCTCGCCATAAAAAGATTTGGGTCGATTGATGCGGTCATCGCCGCCCCAGAGACCTATTTTGGAGGCCTCGGGAAATAGTATTTTTTGGATGGGTTAAAATGGTTGCAGCATCGCGGTGCCAAGTGTATCGATTTGAAAGGAGACAGTGTTGTAAAATAAATCTAAACTTTCTTAAAAATATGTTTTTTTCATATTTAGGCTAAGTAATTATTGAACTGCCCTCGTATGTAGGTATTTAGTAGATGGTTTATGTGAAGTTTGCACAAAATCGGACGAGTGGTTATTCATTTACCACACGTAGCGAAGCACGTACCAAGCCGCTAGTATAATGTTAAAATTAATGTAAACTAGCGGTCGCCCGCGACTTCGTTCGCGTGGATTTTGGTTAAACCCATGGGAGCATTCAATCGGAATAAAAAGTATACAATCACCTAAGTCAGTGCATACCCTGCCTGTATACCAAATTTCATCAAAATCCGTGTAGTTGTTTCAGCGTGATTGACGGACAAACGTCCAAACAAACTTTCCCATTTATAATATTATATATATATATATCTATACAAATATTATAAAGAGGAAAGGTTTGATTTTTTGTTTGTTTGTTTGTTTGTATGAATTGAATAGGCTCCGAAACTACTTGGCAGATTTGATAAATTCTTTCACTGTTGGAAAGCTACATTCACCCAGAGTAACATAGGCTATATTTTATCCCGGTACGGGAAGTAGTTCCCCCGGGACGCGGGTGAAGCCGCGTGACGGGCCGCTAGTATAATTATAAAGAGGAAAGGTTTGATTTTTTGTTTGTTTGTTTGTTTGTATGAATTGAATAGGCTCCGAAACTACTTGGCAGATTTGAAAAATTCTTTCACTGTTGGAAAGCTACATTCACCCAGAGTAACATAGGCTATATTTTATCCCGGTACGGGAAGTAGTTCCCCCGGGACGCGGGTGAAGCCGCGTGACGGGCCGCTAGTATAATTATAAAGAGGAAAGGTTTGATTTTTTGTTTGTTTGTATGAATTGAATAGGCTCCGAAACTACTTGGCAGATTTGAAAAATTCTTTCACTGTTGGAAAGCTACATTCACCCAGAGTAACATAGGCTATATTTTATCCCGGTACGGGAAGTAGTTCCCCCGGGACGCGGGTGAAACCGCGTGACGGGCCGCTAGTATTATATATAATAATAAGATTTTTCCATCCATAAAGTCCCCCTTAATAGCTTAGTAGTTTCAGATGGTTATAACGATTCCTATGTGTGTTTACTTTGATTTGATCCTAAAGAACCTAGCTAAATCTCTTATGTATAGTATAGAGCATTAGAATCAACAAAGGCAATAAAAATAAAAATTAAAGAAAGCCCAAAAAAATTGTAGACATAGAAAAACCATTGTTTAACAAAGCTGCTTCCAAAAGAATCATCGATTCAGTCAAATGAAGTAAATTATCTAACTTAATAATACTCCAGTCAAAATAGACAAAATTAAGACTCAAGTTTGCATTAATTCCCAACAAGCTGGATTTTTGTGCAGGCCTTGAATATGTCATTACAAATGATATGTCAAAAGTCCCCATCGATCCCGCTTGTGCGTTGTTTTTTATTCGTGGTCAAAGGGCCCAAATTTGAGTTTTTTGCTTATATCTCTGAAACTAAAAGAGCTATCAAAAAATGGTTCAGGTAAAGTTTGTAGATCGTAAAATTGTCTACCTAAAAGATTTCTACAGTTTTCTTGTACAAAGCAGCGCTGTCGAGATATCTTGACTTTAAGCCGCAGGAAAGTCGTATTTTCGAGTAGCACACATTATGCAATTACAATAAATTAGGTTGAGTAGTTTATCTGGAGCATGTTGGCGCACGAGCAGCGCCCTTCGGATTCCTTCGGCTGCGGTCGGCTTCACGTCCTCGGAACGGACCCCGAAACCGATGATCGCCGACCTCGCCACTTTGCCATCGACGACCCGCGCTATCGGGCGACACGCGATTTATTTATTACGTACTTAACCTATGTACCAATATACAATTTACAGTCCACTAATCGTTTAATTTAAATATAGACAGGACCCGTCTATACATTGGTCCTTTTAAATTAATCTCGCCGGAGAGAACCAGTTTTACGCATAAATACGTCGAAATCGTTCGTAAAAGCGCGGATCACAAGTGGACATTGACCGTGCCAACGTGGGAACGTCACCACTTCGAGTGAAAATCGTCGAGGAAGCCAAAGTCGCCTTATTTCCTGGGAGTATATACAGATAAACAGTGAGTTCGTTCCAATTAGACCCTTCTTTTATGTCTATTTTTGCCGATTAAGAAAATCATAGCTCACTACGTGTCTTAGTTCATTCCAATATTCCGCCTTTTCTGTTTCATTATTTCATTAATATCATCCCCATAAAGCTGCACGTAATTCCCGCTTACTGCACGAAGCGTATTTATTGCACATTCGAGCGCACCGGCCACGTGCGCACGCACCTTGCTACTGAGCCGTGTTAACAAACAAAATATCTATTATAGGTATTCAATTACCTGCCTATTTTGCTCAGCCGGTACATTTTTTATGCGCATTCCGCTTGTCCGCAATGCATTGTTGCACTAATTAGCTACTTATTTCCAGTTATTCGCACACAGTTAGTTTGATCATTATCCATATTTATTTGCATACCGAATCCATTTTAATTTCATTATGGCTGACATTAAAGTTTTATATAAAAAAAACGTAGCTCAATGAAATCGAAGCTTACGATTTTTAACAACTATTTAAAATCAATAAAAGAGGAAAGACTATCTAAGTTGCAACAACTAGATTTAGAGGAACGTTTGAGTAAATTTGAATGTTTATATTCCGATTACGATGCCTTACAGACCGACATCGAAGTTTCGCTGGAGGAACCCGAGACAGCGTTCGCTGAGCGTGAGGAGTTCGAGTCGCAGTACTACGCGCTCATAGCACTCGCGCGCAGCTTGCTGCCCGAACACAAGGTCGCAGGTTCAGCGTCAGGCTCGGACAACTCTTGCGCATCAGGTGCACAACATAAAAATAATTTTGTTCGTTTGCCCAAAATTAATTTGCCAGATTTCGATGGGAATTATCAGTGCTGGTTGGAATTTCGAGATACGTTCGTTTCGTTAATTCACGATAATAAATCTATAGATAATATAAACAAATTCCACTATTTAAGAGCTCAACTTAAAGGAAAAGCAGCTTTAATAATTAAAAATATTGATTTTAAGGAGGATAATTACAAAGTTGCATGGGACTTATTATGTGAGCGCTTTAATAATAATCGTCTTCTTATAAGCAACCATATTCAATCTATGTTTGACATACCGTCAATAACAAAAGAATCTAGTATGTCACTTCAAAATCTTGTCGATACAATTAATAAAAACATTAGAACGCTTACAATTTTGAATCAGCCTACCCAATATTGGGATACACTTCTCATCTTTATAATGGCGAAAAAACTGGATTCTATTACAAGTCGTCACTGGGAAGAATATCGCAATAACTTAACTAATGAGCCCACTTTGTCACAATTTTGTACATTTGTTAGCAGAAGAGCGGAACTTTTGGAATCTATCGAAGCAAATGAAAATGAAAACTTATCGAATACTATTGTGGCTCTAAATAATAGTCATTATCCTAACTTAAACACTCGTAAAACTAAAAACTATCAACATAAAAACAAATTAACTAATAAATCTTATTCTAAAGTTTGCCCACTTTGCTCCCAGGCTCATTTTCTATATATATGTGGATCTTTTCGTCAATTAACTATTGAGGATCGCATCAAAAAAGCAAAGGATCTTAAAGTTTGTTTGAACTGTTTGCGTTTGGGCCATGATGTCAAACATTGTAAATTAACTCATTGCAGGTATTGTAATCGTAAACATAATACTCTTTTGCACTTAGAGTCCAGTGAGCCCAAACCTCTTATTAATCCTTTGCCTTCCATGTCTACCTCCAATGACGTTGCACTATCGGCTAATTCGATGCAGCTCGCTACCTCTTCGAATGTTTTACTGTCCACAGCGATGGTGCGGGTGGTGAGTGCGACCGGTGAGAAGCGCACGGCTCGTCTGCTGCTCGACAGCGGTAGTACGGCCAACTTTATCACTTCGAGTTTGTGTGATAAACTGGGTTTGTCACGACGCGGTACGAGTACCAAGATCACAGGTATCAACAATCACGTATCCTCTAGTACACAGTCTTGCAATCTTAAAATCGAGTCTTTATGCTGTGCGTACGTAACGGATATTCAGTGTCTTATTTTGCCTGAGATCACTAACGTTTTACCGTCTTCTTTCATAAATATCAGTCATGTGCCTATACCATCAGGCCTTAAGCTCGCTGACCCGAATTTCAATATTCCATCGGTCATTGACATCCTGGTGGGGGCCGAAGTATTTTGGAACGTCTTAGGTTCTAACTTTATCGAACTAGGTAAACATCTTCCTCGATTATGTGAAACTAAGTTCGGCTGGCTTGTTTCTGGTAGCATTTCACATAATTCTAATAATAATGTTGCCTCTTCGCAGTTCTGTAATTTTTCCAATTCTTCTCCCGACCTTACAAAATTTTGGGAGCTAGATAATGTTTCAAGAAGTCATATTTTATCGAGTGAGGAAAAAGCTTGTGAGAATCATTTTCGAGAAAATACATTTCGTAACGAGGAAGGTCGATTTGTAGTAACGATGCCTCTTAAAAAAGACCCAAGTGTCCTAGGGCATTCTTATAATACTGCGAAAAAACGTTTTTTGTCTCTAGAGCGCCGGTTCCAACGAGAACCTCTTTTTAAAGCTAGATACCTAGACTTCATGCGCGAATACGAAAAGCTAGGTCATATGACAAAAGACACTTCCTCTCCTAGTCTTAACGATAACTCACAAGTCAATTATTACATTCCTCACCATGGTGTGGTCCGCGAATCAAGTTCAACCACCAAACTAAGGGTAGTTTTCGATGCGTCGGCCTCCACCAGTTCGGGTATTTCGCTTAACGACCTCCAGATGACGGGACCTGTGGTTCAAGATGATCTTTTGTCTATCTTACTTCGATTTCGTCAACACAGGTACGTCATATCAGCTGACATCGAAAAAATGTATCGGGCCATCGATCTCAACATAACACAAAGACCCCTTCAAAAAATTATTTTTCGGTTTAATCCAAAAGACCCTCTCTCTACGTATACTCTTAATACTGTTACGTACGGTACGACATCGGCTCCCTACTTAGCTACCAAGTGTCTTAGTAGTTTATCGACTGAAACGACTGATGAAAACGTGAAGTCAGCGATATCACGTGATCATTATGTCGATGACTATCTTGGGGGCGGAGCCACAATTTCAGGTACCATAGAGATTGCGAAGTCTGTAAAAGCCATTCTTTCATCCGCTAAATTTAACTTGCGTAAATGGCGATCAAATAATCCCGAAATTTTGGCTCAAGTTAGCGACTCAAGTTAGGTCTTAATTGGGTCAGCGATACAGACTTCCTAACGTACACAATAAATTTAAAAGAAATTAAAAACATAACGAAACGTCATATATTATCTGTTATCAGCCAAATTTTCGATCCTCTTGGTCTTGTCGGTCCATGCATAGTGCAAGCAAAAATTATTATGCAACAGCTATGGATCGAAAAGTATGACTGGGATCAAACCGTATCAGTCGAAATTCAAAGTCTTTGGTCTGCCTTTGAAAAAACATTAACTTCTTTAAATTCTTTAAATATTCCTCGCTGGGTTCTTTGTGAAAATTCAACTTATCATGAAATTCATATTTTCACAGACGCATCTGAGAGAGCGTACGGGGCGTGCGTGTATGTTCGCTCCGTCGACGACTCGGGCGCCGTAAGTGTGCAGTTGTTGGTTTCCAAAAACCGCGTAGCTCCCATTAAGCCAACAACAATACCGCGTCTCGAGCTCTGCGGGGCGCTGTTAGGTGCAAGACTGTGTACTAAGGTTTTGGAGTCCCTTACTTTGCGCGTAGATTCTTGTAGATTCTGGTGCGACTCAACCATTGTTTTGGGTTGGCTGTCTACTCCCAGTACTCAATTACAGCCTTTTGTTCGCAACAGAGTACACGAAATACAAGAAAGTACTACTGGTCATACCTGGAACTACGTACCGTCGAAGGACAATCCAGCGGATCTCGTTTCACGTGGTTTTAGTGCCGACTTAATCGGCAAAACCCAGCTTTGGTGGTGTGGACCTTCATTTTTATTAAAAAGTGAAAATGAATGGCCACAAATGCCTACTAACAATGTAGAACGGGAGACGACGCTTATTAGCAGTAATAGCAAATGTAGCGATAGTACTAGTAGTAGCAATAGTAATTTTCAAACGCTTACTAACATAGTACAAAATATTTTTCAAAAATATTCTAGTTTTTCTAAATTGCAAAGAGTAGTCGCTTATATTAGACGCTTTTTACATAATTTAATACATAAATCACATAAATTGTGTGGCAATCTCTCTTGCAAAGAGCTTATCGATGCTCACAATTTCATTTTACATTGCGCTCAACTTCAAATGTTCCCAGAGGAATATTCTATTTTAAAAAATAATAAGAAATTGCCACGCAAAAATAGGTTAATTTCTCTTTCACCCTTTTTGGACCAAGACGACCTCATCCGCGTGGGCGGGAGGCTTGAGAATTCCCCATATGATTTTAATGCTAAACATCCCATTTTAATTTGTAGT
The DNA here is from genome assembly GCA_958496325.1 of Nomophila noctuella. NCBI lineage: Eukaryota > Metazoa > Arthropoda > Insecta > Lepidoptera > Crambidae > Nomophila > Nomophila noctuella. The sequence goes on from OY292495.1 coordinate 3,591,531, forward strand.
AGTCATAATCTTAGTAAACTTATATTTCAAATGCAACATTTAAAACTTTTACATGCTGGCCCTCAGCTACTTTTAACGAGTATTCGACAAAATTATTGGCCTCTTAATGGTAGGAATTTATCTAAAGTCACTGTTCATAAATGTCAAGTTTGTTTTAGACATCGTGCTCAAAACGTGCAGCCTATCATGGGACAGTTGCCCACTTCAAGAACGTGTCTTGAATTTCCCTTTCAACATACATATGTTGACTATGCCGGACCAATACTGATAGCTAATCGAAAGGGGCGTGGCTGTAAACTCATCAAATCATATTTGTGCATCTTTGTTTGTTCCGCAGTAAGGGCTGTCCATTTGGAGCTCGTCTCTGACCTCACCACTGAGTCTTACCTGGCCGCCTTAAATCGTTTCGTGGCACGTCGGGGCAAGCCTCGAAGTATCACGTCCGATAACGGCACGAACTTTGTTGGTGCGGCTAATGAATTTCGCAAGTTTTTAGCCTCGTCAAATGTTGCATCTGAGATAGCGCAGGAGGGCATTGAATTCAAATTTGTACCTGCCTATTCTCCTCATCTTAACTCTTTGGCCGAAGCAGCTGTTAAATCTTGTAAGCATCATCTCAGAAGGCTATTGCATTTCACTCATTTAACTTTTGAAGAAATGTGCACTTGTTTGGCTCAAATAGAGGCCGTTCTAAATTCACGCCCTCTCACTCCCTCCCTTATCTTCTGACCCACATGATTTTTCGGCTCTTACTCCAGCTCACTTCCTAATTGGACGACCACTTTTATCTGTACCACACCCACAGGTGACCAGCACCAGCATCACTCGCTTGGACCGATGGAGGAGGACGCAGTACATCACGCAGCACTTCTGGAAACGTTTTATTAACGAATACATTTCTCTGCTGCAGACAAAGACGAAATGGTTCTCATCCACAGGCGAAGTCAAGACAGGGTCTCTCGTCCTCATCAAAGACCGTACTGCACCGCCACTGATGTGGCGCTTGGGGCGAGTCATCAAGACCTATCCTGGTGTGGACGGCATCACACGCGTGGCAGAGCTGAAGACCAAGAGCGGTACCATACGGCGGGCCTTCAACTGCATCTGCCCTCTACCACTCAATTGAAGCGATCTTCTGGGCTTCTCACTTCAACCCGGGGAGCATGTTGGCGCACGAGCAGCGCCCTTCGGATTCCTTCGGCTGCGGTCGGCTTCACGTCCTCGGAACGGACCCCGAAACCGATGATCGCCGACCTCGCCACTTTGCCATCGACGACCCGCGCTATCGGGCGACACGCGATTTATTTATTACGTACTTAACCTATGTACCAATATACAATTTACAGTCCACTAATCGTTTAATTTAAATATAGACAGGACCCGTCTATACAGAGCAGGTGGCAGTTAAGTATGGATTGGCTTTAAACTATTATTTACCAATTTCCAGCTCCAATTTTCACGATTTAGATCATTGAAGTCAAAAAAGACAAAATGATGTATCAAGCTTGCATTCATTCCCAACAATGGGGACTTTTGTGCAGGCATTGAATACGTCATAACAAATGATATGTCAAAAGTCCCCATCGATCCCGCTTGTGCGTTGTTTTTTATCTGTACTGGAAATCTTCAGATCCTATTTTTAACCGTTCTGGTAGTCAAACCTTAATGGTCCCCATAGAGACTTTTACTCCTTACATGAAATAGGATCGACTGGCGCGAAAAAAAAATTTGGAATTTTCAGTACAAAATGTATGGGAAAAGTTTTTTTTGTTTTTTCTTTGCCAATCGATCCAATTACATGTTAGGATTTAAAGACTCTATAGGACCATTTGAGGTTTGAGTACTAGAAATGTCAGAAATCGCAAAAAACTTTTCCCATACATTTTGTACTGAAAATTCCAAATATTTTTTTTTGCGCCAGTCGATCCTATTTCATGTAAGGAGTAAAAGTCTCTATGGGGACCATTGAGGTTTGACTACCAGACGGGTTAAAAATAGGATCCGAATATTTCCAGTACAGATAAAAAACAACGCACAAGCGGGATCGATGGGGACTTTTGACATATTATCATTTGTAATGACGTATTCAATGCCTGCACAAAAGTCCCCATTGTTGGGAATGAATGCAAGCTTGATACATCTTTTTGTCTTTTTTGACTTCAATGATCTAAATCGTGAAAATTGGAGCTGGAAATTGGTAAATAATAGTTTAAAGCCAATCCATACTTAACTGCCACCTGCTCCAGATAAACTACTCAACCTAATTTATTGTAATTGCATAATGTGTGCTACTCGAAAATACGACTTTCCTGCGGCTTAAAGTCAAGATATCTCGACAGCGCTGCTTTGTACAAGAAAACTGTAGAAATCTTTTAGGTAGACAATTTTACGATCTACAAACTTTACCTGAACCATTTTTTGATAGCTCTTTTAGTTTCAGAGATATAAGCAAAAAACTCAAATTTGGGCCCTTTGACCACGAATAAAAAACAACGCACAAGCGGGATCGATGGGGACTTTTGACATATCATTTGTAATGACATATTCAAGGCCTGCACAAAAATCCAGCTTGTTGGGAATTAATGCAAACTGGAATGTCTATTTTGACTGGAGTATAATACAAATTTAGTATTCAAGGTTAAGCAAATTACTATCATCCTATAAGCATTAAACCTTAATTTGGCTTAGGACGTCTGAAATCCGAAATCCTAAATTCTGTGATATTTCAAATGAAAAGTTTTTTAAATGAAACGTATTTCTAGGTCCAGACTTCAACGCTCGGACCCTAGGCATTGTAAAAAGATACATAAATTAATTAAGAATGAGTAATAATATTCGTAATGAACAGTTGAGAGTTTGATTACTCGTTGAGAGTACTTTCATCAAACGATAGTGTTCAAGCACAGAGTACTAGCTATTAGGCACTACATTACAAGATAAATCCAGTCCCTAAACACGGGTGTAATTCACGTTTATTTGTTCACTTTGTATCCTGATTTAGAATTCATTCATCTGAATGTTTGAAACTTTGGGGAGTTAGAACTCCACTTTATAAGCGGCTATTTATTTAGCATACCTACTCGAAGCATCCAAATTTCAAGTGTAGAAACACATTAGGCCGAAAAAACGCGAGTGAAATTCGGCGGGATTACGCCTGCGATGTTACATATTTTAAACTAGCGGCCCGTCACGCGGTTTCACCCGCGTCCCGGGGGAACTATTTCCCGTACCGGGATAAAATATAGCCTATGTTACTCTGGGTGAATATAGCTTTCCAACAGTGAAAGAATTTTTCAAATCTGGCGAGTAGTTTCGGAGCCTATTCAATTCATACAAACAAACAAACAAACAAAAAATCAAACCTTTCCTCTTTATAATATTAGTATAGATGCCTGATGATAACACATCATTTTCAGATAAAATTAAATTAGCGATAGCAAAATAAATGGATTGATTATAACGTTGATAGATGATGGATGAATGCATTAGAGACTAAGTTCGCCTCTTGTACATTGTGTTTTACATCTATACTTATAATAAATCTGTATCAATAAAATAATAAATTAAAGCTGTCAAGTTTGTTCTTGAACGCGAATCTTAGGAACTACTGGTCCGAATTGAAAAAAAAACTTTTTTATTGGATAGTCTATTTGTCGAAGAAGACTTAAAGTATTATAGCTTGACTAAAACACTATGTTTGTGGAAAACGAATTGTTATTGTCCTATTTTCAAATTTTAGCTAATTGGAAACCGTCAAATTCCTAAAGACCGCTGGAAAGACCTGGGAGTTAGAGACCTGTCTGAGCTGCTACGAGCAAGAAGTTTCAAAGAATAGGGAGCAGTGGCGTCAACTCGTAACCACCAAATTCCACTTTGGGTCTAGTTAGTAACCGGCGAAGTAAGTATTAAGTAAACATTAAATCAATTTCATAGAGCTGCCAACTTCTGGGCCAATTTTGCCATTTTTTTTAATATTCTTTCAAGTCCAGGTCTAGTTTTGCAGGCAAGAAAAAATGACGACTAGACGAAGAAACGGAACGACGGGATGCAACGGGACGGAACAGGACAACGGGACGGGACGGGACGCGGACAAAGTCGCGGTCGGAAAGCAAGTTAGTAAATAAACTCACCGCCAGAGTCTGCCATTTCGCCTGCCGTAGCTCTTCTCGGATGAACATCATCTCTGGACGCAGGTCGCGGTGAGCCAGTGGGTCCATGTCCACCTTAAGCCTTGGGTCGATGCCCGAAAGCTGCTGGTCGCTACAAAAACATATAGGTTAATAAGTATCGAACTTTCTATCTCACAATCATTAAATCGTATTCCTCTTTACTGGCGATAGTATGGAAATGAAACACGCAACTCTCTTGATTATTAGAAATGGGTCTTTGGCATTTCATCAAATATCTTATCCGCATAAGTATTACGCAGTAGGCGGATGACGTGCCTCAATTATTACGTTTACGTATTTTCTTTTCAATCTTACAAAGAAAATATGCATAACGTAACTTATTTTAGACTTATTCATTCATTTTTCTAATAGCTTATTCTCTCGGCGATATTTTAATAAAATTCTCTACCAGTCTTCAATTTTATTACAGGTAAATGAAGAATATTATTAATCAAAATAAGTGCTATTTACTACAGGGGAGGTAAAAACCACCTTTTAACTCGCCTACCCTCCGGTTCTTAGAATGGTCGTATCAGGTGTGAAATATCCCCTTTGGGCGAATAAAGAAAATCGGCATCTCAAAATTTTAATTACCTACTCCAGCCACAAAATTCCGAGAGACGGCAGCGTTTTCCTGTGAAACGACTGTGCATCTTACTTTCACCAATGCCACCCATACTTTAATACAGTATTGTACGTTATTTAAGGTAATTGTCCTACTTCCTACTACTATTATAAAGGCGAAAGTTTGTATATAAGGATGTGATACCACAATATAGCTTATACATCAGAATAAAACATAGGATATTGGAAATCTAAATCCACGCGGACGGAGTCGCGGGCGGCCGCTAGTAAAGTATATTCGTGTAATTTATTATGCTACTAGCGGCCGGCCGCGACTCCGTCCGCGTGGATTTCGATTTCCAATATCCTATGTTTTATTCTGATGTAGGTATAAGCTATATTGTGGTAAAGTTGCATTCAAATCCATTCAGTAGTTTTTACGTGAAAGAGTAACAAACATCCATACATCCACACATACAAACTTTCGCCTTTATAATAGTATAGTAGGATTTTGTAAAGTTTAAATTTCTATTGAAGTAGTAAGTAGGTAAGTATAGTGCTGAATTTTACCCTTATTCGTTCTAGATAGGTCACTAGTATATTTAACTATAGAACCGTCGCGACGAAACATTAAATTAAATTATATTTATGAGAAATTTCTTGGGACTTGTTTTATCATAAAATTATTCGTTTAACGTAGCGTTTAATATCGTCAAGGAATGGTTTGGAGTACCTACCTACACATAAAATTGTTAAGAATTTAATAAACTCAAGTTACGCAATCTGGTTATATTTATTAAAGTAAGTACAAGTATTTCCTTGATCGTAAATAAAAACAGCAACCTGTTGATTCTTGTAAGATGTTTGTTTACAAAATGTACAAATTTAGCGGAGGTACCTTATGGGAAATTTGCCGAAAATGGGGGTCTTTAGGCGTTTCGCACCGCAAAATATTGTCCCTCTATAATCATCATAAAGAGTTAAATGGATGGGGAATTTGCAATCAATCTATCGACATCAAGACTCGGTCGGTATACAAATAACGAACCTACATTTAATTGGGATGAATCTTCGATCCTTATCAGACGGAGCGGCCGAAAATGCGAGAAATTGCCGTACCTACCATCTAATTGACACTAAAGAGGGTTGATCCCTTTTACAGACATCGTTAGAGCATACACAAGTACTAATAACCTTTATGCTTTACAACTTCCACGGTATCCTTCCAAATACTCATATACTTCCCACAATACACTTATGTCAATTTTCCTTTTTCGGGAATCACACTAATATAATACCTACTTAAATGTGAAAGTTTCTTTGTTTTGCATGTTTGTCCGTCAATCACGCTGAACGGATTTATTGAATGGATTTTTGTTGAAATTAGGTAATACAGGTAGGGTACGGGCTGACTGGAGATAGGACTATCCCTACTATAAATATACTTTTTATCCCGATTTCTTAAATGTTCCCATGTTATAAAACAGGAATCGGTACCTTCGTTTCCGCAGTCACTTTTTTAGCGTGCTACAACTAAGTACGTGGTTTGAGAACGATTTAAAAACAAATTATACTGCACTAAGAGTACATAATCATGAATGTTCAAAGGCAGCGCGGTCATCGCTAACCATTAGGGTACCAGCTTGAAAAATATTTATGGGTAGGTAAAGAAGGTATGTGCCTTTTCTAAACTCAACCATAAAATCAAATAAGTTTCTTCATGCAATGCATTTTGTATTTTCTAAAAGCTTTAATTTATTCGACTCAGCGCTAAGTACCCAGTTCCAATTCGCTGCGCTTCTAGGTATAGCCTGGCAGTTTAATTAAAAGCAATATCAATAGTAAATTTGGTTTCAGGAATCTTCGGTTGTAGTTGAGCGGGAAAGGACCGATCGAACAGTGATGGCACAAGGGGGTTACGATACGAATATCTTATGGCTAAAACATATTACTTTATATCCGAAAAGAGGCCAATTTCTGGTATTATCGTCACTGTATTATTAAACGAATATAAAGCGTAATGCGTAGTTATTTCCTACTTATTGTTTTCTAACTTATGCGTGATATAGTTAGCGATGAAACAATTTGTCAGAAAGTGGTTCAATACCGGCGTTTAAACGACGGAACAAAACCACAAAAACGATAAAAAAGCATAAAAGGAGTAAACCTTTATCGTTAACTGTCCATCGCGGATGTATTTTTAGCCCTTTAAATTGATTCCAGCCCTGGATTAAAGTGCTACGGAACGAAGCGACGCGCGAACGTTGGCAATAGGTGGGTAGATTGTAATATCCGTTAATGCAACAGAGTAAAATCGATTTGTCTATATTCATTACCTCGAAGCAGTTCGACAAATTTCGTTCAGAGTGGACATCACTGAAATAAATGATAGTACGTACTTGGAGCCTTGTCGATTTAAACTTTAACCGTTTAATTTCTAACTTAACCTACATCCGTGTGTTTCTTGCTTAGCTATTTTGCATTAAAATCACGACCGACCAAGAGGTAGAATGTCGAAAGCCAAAACTGAGAGCCAAAGTGTGGCTCGCAATCCCATCCCGGGCCAATAAGTAGCCCACCTTACCTTCCTACTCTTGTGCTTTGGCAATCAAAACCTACCATCGAGTGCATTCGTTCTCATTTTTTCTCTTCCACAAACATGCTATCGAGTCCCTTATGTTAATTAATCATGGTAGGTAATAATACGCTTAAAATTGTACTTACAATCGTGCTCCAACATCAGCTTCCAGAACTCCAGCTTCTTCTAAAGTATCAGGAACTGCTTCTTCTTCGTCTGCCATGTTGTTTGTTACAATTTACTATTAACAACTTTTCAACAACTTTTCCCCACACAACAAGTTGGTCGCAACTTCAAAATATTTATTTAATAGTCTTATTTTACAACAAATTAGATTGTGCGTGTGCGTGACTGTCAAGTAAAAGTTTGAATCTCGAAAAAACTCAATTATTTCCTCTTTGGATTCCTCCCACAGATCTATGATACGGTTTGGATACGATATTTGACTGCCAGGTCAAATCATCTACTTTTTATATCAAAAACGTAACCTTGTAGGGAAAAATTATGGAATAATGTATGAAATATTGAATTGTGACGTCACATTTCTGTAGTGTCAAATCAATACTCTTTTAATTTCAATTAGCTGTAATAATTAGTTAAAAGCTCAATAGTAACTGTGGGATAAATTTTTTTGCTTAAATTTTTGATTTCGACTTTAATGTTAGAATTGACAACATTTAAATTTTTTCATGTGCTGTTTTTATTTTTTATTCTGAAAGATTTTCAAAAACTAAAACTTACGTATTTTTTCTTTTTCGTTTATTTTCTTTCCTTTTTGTAAAATAAATTATTTAAAAACGACTTATTCTAAAAGAGCGTAAGTCAATGTCATGGGAAGAACGAACATTTTATCTTTGCTATTTTAAAAAATAATCTTGAATGACGGAAGTTCACACAAATGTTGCCAGGAGACTCTAGGGTAAATTCATGAAAAATGTTGTCCAAGTACCTAAAGTGCCACTTAAGTACCCAGTTCGTACTTTAAATTTACGTAAATAATGTTTTAGTAAGATTTCATAAAGCTATAAAATTAAATCTGGTACATCAACTGAGTAATAATTTTGTCGCAATATTCAAAAACATGAGTTTTTCCCCGATTGGCCAGGAGTTTTGCCAATCTGGCAACACTGTATGATAAATGTACACACACATCAACACACATGCACAATTTTCTGTCAGTTTGACAAGAAACAGTGTCAAACTTACGTTTCTTTTTTTTAATTCACGATGGCCAAAGCGAGACCAAGATTGACTGTGTGTGGATCCCACGAGCATTGAATTTGGAAACTTTTCAAAATATCTTTTTAATTACTGAATGAAAAAAATTAAAAACATTTTTTTTGTGTCAATTTAGCGAAAATCTCGAAATGGTTTTTGAATTATAGTACCTTGTAAAAAATTAAATGTTGTCAATTTCATAATTTATTTCGTATGCAGTCAAATTCCTGTTCCTAATAGCACAGTAATCATTAATTTTACCATTTTTATCCCACTCATATGTAACGTAACGTCACTACACAACCAATGTTTTACTTTAACCCTTTCCACGCCACGAGTTTTCGTCAAAAACGTTCACCACACGCCACCGCAATATAACTGGTTGATTAACTAGTGCTGACAATGTTGAGTATCGATATTATTAATTTGTAACAAATAAATCATTTGAAAAAAATATTTATAGTTATTTTTTAAGTTTCTTGGGTTTTATTTTATTACTAGCGGCCGCCCGCGACTCCGTCCGTAGTTTTTACGTGAAAGAGTAACAAACATCCATAAATCCATTCAGTAGTTTTACGTGAAAGAGTAACAAACATCCATACGTACAAACTTTGGCCTTTATAATAGTAGTTATGATTTTAGTTACATGAAATAAAAATATCAATAATGACCGGTAAGTTTTTCTAATGTAAATACATCTACGTATTCCAATAATCCTCTAAAAAAAAAAGAAAATTACAAACACTTTATTGTGTCAAACCATGGTTGCACCATTAGATTGGGACGCTTTATAGTACATATTATATTTTTTTATAACTTACCTGTTGATTATGTAAGAACACTTCAAATTCAACATCATCAGTTCCTTCTAAAATCCTAATCAACTCCTCTGCAGTGGTCATATTTCAATAAACATTAATTTATTAACGTAATAAATCTACACAGCAACGCAAAGCATAACACAGTAAATAACATAATTTTGCAGGGTACTTCCATAATTTATCGATATCTCCAACCCTCATTGTACAACACTAAATAAGTAGTTCTAGAAACATCTATCGCCTCTGACGTCACTTCCGTGTCTGATATATCAGACGTTGGCGTACGAGACTCATGCATGATCGTGTCGCTATAGTGTTGTGACGTACTATGCAATTTACTGGATTTGATCATGAAACCCAGTATCAATGAAATCCACCAAATCAAATTTTGATGCAAAACATGAATCGAAAATAAAGCGTTTATCAATGTAAACGCTCTATTTTCGATTGCATTATTATCGAGTGGATTATACAGGTTTTTGTTTTGGGCATATTTTTTGTGTTACGAAATCTTGCCGAGTTTTACATTGGTTAAACTTGGTAAGATTTCGTAACACACAAAAAATATGCCCAAACCAAAAACCTGTATAATTTTTACATTTTTGAATGTTTCTATTTTGAGGTACCAGATTTCTGGTTTTGGTAGGAACATTGAAATGGAACATCACTAATGGAACGCCAATGTCTGATATATCAGACGTTGGCGCAGAGGGTCCAAGTAAAAAAAAAATAGTATGAGTCGATTCAACACGGTTTTGTTTTTAATAATTTATCATTAAAATAACATTATAATACTTCATGAAATTGATATTTTTGATTAACTAAAGTATAAACAGTCTGAAAATTGTATGCATATGTCGTCACGTACTATAACGATAAGAAAAAATAGAGTTAAATTGGTTAGATATTTATGTCTGATATATAAGACGTTGGCGGTGAGGGCACGAAAGTTAAATGTCTGATATATCAGACGTTGGCGTGGTAAGGGTTAATAATAAAAAATATTGTTATTAAAATCTTAATTCGGACAGCACAGATTTGACAGCTGACACAGTCACTGACATGCATGTCATGTCAGAGTGGTTATTGCAAAAGGGATTCGCGCGGGAACTGCGAAAATTGGTGGCGGTCTTTTTGTTTGTCCAGCGAGTTTTTGTAAATTTTACCTGTTATTTGTGCATATTTTGGGTTTGTTTGTACATAATTGTTTATTTTAGGATTAGTCTTGTATATTTTTGTATAAAAGCCGTAGCAGTTGGTAAGTTTATTTGAGTTTTTCTATTGTTGCGAGGATGGGGAAGAAGCGCAAAAAAGCGCTCCTCGACTCCTCAAATCCTAATACAATTATCGAGTCGTTGTCTAGCGACTCTGAATACTCGGATGGACCTGGGCTTGAGGAAAATGAAGAGAAGTACTCGCCCTATCGAGTCTCAGACTACTGTCGGAGGTACCCCGAAGACAGTATCGGCGGTCATGAATTTATTGTCTTTGTTGAGAGTACTAACGAAAAACTTCTAGGAACTAGGGACATGATGTTTTTAAGTGGTTGTTTTTCGAGATTTGTGAAAGGTATTAAATACCTTAAAAAAATCAACAAATTTAAAATTGGGGTCGTATTTACCAGTCCCAATTTCGCCAATACTTTTCTAGATAATACAACGTTTTTGAGAGAGCAAAATTTAAAAGCTTCAATACCTGCAGGCATGACTGAGATTACTGGGGTAATCCACTCAGTCCCCACAGACATGAGTAACAAAAAAATATTTAAGTCCATCACGTGTACGAAAAAAATTATTTGTGTCCGCCGTCTAATGAAAAAGGAGAGAGTTGATGACAGGTTCAGCCTTGTTCCGACTCAATCCGTTGCTATTACCTTCTCAGCGTCGACGTGTCTTCCGGACCACGTGTACATCAAAATGTGGCGACTGCCTGTCATGCAGTATATCCCTCCAATCAAACAATGTTTTAAATGTCTTAGATTTGGTCACCTGGCAAAGTTTTGTCATAATTCCCAGCGTTGTTCAATATGTACTGGACCCCACAGTTTTAAGGAATGCACTACGTCTCCAGATAAAGCTACATGTGTTCACTGTAATGGTAACCATCTTTCGGTGTCAGGACAATGCCCAATTAAAAAGCAAAAAATCCTTGAAAACAAGACAAAGGCTACAGCTACTCCATTCTCAGATTTATTTAATAACAAAAATAAAAATTTCCCATCCCTGAATAAAACTGAAAACAGCCAAGAATTAATCAATTTAATTTTAAACAATGAAAAAGCGTTAAGCCTAATTACAGAATCTTTAGTCAAAGTTCTGACTTTAAATAAGACTAACAATACAAGTATTAGTACCAAAATAATTACAGACTCAATCAAAGAGACACTCCAGCATAAAAATTCAAAATCCCCCCCACCATGTATAAGTCCCTTAACATAGCCCAGTGGAATGCACAAAGTTTATTAAGCAATCGACTAGAATTCCAGAAGTTTCTCCATGGCAATGGGGAAACTTCTGGAATAATTCATTTAGCTTTAATTTGTGAAACGTGGTTAAAGCCACACATTACTTTTAATATAAATGGATACTCCATTGTGAGAAATGACTGTGGTAATGATCATAATGGAGTAGCCATATTAGTGCATAATAGTATAAAATATCGTAAAATAAATACTTTTTTTGATGACTGTCTACAAAATATCGCAATTCAAATTGAAATTGGTAAAAAATATTTAACATTTGTTTCTATTTACATTCCAGGAAATTCTACGCCTAGATTTGATAAAATTAGCTTTGACCGCTTAATGCGCAGTGTTCCTAAACCTTTCATAGTTGCTGGCGATTTTAACGCCCATCACACGACGTGGGGTTGTGCACACGTTGATTCACGAGGTCGTGACATTATGGATGTTATGGATGACAATAACTTGGTGCTTCTGAATAATGGTCAGCCTACTACAGTGGGCTCTCATAATTGGAGACCTAATGGTCTCGATTTAACATTCGTTTGCTCGTCAATAGCTCTTTCATGTGATTGGAAAGTTTATTCTGAATCTTTAGGCAGCTATCATCTCCCCACTCTCATTGAATATTCAATTTCTTCTGTCCCGCATCCATCTTCAGACTCTTCGAATATTCCTCCCCATGCTAACCTGAAATTAGTAGATTGGAATGAATATACAAAGGTTGTAAATAATATGTTATCTCTTTTTTGTATAGATAAATTAAACTTAATTGAAAGTTATAATATGTTTTGTTCAACTCTTGTTGCTGCAGTTAATCAATGTGTACCATCATTAGCTAACAAAAACTCTGAGCAGGTTCATAATAAACGCCATAATAGAGTCCCCTTACCTTGGTGGAATGATACATGTGCAAAGGCCGTAGCATCTTGCAAACAAGCTTTTGTTACTTTTAAAACAAATCCAAGTCTTGATAATTATATTGCTTTCAAGCGCGCTCAGGCGTCCAAAAAAAGAACTCTGAAACAGGAACGTAGAATTAGTTGGGAGAAGTTCTGTCTCTCCATTTGTAGGCTAACACCAATGAGTCAAATATGGACTAAAATGAAAAAATTTAATAAAAAGTTTTCTCCACAGAGCGAATTTTGTAATTGCGAATGGATATCTACTTTTTTAAGGAAATTCACTCCAGACACTGTCAGAAATCTGCATAATAATCAAAATTGTATACAAAATAATTCTTTTTCAGTTGATTCTTTTTCTGTTGTTGAGTTAAAGTCGGCTTTAAGATCTCGAAAGGATACAGCAACTGGTCTTGATTTGATTTCATACAAAATGATAAAACTTTTGAACCCATCTAATCTTTTAAAATTTTTAGATTTGTTAAACTGTCTATGGTTAGAGAACCTTATCCCAGATCAATGGAAAGCTGATTGTCTGATCCCAGTTTTAAAGCCAGACAAAATTCCCCACCAAGCAGAATCTTACCGTCCCATCACATTAAGTTCTTGTATAGGCAAATTGTTTGAGCAGCTTATAAAGCAGCGCATTGAATTTTTTATTGAAAGTAATAGCATTTTACCTTACAATCAGTTTGGTTTTCGACGTGGCCGTTCGGCTAGAGAGAGTTTAGCTAGTTTTTCTATAGATGTCGGCAAAACAATGTCTCAAAATGGTCTCACAGTAGGGGTCTTCTTTGATGTAGCAGGCGCTTTTAATTCTATTAATTTAAACATACTTGCTAAAATCTTGTGTGATCTGAAACTTCCAGATAAATTAGTAAATTGGCTGTTCCACTTTTTATATGAACGTAAACTATTTGTTAAACATGGAAATCGGATTTTTGGTCCAAGATTTTCTTATAAAGGTGTATCCCAGGGAGGAATATTAAGTCCATTGCTCTTTATTTTGTACATTCATAATTTGAACAATGTTTTAGGTCCTCAAGTTAGTAATTTGCAGTTTGCTGATGACTTGGTTGTTTATTGCTCTGGTAATGATTTGTCTTTGATTACAAATACTCTTAACACTGCCCTCCAAAGACTCCAGGCATATTATGATAGTCTGGAATTAACAATCAGCACTGAAAAAAGCAAGGTTATTGTAATCTCCAAAAAGCCAATTCGAACCTCAAATATCACCGTGTTTTATAGTGGAATTCCGTTGCCAATTGAAGGAAGCATTCGGTTCTTGGGTGTTTTATTTCAGAGTAATTTTAAGTTCAATAAGTATGTTGATTGCTTAATAAATCGTGCTACAAAAGCGTGTAACATATTAAAATCTTTAGCTGGTACCTACTGGGGTGCTGACCCAAAAATGTTGTTAATATTGTATAAATCGCTTGTGCGAAGTCATTTTGAATACGCTTTCTTCTGTTTTGCAGGTGTTTCTTATTTGGTTGATAAGCTTGACAAAATACAAAATAGATGCTTACGTATTGTATTAGGTGCAATGCGCTCTACTCCCATAATATCATTGCAAGTGGAATGTAATGTTCCCCCTCTAATGCTTCGCTTTAAATATCTTTTATTCAGATTTATTCTGAAAGTTTCCTCAATAACAGATAACCCTCTACTTAAAAAACTCCAGCTGTCTTTTGTAAATATGTTTTCCTCTTTTTTGGTTGATCAGTCACCTGAAATATTAAGGTTAAGAAATAACTACAATATTTATGAAAGTTTGCTTTTACCTTGTTATCAAGGCTGTTATTCTTCTAATTTTTTTCATTTGAAAATCGTTATTGATAAGTCTTTAAAACAAAAAAGTGATGTTTACTGTTTGTTAAATAAAGGAAATTGCCCAAACCCGTTTCGCTATCAATATTACAAGGCAAATTGTTCAAAATTCATGATATAATTTTCTATGCCTTCCTAGTTATTTTAATGCGAATCTGTTGTGGGATTCATAATTTATATTTAATGAGACAATAGACTAGTTCCCATGACATCAAGTGCATCGATGAATGAGTACGAATATCGGTTGAGATTCTTGTAGAAGAAAAGTTGTAAATAGATAAGCTCTTATTATAATAATGGTAATCATTATTATTATAAAAGATAAAAAAACTCGAGTAAACATAAATTATATTATAAATACATTTTCTAAAATAAATAGTATCGATTTTGAATAATCGTACCGCTGTCAACTTCCGCGAGTTGACAACATGCGGGAGAACTGACACATCAACTGAATTCTTGTGATTATTTTGTGAGGTATTCCGGCAAGCAAATAGTATTGTTTCTTCTCCATTACGTTCGTGTTGAGTTGAGTTTTAACTCTTTCAATTCGTGGAGTGATTTGTCACTATGTCTCGCTGTGTGAACTGTGTACACTTGCATTAGTTCATCCATTGCCAAGTCGGCGTGTTGACGAGGACTGGATTAACCCGGCACTAGTAAGTAATCCTTCCTTTGATCGAGGACCTTGGCCATCAAGCTAGTCAATGTTAATGATAAATAAATGTGGCTCGGGTATTTCATATTCTTGTATTTTTTCAGTTGCCATCTGATGATACGGCCTGTCAATAATGTTTCATCATACTACAGAGAGGAGATATGAATCATGTTACTGGAAGCACTGCTGGTGTAAAAATGAGAACATGAATAGAAGGAGAGCTATGTTCGTGACCTAAGAACAGCCCCATTTAAATCATTTTCCAAAACTGTCGTAACATGATTTAATGACTATGCGCTAGGCTCCTATCAAGTCAAACAGGCGCCTTCATATTACGGGGAGCACGTGAGCCGGAATGGCAAATATTAAATAGAAATGCTGACGACATTGAGGATGACTTGCCTCTGGTGCTGGGAACGGATAAATGTTTAGTTAGGGCTAGGAAAAAAAACGGCATCTTAGCAACAAGGTTTACTATGCCTATATTTTAGTGAACAGAGTTTTACATAAAGCTGCTACAGATATTGCTGGATACTATTGTATTTGATTAGTGGGCAATCGGACAGTGAGCTGCTGTGCCCATGTAATGACACTGCTATGGTACCTGAGACGTAGACGGTATTTTTAGACGATATATTTTGGGCACTAGGCTGGGAAAACGCTAGGACGAAGAAGAAGATATTTTATGATAAGACCATTCTGAATAAATGTTTAACCTTTAGAACGCCAGTGGTCAAACGCATCGGCGCCCTTCCCACGCCAAGCCATAAATTCAGAGCAAATACCTACAAATAAAATAGGAATGCCAACGATGTTATCGATAAGTTGTCAATAAGCGATTTAATCTCTGCTATTCGTCACATATTTTTGAAATAAAATATATTTTTTTGATTTCGTATTATTTAACAGCAGTTACAAAATTCTATACAAAGTAAAAGTAGACATTAGAACCACAAACGAATAAATCAGGTAATAATAAGATACATCACTAATGTCGTTCGTGTAGGCATTCGCTGTCGGGAAGACCCGACTCTGGCGTGGTTGGCACGACCTTTGACAGCTTTCTTGCGTGCGAGGTAATGATGTGACATTTCAAGTAAACTTATAATTATTATTATAAATTATAAACAACAAGGTAAAGAAAGGGTTGTCTATTAGAGTACGAATTAATTACTTAGCTTTAGTTGATTTTCTCCGTTTTTACTTAAAGAGGCCTGTAACATCTCGATCATGATTTTTGCGTAAAATGCCCTTTTTCACATTTTATAGTAATTTTCCAGTTGTATTTATCGTTTTTATGGAAATAGGATAATAAATTCATGCTGAGTATATAAAATTTTCACTTTGCGAAAAAAAGCTGAGTTCGGACGGCCGGCACATATTCTGTAGTAATTTTGCAGTTGTATTTATAGTTTTTATCGAAATAAGATAATAAATTCATTATAAAATATTATGGAGTAACAATTATTCTGGTATAAATTTTGTTTAATAATATTATCGTATAGGTGAGATTCACAGCGATCTTAAAGCGATTTTCGACGTTTTTTGGTTTAGAATAATTTCTAAGTAAAATCAATGACATCTAAAAAATCAGAGGCCGCTACGAACTATTCGACTATTTAAGAGATAACATTCTATTTTTTTTAATTTCATTTGTTTAGAACAGTAGTTCAATCTAGGAGCTCAAAAGTGCCTTCGCGCACTTAATGAAATTTCTAATATAAGTAGGTATTTTGGTAACCCAATGAAACAAAAGCGTTCAGATCTTGAAAGTTTTATTCATCATCCTCTTCTACACTTCCTAACACACGAAGGAGTTCTTCGGTAGTCATTTGACTGCTATCCATTTTTATTCATATTACACTCCCCGTTATAAATTATAATAGGATAGGACATCACTAGCAGTCTCCCGTAGCGCTAATGACGTCACCGCTTGACGTGTCTTCCCGACTGTGGCGTACAGGTAACTGTCTATGCGCTGTTCCGTAGGGATGCGCGAGAGTGAACAGTTAACTATCGATCGATAAATATAAATAGTAATCATTTTTCAATAATTTCATAAATATTACGCATTAAGAATATTCAGATACAAATAGTTGCTATTAAAAAATTATTATCGATGTAGTAGTAAGCTGCTTTCAATAAAATATTTCATAAATTCCAAATTTAATTTACCTAACTTACCCATCACTAGCTGTCGTGTCATGCCGACTGTGGCGTGAGGAGAACACCATTTTGGTTAGCAATATTTAGTGATAATTTTTGCTAGTGAAATGTAACTGATGGATATATCTTCGTGCCATTTTACAATACATCATTAAAGTACTTTTAAATAATAGGAAAAAGAAACACAGAAAAGTTGATTTAGTATGTTTATTTTGTGTTTTAAAAATGTCGTTTTCTCGTCGGCCATACACGACGGTGGCGTGTTGGGCACTTTTTCATTTGTCGTCCAGTGCCGACCGTGGCGTTCAAAAGGTTAATAATATGCAATCTGATGTTTTTGTTTCACCTCTTTTGCATAGTTAAATGACCTACCTAATATAATGATTTGGAGATACTTCCACGGTCAAATGGCGTATGCATCGACCTTAAGGTGCCGCTAGCGTGCCGGGTTCGATTCCTTGTCGGGTAATTAGAAATAACTTATTTTTATATATTTTCTATAGGTTAATGTGGTAATGCTAGGTACTAGGTAGTTGTTGTTTCCAATTACCTGCCATAACGCACGGGCTTGTACTATTGGGATTGAAGTAGGTTCCTACAAGGTGATTTATTTATTATAGAATGGAACACCATAACTTATTTCTAATGAATTAATGTATTTCTATTCTCTCTTTTACGAACGTAATATAGCAAATGTCAAATATTTCCTAACCTCCAAACCATTACTTTAAATTGAGATTTGCAGGAAACCCCACAAAATAAAAACAAAAATCTTGGTGTGTTCAAAAGTAGGGTATTTCTACTATTTTTTGTGTTTTTTTTACTGTTGTACTCGTTCATAGCCAGCGCAACCGAGTTCCATAGAAATATGGGCAATGTTCTTTGCAGGATTTTATCAAATTTATACTGATGGGGCAAAAAATTCTTATAATGTCTCCTCAGCTATTTATGACATACAAAACAAAGGTGGTTGTGGATACAGACTCCCTGATGCAGCAAGTATCTTCACTGCTGAGGGTTATGGTATCCTCAGGGCTTTAGATTACATTGGATCTCAGAGTGGTGTGGATAAATGGATTATAATTTCAGATAGTATGAGTGTTCTACAGGCATTAGATAATCCGAATTTCAATTCCTCAACTAGCTACATTGTACATGAAATTAGACAAAAATATTATGAATTAACAACTTTAAACAATAGAGATATTATATTAATGTGGACACCAGCACATATCGGGGTCGTTGGAAATGAACAAGTTGATTACCTTGCTAGGACCATAACAACCAGTCCATTTAGAATTCCTGTCACTGATGTTCTTATCCCTGACACAGACATCTTGGTGTTTGTTAAAAAGAAACTGCGTCAAGAGTTTCTGGACTCCTGGAAAAACATAACAAAAACTAAAGGAAAGTGGTACATCGAAATAAATCAAAATATTACACGTCCTTGGTTCACAAAAGGGTCTTTCTTTAGTGGTAGGAAATTTTACACCATTATCTCGCGTTTGAGGTTGGGACATTGTCGGTTTAATGCACATTTCCACAAGATCAATATCGTTTCTTCGCCCACCTGCGACTATTGCAGCTCTAATAGCATTCAAACTTTGGATCATTTGTTCTTCGAATGTAGTAGTTTCGCTCTACTTAGAATCCTTTTCATAGACCGCCTGCTGGAGATATTTACTACTTCAGAGAGTATCCCGCGCTCTCTTCCGAAATTACTTAGTAACGAACTTTGTTTTAAACCCATTTATGACTTTGTTGTATCAACTATGGGAGATATTTAATCAAATTGTAAATAATCTTGTACAAAAATGTATCCATTTGAATTGTAACTGACCAACTGACTTTGACTTATTGAGATTGACATTAATTGTCAAAATCTTCTGACTTTCTGACATAAGTACTTTGTTATTTATTTATTGTCGACAAAACTATGTAATGATTTGACGAAAGACTTGGCTTTGTTAGCCTTTTGACCAACCAAATTCCAGATGAAGAAATATATTACAGACAATGGCTGTATGGGCTCAGCTCCCTTTGCCTGTCCTGACAAGGACAAAACAACCAAAAAAAAAAAAGGTTATTGCAAAACAAAGTTGATTTTTCCAAGATCTTTGTAGCAAAACATCGAACGAAGGCGAAATCCATGCGAAATCTATCCAAGTGACACTTACAAAAAGAGCATTATAATAGAACAAATTGCGATTGCAATTATACGACTTTCAACATGAACGAGATAGACGACAAATTTTACTACGTTTACAGTTCTTCTCTGGATTATAAACTTGAGATCAAAATGTAAGTGTTTTTTCGTAATCCATATCTCTTCTTTGTTAATTTTTTTCATACTTGCTTGGTTATCTATTGATCAAGAAGTATTATATTAAGATGCAGACCCCTTCCCGCTTCCTTTTTTATTCTGATTGGAGAACTGGATTTTACATATTAGGAAGCCAGCATAAATGGATGTATTTGTTTCCATCATAATCATCTAATGTTTTATTTTTATCCACAATCCACAAAATCGGAATCCTAACTTGAATATAAATTTGCAAAGATACATACTACTACATCTGGATTAAGAAGATGGCTCTGTTAGACTGTTACTAAATATAGAACAAAATAATTATTTTTAAGTGCGTTTATTTAACTTGAGCATCAGAGTAACCCACAGCATGTCATACATTTGGCACTGCTTCTGGGTAACAAGCCTTTCTAAATAAAATATGGTCTTATGGAACTAAAGAAAGGCTTGTTCACACTATCCAAAGAGTCTGTATTAAATTATAAGAAGAATTGTGTATCATTATTAACTCAATATTACCTTTTTTACAGTGGAACACTAGAAGGAAAACGTCAAAAGCCTGAATATGATAAGTTGCTGTCAGATCCAATGCTGAAGTTTTCCGGGCTGTACCAAGAAGGGTGTTCTGACTTATATGTGACATGCCAAGTTCTCAGTGATGGTGTACCTCTGGCGTTGCCAGTTACCACTTCATACAAGCCTTTCACTAATCGATGGAAGTAAGCGTCTTCATTAAATAAACATTCTTTTAAGAGAGTTATTACTTAATTTAAGTACTTTTACTAATTTTTAAGACCAAAACAAGCAAAGACAAAGCAGAAAACAAGAGAGAGTTTAAGAGAGGTAGAGCTTTGTGGAAAATTCCACTTGAATGAGCCGCTTGTCTGGGGAAGTACCTCCACCTTATAGAAGACCGCAGTGAAGTAGCACTTCGTAACTGTTGTGCTATGTTTCTGCTGGTGAGTAAGGTTGCCAGAGCTCAGTTGGGCAGGGTATGGGGTTAAGGCCGGCAACACATCACCAATACCTCAGGTGTCGTAGAGCTCGTTTGCTGCCTATGACATAAAAAAAGAGACTAAAAAGCAAATCTGTAAAAAGTTGAGACCTTTTAAACCTTATATAAAATTTATAATTTATAATTATAATATACAACAGAAATTAATTTAACAAAACTTTGGTTACAGTTGGAATGAATGGGTGACACTACCAGTATACTACAGTGACTTACCTCGCAACGCTATCCTTGCGATGACTATTTATGACTGTGCAGGGCCAGGGAAAGTGATGGTAGTGGGAGGAACCACTATATCACTGTTTGGAAAACATGGAATGTTACGCCAGGTATGGTATTTATATGTTACTATAATTGCACTATGCATACTTACTTACTTCCTTCGATGGCTCAGCTATGACAATATAGTAGTCAACCACAAACAAAGTAATAGGTATGGTTGGTCAATGCTATTCTTGACCAAGTGTCCTTTGGACAATAAATTGATATAGTTACTTACATTGTTATGTAAGTTTGTTTTGTATTTTATATTAAAAAATTAAGGAATCATAGTATGTTGGTAGCCACTTGAAAATAATTGTTATTATTTTTTTAATATCATAAGCATTACTTTGGAAAGAGATGTGTTTTTGCATTTTAATGCCAATATTTTCATTTTAAAGTAGGGTTACATCTGCCACTGCCCCACTAGCTTTCCATCGCGATTTCACCCGCGCGTAATTGGTTTTTTCAAATATCCCCCCCTGGGTTAAATTATTCCAGGATCAAAAGTACCTTTTGTTCACCGGGGACAGTGTAGCTAGTCAACAGTGAATATTGAAATCTGTCCTGTAGTTTTTGAGTTTATTTGTTACATTCAAAAATACAAATCTTTCTTCTTTAATATATTAGTGTAGAAGATGAGTACGAGTAGGCTATTTAATTATCTGCAGGCCGTTGCCTTGTATTAATTTTCAATCAATACAAATCTAAGAGCAACTTTGAAACAAATGCTCATTTATTAGAATGGTAACATATCAAACGTTAGCTTTTTTTCTTCTAGGGATCTGTGTGTATATCTTGAAAACTATGAGTAGGAACTAGTTACTATAAAAATGAGTAAATTTAAGCTTGATTATTGAGCGCCATGTTGTCGAACTCTATTTTTATAAGAGTGCATTTTTTTCCCGATGGCGACTGTCCCAATTTCACTTCGTGTGACCTCGTGCCCCAGTGGAGACCGAACGTCCATCGTAAATGGATAGTTCCGGAACTATTCAATGAAATCTCTTGTTGAAAGATGGAATTAATGCTTCATGCCAGTGTTTCTCAAAGTGGGGTACGCCATTCGAGGGCAGGGGCAAGATTTACGTAATGGCGGCTTGATAATTTAAATGCTAAATATGGCTGGATTTGCCACCCGTTTCCAGTCAGGACCGAGAATTTAACCTATAGTTTGAGTATCATGTTGCCTGCAACAGAAGACATAATTAGAAATCCGCAGTTAGTCCGCTGTTAGCGATGGTGGCCTAGTGGTACGGACGGCGCCTCACATACGTGAGGTCCGCGGTTCGAATCCGGGCCCACACCTCTGGATTTTTCGAAATCTATGTGTGGATTTGTGCCATTAGCTCGGCGGTGAGAGATAACACTGTGAGGAAACCTGCACATTCAGAGATTTCTGAATTTAGTTTAGTTAGATCTGAATGTGTAACCATGATCCAATCTATCTGGTTCCCCTCTATGGGTTACGAAGGTCTGATGAAAGTCGCTTCACTGTAATAACCAGACTTGCCAAATCCTGGATCATGGTCAAAGCGGACCCCGTATAGAAACGGGATAAACGCTAGGAAGAAGAAGTCCGCAAATTAAACGCTGATATTATTTTCCTTTTCTTTCGTAACACGGCATCATTCTCGTGTTTCCGATAAATCAGAAAACCTAAAGACACCTTCATTGCAACAATCTTGCAAATGTTTCCGGAAAAACGAAGTCACATTTCACGTCATGATGAGCAACAGAATACCGGGAATCAAAGTGTGATCAGCTGATGGACTAGTGATAACCTTCTTCCATGTGTATAGTAATGTTTTTACTCGTAATCAAAACGAACTGACATGCATTACGTATAATCACAAGTGATAACTAACAAGCTGAGTCTGGATCGAGGGCACCAGTCTGTCTGACCTTAATTCACCTGTGGTATAATAAATAATGAGGTGCTTATAAAGCCATGTTGACTATTTAATACATTGTAATATTACAAGCTTGTTAGCTTATTATTGTTTGATTGCACAAAAAACAATGAAATTATAAGGATTTTTTCTCTGTTGTTATCAACAACAGTTTTTGTAATGTTTACCTGATGAGTATACAAAAATAAAATTCCTCAGTCTTATACTTTGGTAGAGCAACAATCTTGTATGACCGATGAGAGGTAAGGTAAGGTAAGGCGCAAAACCAAGCATTACATAAATGCTGGTGTGAATCACAAACACATAAAATTATTTAGACTATTAATTTGTTTATTTAATAGTTAGTCACCTCGGTAAAAGTGCATTTGATAACCTACCAGACGTACTTGCTCGAACTTTCGTATCTAGAGTAAATAATATATCCTCTTATGTGCAAATGCCCTCTTAAAGCTAATAAATTGTCAACAACGCGCGTCATCTGGAAACTGCCACTCCCTCTTTTCTGATCTGAAGATCAGTTCACGCTCAACCTCCTTGCAATGTACACATAACATTGCTCACGTATTGTGCATATTCAATAACTATTTTTTAAAAACCCTCTTTAAAATGACAACTTAAAAACTTCTAATTTGTTCTTCTTTTATATCTTAATCGGTCGCGATCGTTCTACATATTTTCAAGATGAAGACCTAATCAAGACATTTCATAGTCTTTCTCCAGAATTGGCAATTTCCAATTACAAAAATAAAAATACGGGCCAGTAATAAATAATAGAGAAAAAATTGGTTCCAAAATTAAGAATGGGTTCTTCATTCAGCAGTTTCCGTGTATGGAGAAAGTATTACTTGGCTGTTAAAAAGAGTTTGAAGTTGCGTTTTGTGATTAAAAAGGGGATGTTCGATCTTCGCGTGTGGCCTGGCGTGGAGGGAAGCGAGAAGACGCCGGGCAAGGCTCCGGACCGCGGGAAGGAGCAGATGCAGAGGCTGGCCAAGCTTGCCAAGAAGCACAGGAATGGACACATGCCTAAGGTAGACTTTTCTTATTATTTTAAAGGTGCGTTTCCACATTGCTCAAAATACACATCTAATCTCCGCTCCGATTCTGATTGTTAAATTTTTACACGTCTCTGCTCAGCTCCGCGAAGCTCAGCTTATGTGGAAACGCTCCCTTACTCTAAATAAGACAAGGAGAATTGTTCCCAATATAATTTGAACCAAATGTTCTTGACTTAGGGTTGAAAACTCATGATGAAATGTATCATAATATCACAGGGTTTAGACGAGAATACCAATCGAGCACCTAAATCTTATTCCTATACTACTGCTTTTTTTACTGCATAAACTTGAGAAAGTTTTTATTCTTTTAAACCAGGGACAATGATTTTATTTGTACATTTATTATGACGTTTGTATTTTAATTTATAAATAATTCTCTTATGTATTTTTTTACTGTCTGTCCAATTAAAGTCTTGAATAAATCATTAACAGGTAGACTGGCTGGATAGATTAACGTTCAGGGAAATAGAAATGATAAACGAGAAAGAAAAGAGAAGTTCTGACTACATGTACCTCATGATCGAGTTTCCCACCGTGCAGATTGATGGGATCAACGTAAGTACCTACATTCTTAACACTATTTAAAGCACTTATTCGATAAAAAAAAGTAAAGACTAAAAATATAATGTTATTTTGTCGTAGCACGCAGTGGTTTATTACGAACAAGATGGCGATGAGATGTATCAGTTCAAAGCTCAAGCAGATATTGTTACGGTTCCTGATTATGAGATTCTACAGGTTAGTAAAAGAAGTATATTTTAATAATTGACATAAATCTTTGTGATTGACGTTGTTAGTGACAGTGAAATAAGAAAGCTCGTTTAAGGGTGTGTTCACATCTCACGAACTGCGCGCGTTGCCAGCCTTTTGGTGCGCATCTCATACGATTGGAGAATGAACTTTATTAGGTTCGTTCTAATAAGCACGCGCGTAGCTTTCAAACTGTTCGCGATCTGCGAATTTTATAAACGAATTGAGGATTTTAAAATTCACACCAGTCGATCGTCGATCGACGCCATCGATCGATGGTAGAATGGAATGGTCGACGTCGATCGATAGTTTCTACCAGACCAATCGAGCGACCGTCGATCGACGGCATGGATCGATTGTAGAATGGAATAGTCGACGTTGATCGAGCTGTTTCGTCAATCGATCAACGTCGACCGGTGCCATCGATCAGTAATCGATCGATGAGTTAGTCGACTGGTGTCCGTCGATGACGTCAATCAATTAAAGCTACCAAACCAGTCGATCAACATCGATCGATGGCGTCGATCAACGATCGATCGATTGGTGTGGTAACACCCTAAAACAACGTTATCTATTAATTCAGAAACACCTATGATTCATTGGTTCAAGTGGTCAATCAAATATATTTTATTAAGTAAATATATAATTATGTATATAATTTATTAAACGTCGTAACAAAAACAGAGGTTTACCGCTGTTACAAATACGTATCCTTATTCATAATGACTTGTTTCGTTAGGAAAACCTAGTTGAAAGCAAGCAACACCGCTTAGCACGGTCGCTGCGGTCGGGCGTATGCGGGCGCGACGCCAAGCCCACCGCCGCCGAGCGCGACCAGCTCGCCGCCATCGTGGCCGCGCCGCCCGGCCAGCCGCGAGCCGCGCCCGACCAGGACCTGCTGTGGAAGTACAGGTAGGTACGTGTGTAGGTACAAGCAGCACCGCTTAGCACGGTCGCTGCGGTCGGGGGTATGCGGGCGCGACGCCAAGCCCACCGCCGCCGAGCGCGACCAGCTCGCCGCCATCGTGGCCGCGCCGCCCGGCCAGCCGCGAGCCGCGCCCGACCAGGACCTGCTGTGGAAGTACAGGTAGGTATCGACACGTGTGTAGGTACAAGCAGCACCGCCTAGCACGGTCGCTGCGGTCGGGGGTATGCGGGCGCGACGCCAAGCCCACCGCCGCCGAGCGCGACCAGCTCGCCGCCATCGTGGCCGCGCCGCCCGGCCAGCCGCGAGCCGCGCCCGACCAGGACCTGCTGTGGAAGTACAGGTAGGTACGTGTGTAGGTACAAGCAGCACCGCTTAGCACGGTCGCTGCGGTCGGGGGTATGCGGGCGCGACGCCAAGCCCACCGCCGCCGAGCGCGACCAGCTCGCCGCCATCGTGGCCGCGCCGCCCGGCCAGCCGCGAGCCGCGCCCGACCAGGACCTGCTGTGGAAGTACAGGTAGGTATCGACACGTGTGTAGGTACAAGCAGCACCGCCTAGCACGGTCGCTGCGGTCGGGGGTATGCGGGCGCGACGCCAAGCCCACCGCCGCCGAGCGCGACCAGCTCGCCGCCATCGTGGCCGCGCCGCCCGGCCAGCCGCGAGCCGCGCCCGACCAGGACCTGCTGTGGAAGTACAGGTAGGTATCGACACGTGTGTGGGTACAAGCAGCACCGCCTGGCGCGTATAAGCCCGTATACAGAAAGAAAGTTGTTGACGAGCCGAATGGTCGAGAAGTCGGCTACTACACAAAAGGTCGCGGGTTCGAACCCCGCACGGTACAAACATTTGTGTGCATGAACATGTCTGTTTTTATCGTTCTGGGTGTTTCTATGTATAATATGTATGTATTTACAAAAAAAAGTATGTAAGTAATGTTCATCCGTTGTCTGGCAGCCATAGCACAAGCTAATGCTTAGTTTGGGGCTAGATGGCGCTGTGTGGATAATGTCCAGAGATATTAACTTATGAGCGCTTACCAGAGTCCGTTATACAGAAGGAAGAAGGTTGAAGCAGACCAGGGAAAATGTTCATTAATTTAAAATGGCAAGCGCTGACCAGCGCGTGTTGAAGCATGTCGGGACTTGTCGGCTCCGTTCAATGCTTATAAGCACCGTGCAGAAACTATAGAGGGCGTTGTAACCCCGATTTTTTTTCTGTGGTTTGACAGTAGAATTTGACGTTGAGGGTAAAAGTTTCGAATATGAGTCACTAAATGGCAGAATATGGCACCGTGTTTTTCCGTGGTTTGACAGTAGAATAGCCGACATTGAGAGTAAAAGTTTTGAATATGAGTCACGAGATGGCAGAGTCATCGCTACGCACGGTGCCTATCGGGGCTTGATATATTTTCCTGCGCGGGTTACCAGCGCTGTCAAGCGCCGTAAGCGCTTATAAGTTCCCAGCTTTCTTTCTGTATAGGGCTCAAGGCTGGGACTCCGCCAAAGAGGGATGTGCGGAGTGGAGTGAGATGTGTCTTAAGCAGCCAACAGCGTGAGTTTTCTATACGCGTCAACAATGAATAACAAAGAATAGTATCCCTTAATCGCGTCTTGTAAAACACGGGAACGAACTGGGGTCGTACTATTCTAGGCCGGCACTAGACGGTACCCTCTTCGCCTCACTCGAATAAGTTTTATCCTTAGGTGGGCCTTAATCGTTAACTCATGCCCTAAACTTCTGCTGGTTAGTCTCGCCAATTATCTCATAAAATGTGTCTATTGTTTCAGATTCTATCTATCATCTCATCGGCGAGCCTTGACCAAGTTCCTGGAATGTGTCAACTGGAATAGACCCGGTAAGTGGTCAAGAAAATTAGTCGTATATAACATTCCATTTAATTAATTCCAAATGTGTAAGTTCTAAGCGGACTGTAAACTTTACACCGGCAATATTTACTCTGGGAGTCAAAATGTCCGCTTAGTAAGATTATGTTTTTTATTGCAAAAATACAATAATTACTTCACAATAAATGAACGATTCATAACTTCTCGCTTTGTAACTTTTTGTGAGGAGCAAATGTGCCGCACGGTTGTTTTAAAATATGCATTAGTAAGCCTTATCTTTATTCAGTTCTTTCCGGCGCGTGGAATGCATTTAATGTGTTACCCAAATGTTTAAGGTCGGCCCGAGAATCAAACCTGTTAGAACGCGGCCCTTTTAAACCGACCTTCCTCGACCTCAACCGTTCGATGACCTAAGGTTTCTCTTCGTACATTTGAAAAGTGTCGATCTGTTAAAATAGATTTGATTTTAGAAATGTTATTTCTCCCCTCAAACTACAAAATAATTAAATTGCTGTTCCACCTTCACGTATAAGAGTAAGGAAATCGGGCATCTATAAGTACTATGTAGTTCACTCATTACCGTTGCAAAACAACTAGAAGAATTTAAAATTGTCGTAATGTCTTATTAGCATTTCAATTAGATCTTTCAAGTTGGAATTACGTAATTAACTGTACAGTAAAATGTTTTGCATAGTTGTTTATAAGACTTGAGTTTTAAAACGGAATTAGGTCTTAGTATTTGAATAATAATACTAGTTATTATAGAGTTTTTGGTATTAATGTACAAAAACACTTATTTGCATTACATGTACAGGTAAGATTTTTTGTTATGTATATTTGCATATAAATTGAGTTACTGACTTTAATGCAGTCTGTAGTATCAAGGCCGTTTTAGATATTTTCAAAGATAACTAAAGTTTGATCGGGTTTCTTATTTACTTCTGGGTTTTTTAATAATGATAATGGCTACATTGAGTCTATTTATATCCGTTGTTTTAATAAGATATAGACCTACATACTTCATATAGAACTTTTATCGTCTGAAACATTTCACGTTGTTACAATAATAAGTGCTGTAATTGCTGGCCGAATCAATTAAGGATCCAGAAATAACGCATGTATCGAAACTCTCCAAAAGTTTGTTCCGATAATAATATCTTACTTAGGATTGATATAATTGACAACATATTTTATAGACGTGCTTGAAGCCTTATAGCAATCAAAATTGGTATAAAACGGAATGGATAAAACTGAAAAAAAACAATAAATACATAAAAAAAAAATACTTATATCAACAATTTGAACTACTCATTACGATTATGATAACTACGATTCTGGTAACGCAATAGAAGCGTTAAACAAAGTAGTAATTTAACCCGTATTGCCTACGCAATAAGCATCATATTTAGTACCGTTACGAATGGGATTAATAATTTAAACGCTAGTTTAATTAATGTTATTATAATAGCTTATATGCTGTACCTAATCATACATATATTACATAGAAAAGTGTATAGAATGTAAGTAAATAATGTACTTAAAATAAAACAACATACAGAATGATGACTGACTCGTAATTAGCTAATCTATAATAAGACACTTATTTTACTGGTATTCATTTGAAAGGTAAATTAAATCAACAAAATAATTTATTGCTCGATGATGTAGTTTTTGGAAGAATGTACAAGTTATACGCTCAAGTTGCTTGTAGTTGCTTAAGCGGCTCGAAGTGAGAGCCCGCGTTGAATTAATTTATTTATGTGTTAACACGCGCTGCGGAATGGACTCATCTGTGTTATAGTGCGGTTTAAAGTAATCGTGTATTAGTACTAGCCTTTGTGTGTGAAATCTGAAAAATGGTTATACAAGAGGCTACTGAAAGTGAGTAAAACAAATATACATATATGTAATATTTTTTTTAACTCCTATGTACGGAATGTCTTGCTTCCATAGTTGAATAAAGATATGGCTCAGAGACTTTCTTAATTTTGTTTTAATTTGCTAGTATTAGAGCGATTAAAAAGTGTGTATCTTAACGCTTCAGTATTCGTTGTATTAGTATCACAAGTAATTTAAATTAATCTTAATAGAAGCGATTGACAATGGTAAAATATTATTACTTTTAATTAGGTCTGATGCTCAAAAAAGTTATTTTTAATGGCGGGTTTCGATTCGATTTTTTTAATCTGCCTGCATATAGTTTCACTTTTATCCTCTATGCGTGTGTAGCCATATGATTGTGTTGAAACATCGGTGAAATATTCTGTGTAAAATCGATGCAATGAATGCACTTGTATCCAAATGATATTATTATCTAATGCGCTAGAAATAAGGTTTATAAGTATTTTTAATACGATAATACTCGAGCTATTCGCAAATGTTTCTAGGCCAAAGCACGAAGTTTCTAGTTGAGAATATAGTTAAATGGATTTGGTAGGGAGAGCAATACCAATAAGGTATGCATATCTTTTAGATATTTATAAATACATAGGGGTAAGTTTAATTTAGTTTTTCTTTTTCAGTATTCATAGTTCTTCAAGAAAACCAAATTGAAAGATAAATTTCGTATACATCTGTTTAAACTCGTTTGTCACATGCGTCAATTTCGGTGAGTTCGAATCCGATCAAGGACAAATAATTCACGTAATAGGTGATAATCATAATGTGTGTCTATTATATTTAAGAATGCTTAAGATTCCCGATTTTGGGTTCAGTTTAAAGCACATACCTACATTTAAAATGTTTTCATTGCAAAACATAACATATTTATAGATATTGATCTATTTCTATACCTATTCATCAAACATTATTGGTGCCTGAAACCTCAATACACACTCAAATATAAATAACAATGGAAACAACCCAACACGTCATGTCTATTATTATTGATATGCGAGATTTAAACCCACTACCGCTGGTTAATAATGACAGGATTCAATTCAAACTTAGAACGGGTTGGCCTAATAATAGGGCTCGAACTAATGTTAGGAAACATCTATAAACTCCATGATACTTTCAAGTTGCGTCGTCTTAGCGGAACTTCCACGCGAAAGAGCCGCTCGTCTGGGAACACCACCTTATAGAAAATCACAATAAAGTACCACTTCCTAACGTTTGTGTTTCTCGTGTTTGATTGCCTCCCTATAACATAAAAATATGTGAATATAATAGTTGAAATATGTGAATATATAGAGTAGTTATTACTTACGCAATTAATTAAACATAACTTATGATCCAACTTTCTAGCTTATCATATTATTGTTTGCGGATGCCATGACATTGGCACGCTTCTGATATGTAAACAAGATATTGTTTAGCTGATAAAATTTAAACTTAAGAACTTGCGAGAGCAGGAGTAGGTAATAAAATCTACATACTTTCTTCGGTAATGGTTGATCAGACACATGTAAGATGATCCATGTAATTAGGTACCAACAAACCAGGATTTAGCTCTTGTTTATAATTTTTATAAGATTTTAGACATTTTCGTTGCATTTAAGCGGACTGGTGATGCCACACCAGTCCGTTTGCGACTACGGTTACTTTATCGCAGCCAAAACGTCAAGCAATAAATACCTAGTACTTATTCTTGTTATTGTACTTCATGAGTAGGTACCGTTTAGTCCCGTCAACTAATATGAATTTATATTTTTTTAATTGTATGCAAAAAAAATCATCTGGTCTCAGGCCGATTTAAGTTAATAAGAGCTTAAAACTTAATAATAATTTGAGAAACCCCCAGTATGTCGTGTCATACATATCATCCCAATACTTCCAGGAGTCGTTAAAACTTTTAGAATTATTGGAAAAATAAAACTTGAAACAAAGTTTGGACTTAGTCTCGAAAAGAAATTACTTATTTCAACGAGATAAATAATACGAGTTTGATATCTTTGCTTTAAATAACGGAAACAGATAAAGTACTTTGAATAATAACCGACGGATTGTTTATATACTTAATTTTGGTTTGACTTCATTCAATTGTGACGAATATTTATTTGATTTGCGAAATTGGGCAAGTAAAACCAAAAGTGAACGCATGTCAATAAATAGGTAAATGAAATATAATGAAGTGTATTAGTTTAATTTTCTTATTTTGTTTTTTTGTGGGAACCATTTGTATTTAATGTATATTTCTAGCAAAAGAATAAGGCGTGCGAGTACCTACTCTTAATTTTGTAAATAATTTTGCCAAGTGCTATTTTTATTTTTTGTACAATTAAGAACTGTGTTGATATTGTAAAAGATATTTTTAAATGTAGCTGTACAGTGTACAAATTTCATTTCATTAATTTATGTCATGAATAAATTATTTATTTTGGTTTAATTGGTTCCGTATTGGAAACCAGTAATCGCTGATAACAATGGATTTCTGTCTGGTTTTGTCTAATGATTATCTTAACGAGTTAACCTCGAACAAGTCGTATCAGTACCATACAGTTAATTATCTTATATTTAGGCATTTCAACTGTAATGGACAAAGGTGACGCCATCAGATGAATGATCTATTTATCTTTTTTATATGAAAGCGTTATTGTATTTATCCTCCTTGTTGAATTCATAATTGCTAAGGTTTGTGCTTACTGTGTGAAATGAAACACACAACCACTCTCTTGGCTAATTTAACGGAGTAGTTTCTCACTGTCCAGGGCAGTCTTTTACTTATTAGAGGCCCAAGGCACATGGGCATTTAAACCTCTGGTTGGGCAATAGTGCAGGGTCTGGGGGCCCCAAACGACCGCGGTGCAATGGGCACGTGTCCATTGCCTAGTGGGAAAGAGGGGGCTGCCATTGCCTTCACTTCATTGTGTTTAAAGTATGTCGTTAATTGTTCGCAGGTGAGGTTCGGCAGGCGCTGTCGATGATGAAGCAATGGACGCCGATGGATGTGGAAGACGCCCTGGAACTGTTGACGCCTAAGTTCACGCACCCGGCTGTGAGGAAGTACGCTAACTTTATTCCATACAATATAAAAGTGTTCAAGATAGTATACATTGTTCCAAAATTATCTGAGGAAGAGACAGAAGATGGCCAAAATATTAATATTTTATAGACACTCATTTCATTTTATTCAATTCAATTGAAATACATGGTCTGACCCATAAAGAGTTAAGGTTTTTGCCCCAACTTAAACTCCATAATCTACTACCTCAAAACATTAGGAGCTAAGCAGATCGAAATTAAACTTAATTATATCGCATAACTTGTACAACAAACAAATATATAAATTTGTTCTAAAAAAAAACTTAGAACCTCAGCCAGTTAATATATAAACATTAAAAACCTAAAACAACGCACAGTACAAACCCTTATGGTTTTTGCAGATACGCAGTCTCACGGCTGCGACAAGCGCCTGACGAAGACTTGTTACTGTATCTACTGCAACTGGTGCAGGCACTCAAGTATGAGGACTTTACGGAGATACATGAAGGTAAGCGTCGGAACTCCTTTTAAACCTCTGTCAGAAAATAAGTTAAAGATTGCTTATTACTGTCCCAATGCAGAGCAAAGGCCTCCATCATTTGAAATCATGTTTTCGTAGATGATGGAAGATGGGTTTTGTCTTTATCATCACATCCCCTCCTCCCTCGCCTCGCCTCGATGGTCAAGTGGTTTAGGTACCGGGCCGTGATCTCGGTTTCCTGGGTTCGATTCCCGGGTGGGGTAAAATTTGTGTTGATTTTTCTGGACACAGCCCGAGTTTGTGATCGACATCACGCATTTGGCAAGCGTGGTGATTAAGCCAACTATAGCAACTATAGAATCTATATAAATAAAAATGAATTGTTGTTCGTTAGTCTGATTAAAACTCGAGAACGGCTGGGCCGATTGAGCTGATTTTGGTTTTAAAATATTTGTAGTAGTCCAGGGTAGGTATGA
Source organism: Nomophila noctuella (assembly GCA_958496325.1). NCBI lineage: Eukaryota > Metazoa > Arthropoda > Insecta > Lepidoptera > Crambidae > Nomophila > Nomophila noctuella. The sequence continues at coordinate 3,624,851 of OY292495.1, forward strand.
AGTTCGCCGGGTCAACTATTATAACCTAAAAATAAACAAATGCCTGCAGAGTACCTCCGCGTGTGCGGTAAGGAGAGTGCGGTAGTGTACTCGGACGCGGAGGGCAAGTTGATGCAGAGCGGACACAGGGGCAGCCAGGCCAGCTTGCTGTCTGCATCAGGTAAATAAATAATAATTGTCTTAGACAAACACATCAATTGCCCGAAACTAAGCTTGAAGCTTGTACTATGGATGCTAGAGAACTGATAGACATGCATACTTAAATACTTTTATAAGTATATACATATATAGATGATTTTGAGAAATCGAAAATTTTTAACTAACTTGGGACTGAATCATCAGGTTTATAGGAACTTGCATGCACCGTGGCTGCTTTATTTATGTTAATTCTGCGTTTCTACGATACATGAGCACATAAAAGTCAAACAAATCTGGTGTTGACTAAACACCACATTATCGGTGTGAATTTTAAGGTGCAAGTTAAATTAAGAATTACCGAAAAGAGCATAAAGAGAGATACTTTTATATTATGTTGGATCACTACAGGGACGATCCAAACTTTATTCTGAACACTAAACTGTTCCACCCTCTCCAGTAATAACATCAAGTGAGATGACGACGTCGACAACGAGCCGGAGGTCGATAGAAGGCCGCGCGGAAGAATCCACCATTGCGACCGAGGAGAGCGTGCAGAGCGTCATCAACAACAGCGCGCGAGACAACAGCAACGGCTACGGGTGAGTGTTGCAGGACACAGCTGGTGTGACATGAGGCGTGACGTCAAGTGAGATGACGGTATCGACTACATGCTGGAGTCTGGAGGTCGATAGAAGGCCGCGCGGAAGAATCCACCATTGCGACCGAGGAGAGCGTGCAGAGCGTCATCAACAACAACGCGCGAGACAACAGCAACGGCTACGGGTGAGTGTTGCGGGACACACCTGTTGTGACATGAGGTGTGAAGTCAAGTGAGATGACGACTGACTACAAGCTGGAGGTCGATAGAAAGCCGCGCTAAAGAATCCACCATTGCGACCGAGGAGAGCGTGCAGAGCGTCATCAACAACAACGCGCGAGACAACAGCAACGGCTACGGGTGAGTGTTGCGGGACACGCCTGGTGTGACATTAGGCGTGACGTCTGATGACGTCAAGTGAGATGACGTCGACTACTAGCTGGAGGTTGATAGAAGGCCGCGCGGAAGAATCCACCATTGCGACCGAGGAGAGCGTGCAGAGCGTCATCAACAACAACAGCGCGCGAGACAACAGCAACGGCTACGGGTGAGTGTTGCGGGACACGCCTGGTGTGACATTAGGCGTGACGTCTGATGACGGCAAGTGAGATGACGGCGACTACGAGCCGGAGGTCGATAGAAGGCCGCGCGGAAGAATCCACCATTGCGACCGAGGAGAGCGTGCAGAGCGTCATCAACAACAGCGCGCGAGACAACAGCAACGGCTACGGGTGAGTGTTGCGGGACACACCTGGTGTGACATTAGGCGTGACGTCAGATGACGTCAAGTGAGATGACGTCGACTACTAGCTGGAGGTTGATAGAAGGCCGCGCGGAAGAATCCACCATTGCGACCGAGGAGAGCGTGCAGAGCGTCATCAACAGCAACGGCGCGCGAGACAACAGCAAGGTGAGTGTTGCAGGAGACACCTGGTGTGGCATGAGGCTTGACGTCTGATGATGTCGACTGACTACAAGGTGGAGGTCGATAGAAAGCCGCGCAGAAGAATCCACCATTGCGACCGAGGAGAGCGTGCAGAGCGTGATCAACAACAGCGCGCGAGACAACAGCAACGGCTATGGGTGAGTGTTGCAGGACACACCTGGTGTGGCATGAGCCGTGACGTCTGATGACGACGTCGACTACTAGCTGGAGGTCGATAGAAGGCCGCGCGGAAGAATCCACCATTGCGACCGAGGAGAGCGTGCAGAGCGTCATCAACAACAGCAACGGCTACGGGTGAGTATTGCAGGATCAGATAATTTCTACTAATATTAAAATCGCGAAACCTCTGTCCCTTAACGACATAACCACACAAAATAAAACATGTACGGAGGTTCCTAGCAACCGACAGCGGAGCGCGCGTTGCTGTTTTACCATCAGCGTCGGTTGCCATGGCAACGCTACGCGCCATTATTGTTATTTAATGTCATCATAATTTTTCTCTTCTACTGTTATCGACGACGATGTTATGTTGTAATATTTTTAATCTTGTAATTATAATGTATCCATACCGAAAAAGCCTCGTTTCACTAAACTAAAACCTACATTATAGCACAACACCTGACTGGAGCTGAAATCACACGCAAAATACCCAACACAGTTACTTTACTTGAATAATAAATGTGAACAATTCCATGTTGATGATAATTATATCTATTTCCAGCGACACCGACACCGAGGAGCGTCTCAGCCTAGCGTCCTTCCTCATAGAACGCGCCTGTAGCAACAGTATGGTCGGCAACTATCTTTACTGGTACCTGCTGATCGAATGTGAAGACCGCCACGCGCAAGACAACAACGTAAGGGCGATGTACCTGGACGTCATGAGGACATTCTCGCATAAGCTGGCTAAAGGTGATTATTGCAGCTTTAATAAAATTCTTAACATCTACTGGTACCTGTTGATAAAATATGAGTTGTCAGGGCGATGTACTTTTAATTCTTATTTATAAAATAAACTTTTTTTAAACGGATTAAAATCGCGGTTTAATTTAAAGGAAGCCCGACGAAATTTTAATTTTTTTCATATTTAAAAAAGACCGGGAGTGTTATCCCATAGGTTGGCTGTTGTCCCAACCTGAGGCCAAGTTTGGCTACGCTAATGCATAAGAGCTTATTTGTTTTATCGGGGAATATCAACAATGAGCTTACAGTCCATGCTTGTTCCTGGCAAGGCCATTTTCGTTCGTCGGATTAGTAAGATTATATATCTTGCCGCATATATCACTCTCTCCTCCTCATTCCTTCACAGGCAACAGCGAGCTACAGCGGACCCGGTCGTTCCTGGCGCGGCAGCAGGTGTTCATCGACAAGCTGGTGGCGCTGGTGAAGACGGTCGCGCGCGAGAGCGGCAACCGCAACAGGAAGGCGGAGCGGCTGCAGCGGCTGCTGGCCGACCCCGACGCGTTCAAGTTCAACTTCGCCAACTTTGAGCCGATGCCGCTGTCACTTGGTGAGTGAGAGTGTCGTTTAGTATAAGATGCGCTTAAGTCGCTTTTTAGGTGACATCGTCGATCAAATGGGGCGCGGGGTACGGAGCAAACAACGGATCGCGCAACTCCCACCGCGGCCAATCAATGAGTATGGGTCCTCGTCCTGACAACTCCTGTGTATAGTTGCGTACCATTGGACCTAAAGTGATAGTATCATTTAGTATAAGATGCACTAAGGTCGCTTTTTAGGTCGTTGGGTCGGATCTTGCAACCCTCACCACTGCGAACAAACAATATGTGTGTATAGTTGCGTGCCAGTGGTCCTTAAGTGCACATTCGCGGCCTACGTCGGGTCTGTACCGACGGGTAGCACGTGTTTATCGACAAGCTGGTGGCGCTGGTGAAGACGGTCGCGCGCGAGAGCGGCAACCGCAACAGGAAGGCGGAGCGGCTGCAGCGGCTGCTGGCCGACCCCGACGCGTTCAAGTTCAACTTCGCCAACTTCGAGCCGATGCCGCTGTCACTTGGTGAGTACTCTTCCTATTGCCAATATTTCAGAGACTTGAATAATCAGGTAAGAAGTCGTTTTTGAGGAGCAACAGCACCATCAAATAGGGCGCGGGGTTTTGAGCAAACGTCTGATCTCGGAACAAAACTCACCACCGTCAACAGTGAGTATGGGTACTCGTCTTGACGGCTTCTGTATATATATAGTTGCGTGCCATTGCTCCTTAAGTGCCCATTCGCGAACTACGTCGGACCTGTACCGACGGGTGGTTCAACTTCTCTAACTTCTAGCCGATGCCGCTGTCACTTGGTCAGTAGTAGTGACGTTTAGTATAAGTATCGACAAGACAACTTGGTAAGAAAGAGGCTGAAGCTATATTTAAAATATCATCTAGTTTCAAGCGGGGCGCGGCGGACGATGTATTTCGCAATCGTTCGCCAGGTGACTCGTCCGAGTAGACTGATGGATATGTGTCCTCGTCCCTACAGCTCCAGAGTACATTTAGTTGCGTGATGGTAGGTCCTTAAGTGCACATGCACTAACTTTGACACCTTATACCTACTCGAGAAGTATGCAATTATGCATCATAGCTTTTTGATAAACTTCTGCCTGTCTATGGACAAGGCATTTAATGGGTTGAAATACTTATAACGAACCTTACAATAGCATACCTGTTATTACAATTAGATTCCTAATCTTTACAATATGAAAATTAAATAAATTTTAAAGGGGTTCAGAAAAGAAGAGGTTATTTTACAACTTGTAAAATAACCTCTTCCGATTTGACAATCGTTTTATTATCCTAATTTGGATTTTATTTTCCAGATCCAAACGTAACCATCAAAGGAATCGTCGCCAAAAAAGCTAGTCTCTTCAAATCCGCTCTCATGCCATCAAAATTGACTTTCCTGACCACAGAGGGAATGGAATACGAAGCAATATTCAAATACGGGGATGACCTAAGACAGGACCAATTGATATTACAAATGATCACACTTATGGATAAATTGTTAAGGCGAGAGAATTTAGATCTGAAGTTGACTCCGTACAAGGTGCTAGCAACGAGTTCCAAGCATGGGTTCTTACAGTTCATAGAGTCCATAACAGTGGCTGAAGCTTTAGCCTCGGAAGGCAGTATACAGAACTTCTTCAGGAAACACAATCCGTGCGAAGGCGCCCCCTATGGTATTAAACCGGAAACTATGGACACGTATATTAGAAGCTGTGCTGGTTATTGCGTCATTACGTATTTATTGGGTAAGTTTTATTTATTAGCAACAAAATTATAGAAGACTTTGCGATCAAAATAGCTTGTAGGTTGACCCAATAGGGTATTCTACTCTGTTTGGCAAAGTACTATAATATGTTCGTTTCATCGTTAAAAGACACCAAAAAAAATATTTCGGCGAAATAAACCCGCTTTCATGCCATAAAAATACTTCAAAATTTTTAATATATTTATTCCCGCGAAAACAGACTTCTGCGCTGTCCGCCATGTTAAATAATGTTAATGACGTCATTTCGGCATATAAACACAGCTTGACGTTTAAACTTTGTTGTAGGTACGAGTTGTTGTATCTACACCATAGAGTATATATTGGACTGGGTTGACAGGTGACAGCAAATTATTATTGCCAATATGATGTCACACACACACAGCATGGCGGTTCGTGTTTTTAGTCACGTGATATACAGATTAAAAATATCAATTTTTAATTTTAATATTATTAATCAATCATGTAAATTTATGACTCAAAATCAGTTTAACTATGTTTATTTTTACATAAAGTTCATTTTGTACCGATTTTTATATTTTTTCATTAACCACCGAGAGTACCCTATTTGAAATTCACATGCATCTTTGTTAGAGTCGCGAGAACATATCAAATAAAGTAACAAAAGCATATCAATCATTTACTTTAATCAATAATCACGTCTGTAAAATACCTTATTTGTGATGCTTTGTGACCTTAGCTAAACTCGCAAAACCAAAACCACAAAAAAAATCTTATTTAAAAAAAGAAAGGCAGACTACTACATATGTTCTGTTTTCTTTCTTAAAAAGCTATTTCACATTTTTTATTATTGATAATTCTCAGGCGTCGGCGACCGTCATCTCGACAACCTGCTCCTAACTAAAGCCGGCGCGCTGTTCCACATCGACTTCGGGTACATCCTGGGCCGCGACCCGAAGCCGCTGCCGCCGCCCATGAAGCTCAGCAAGGAGATGGTGGAGGCCATGGGCGGGATCCACTCCGAGCATTACCACGAGTTCCGGAAGCAGTGTTACACGGCTTTCTTGCATCTTAGAAGGTCAGATCATTATCAACATCATCAATCTATCGAAGTCCACTGCCTAACATAGACCATCTACCAGAGCTCTCCACTCGGCCCGATCCATGGCGACTCGCATCCAGTTCCTGCCAGCCATCTTGCGCAAATCGTCACTCCGGTTAGTTTGAGGGCGACCAACACTACATTTTCTGGGACACCTGCTGAAACGCGGAATCCACCCCAGCACTCGTTCACCACAACGGTTGTCGTTTCCGAGAAGGTTAGATAATATCACCAAGGCGTCGGCGACCGACATCTCGACAACCTGCTCAAAAGCTCAGCAAGGAGATGGTGGAGGCCATGGGCGGGATCCACTCCGAGCATTACCACGAGTTCCGGAAGCAGTGTTACACAGCTTTCTTGCATCTAAGAAGGTCAGATCATTATCAACATCATCAACCTATCGCAGTCCACTGCCGGACATAGGCCTCTCCTAAAGCTCTCCGCTCGGCCCGATCCATGGCGAATCGCATCCAGTTCCTGCCAGCCATCATGCGCAAATCTTCACTCCTTTTGGTTTGAGGGCGACCAACACTACATTTTCTGGGACACCTGCTGAAACGCGGTATTCACCCAGCACTCGTTTCCGAGAAGGTTAGATAATATCACCAAAGCGTCGGCGACCGGCATCTCGACAACCTGCTCCTAACTAAAGGCGCCGCCCATGAAGCTCGGCAAGGAGATGGTGGAGGCCATGGGCGGGATCCACTCCGAGCATTACCACGAGTTCCGGAAGCAGTGTTACTCAGCTTTCTTGCATCTAAGAAGGTCAGATCATTATCAACATCATCAACCTATCGCAGTCCACTGCCCGTCATAGGCCTCTCCTAGAGCTCTCCGCTCGGCCCGATCCATGGCGACTCGCATCCAGTTCCTGCCAGCCATCTTGCGCAAATCGTTACTCCGGTTAGTTTGAGGGCGACCAACACTACATTTTTTGGGACACCTGCTACAACGCTGTATCCACCCCAGCACTCGTTCACCACAACGGTTGTCGTTTCCGAGAAGGTTAGATAATGTCACCGAAGCGTTGGTGACCGGCATCTCGACAACCTGCTCCTAACAGGAGCCGCTGCCGCCGCCCATGAAGCTCAGCAAGGCGATGGTGGAGGCCATGGATGGGATCCACTCCGAGCATTACCACGAGTTCCGGAAGCAGTGTTACACGGCTTTCTTGCACCTCAGAAGGTCGGTGGTCAATAGTGTTTTGAATGACAGTTAAAATATTGAGAGCTACCCAGGGCAGTCTTTTACCTATTAAATTGGAGCCTTGGGCCTTTAAACCAGAGGTTTTGGGCACATGGGCCTTCCATGTGCCCATTGTGCCCAGTGGGAAAGAAGGATCTGGAGTTACCTTTATTTGGCTTACTTACACACAAGAAGCAGAATAATGGTTTAAATAAAATTAAGTTGTTCGTAATACAACTGAGGTAACAAAAGAAAACCGTGAGTACTGACATTTCGGAGAGTTCACGCTACACTAGCGCCTCTAACGGAAAAATCACATGCTAAACTTACCCTCATTGTGGGTAGTAACCATGTTTGAATATTATGACAGATTCATTCATTTTTACTGATGTTACAGGAATGGATTAAACTATTTTGAAACTTAGTTATTTTTAGAATGTTTAATTTATGAGTAATTTCTTGCTCCTTTAGACACGCAAACCTTATGCTGAATCTATTCTCGCTGATGGTGGACGCGTCCGTGCCCGACATCGCACTGGAGCCCGACAAGGCCGTCAAAAAAGTACAGGATAAACTGAGGTATATTCTTTTTACTCTTATTTTTTTATGATTATGACCATGTCAAAGGACATCATCTTTTTTGGTCCAAATATGAAAGTGCCGGCCAACAAAAAAAAATGCTGTATTTCGTTAGAACTTGTCCCCCGGAGTATTTATTATTATGACACCAAAGCTGTAGGGTCATTGGCCTTGGTTTTATTGAAGTTCAAAAATTCAACATCTTCATACATTTTCAGTGAATTTAACTAACAAAAAAAATTAATTGCCTACCATAACTTGTTGACATTTGAACATTTATACATAGTAAGATGCAGTGGTTCTAAGCTATTTCGTAGTATTTAATTAAAACATAAACTCTGTATACAGGGTCGAATTTTTAAAATGGGTTTTGAGGGGCTGGTACATTAACTGTTGTAGTTTCAGGAAACGTTGTTAGGCAACCATCCACAACTTTTTGAGATGAATTGATCTGCATTCACAGATTTTGGAAAAAAGTTACGGTCAGCAAAGAAAATGCTGAAATATACAACATTTTTTTTTCATGTCAATCGATCCTGTTTCATGTAAGGATCATGACTCTAAGGGACCATTAGAGGTTTGAGTACTAGAAATGTGAGAAATCTCAAAAAAAAAACTATTTTGAACATGTTTTTGAGGATTATAAATAAAAAAATATTTAGATTATAGTGGTGACACTCAAACATGACATAGGATTCATCTATGGTATTCATTCGCTGAGGTACATTGTTATTGCGTGTCCATTGTTATTGTATTTTTTTAGGAAAAAGTCCGGCATCCCAGCCTCATTCCATTTCCAGTACTCAATCCTTAAATGGTCTCATAAAGTCTTCTGATCCATACATGAAACAGGGTCGATTGGCATAAAAAAAAATGCAATTTTCAGTACAAAATGTATGGGAAAAGCTTTTTTTGCGATTTTTGACATTTTTAATACTCAAACCTAAAATGGTCCCTTAGAGTCATCTGATCCTTACATGAAACAGGATCGATTCGCATGAAAAAAAATGTTGCATATTTCAGCATTTTCTTTGCTGACCGTAACTTTTTGCCAAAATCTATGAATGCAGATCAATATTTCTCAAAATGTTGCGGATGGTTGCCTAACAACGTTTCCTGAAACTACAACAGTTAATGTACCAGCCCCTCAAAACCCATTTTAAAAATTCGACCCTGTATACAGAGTTTATGTTTTAATTAAATACTACGAAATAGCTTAGAACCACTGCATCTTACTATGTATAAATGTTCAAATGTCAACAAGTTATGGTAGACAATTCACTTTTTTTGTTAGTTAAATTCACTGAAAATGTATGAAAATGTTGAATTTTTGAACTTCAATAAAACCAAGGCCAATGACCCTACAGCTTTGGTGTCATAATAATAAATACTCCGGGGGACAAGTTCTAACGAAATACAGCATTTTTTTTTGTTGGCCGGCACTTTCATATTTGGACCAAAAATGTATGAAACCGCGATGATGTCCTTTAATTATTTTGCAATAAGATTAACAGAAAAAATGTTTTGCAAGAGAAACTTCCTTTATCTGGTAACACGGGAGATACGACAAAGAGTAACTAATACAAAAAATATATTCTCCGATCTTAAAGAACCAATCTATTTGATTTTTTTTTAGTAAAGCCTTCATTCAACAATAATCGGTAGCTCTCGGCAGACATGACGATTCCAATACTGCACCCTATCTTCTATTTTAAGAGGAAATTATTTATTGTTATTTTTTAATTATATCTAACTTGTTTCTATGCAGATTGGACCTTGGCGACGAGGAAGCAGTGCATTACCTCCAGAACTTGTTGGACATGTCGGTTACGGCAGTGATGGCGGTGCTGGTCGAACACTTCCACAAATTCGCGCAGTACTGGCGAAAGTAACCTGGGACACCTGAATCGCCTGCTGGAAACTTCATAGCGTGAATTACTGAACAGTCAGCGCCATCTGTTGCTGTGTTACAAAACAATCTTGTAAAATGCCTCCATTGACATATGATTTTGTTAAAACATCTGCAAGGCAATAGATGATCATATCATTGTCCAATATTTGATTGATACTGACTTATAACAGCACGGCATTGTTTAAATGTAAATGTCATTTAGTTCTCACTTTTTAACAGAAACTTATTTTTTTGTTGTGCAGTCAGTACCTTTTCAGCGGATGAGATAGTTTATCGTGACGGTTTTATATTCAAATAATCCATTTTGAGAAACTACTATTAACTGCTGTAACAAGTTTAAACTGTAAAGTATTATAATCGCCTTATTTTTAATAATGAGCTGATATCTTATTCAAACATTAATCTTTGTATTGCTTATTTAACTTCAAGAAATATATTTCAAACAGATTGAATCAACAGATTTAAATGTATTCATCAACAGATTTAAATGAATGTAATCAACTTTTATCATTTTCAGCGTTACTCGGTTATTTCATTATAATATCAGCAAAATTCAATATAGGCAAAAATGTATAGATGTAAATTCTACTGTGATATATTAGGTATTGATAAGAATCTATAAATAAAGTATTTTTATACTCATAAAACGTTTTTCCCTTTACACATTTTATCACGCATCTATCTTACAGTGCTTCTACCCAACCCAATATTGTGAATACTGTTAAAAAATAATATAAATCGTCATATTACCAGCCACAGAAGTATTTCAGCTTAAGTCTACATTATCTTTCCTGTTTAAAGGCTTAAGAGGATTGGATTAAGCCTTTTTAAAGAAAAAGATGCAGAGTACAATTTTGGTCATGTATCCAAATACGTGAACTGTCATGTAGATGTCAAAATGACGTATAGATTCTAGTTCTCGCTTTTCATTTTGACTTAGTTTTCATTGGCTAATTTTCAGTAAAACGCAGTTTAATTGGGTGTAAATAAAGATCATCCGACCAATATTTTTGGATTTGCCAACGGAAACAAAGCGGTTTTAGTGCTGAAGATAGGAGATTTTTGCACGGTTTTTTTTACTTTATTCTGTGATTATTTATATTTTACCGAAACTATTTTACTCTTATCATGCGTAAAAACTTACAATATTTTATTGTAGTAGTCATGTGCTGAAAATTTCCGTAAATATGGCTGGTTTCGGAGACTACAGTTCTTACAATAGGCCCTTTGGCTTGGATCCCAATAGAGAGACGAATGATTTGTATGATACCCGCTACCAACAAATATACGGCTATCATACTCCAGTGACCGAGGAGTATCAGGGGCCTCCCCTGGTAATGGATGATGTACCCGACGAAGGTAAATACACAATCTACTGGCTGTAATAGGCATAACTTACATAATTAAAACATATTAATTAGACATATTGTGAGACTGGCACAAAACAGTCCAATCTTGTGCTCTATGATTTGCAATGGCAGCTTTGACAAATAAAGTTTTTCAATAAAGTCTTGAACAATTCGCCTTCGGTATATTTAGTTTACCCTATGAATTCGCCTCACAAAATGGTAGCAGAGCGTAGTTCACAGCTAAGAAAATGAGTACGTCCGTAAGTTATCGTAACATAGAACCATTATGCAAAACAAATTACGACACATGGTGTCTTCAAGCACAGGCCATCCTCATAAAAAATGATTTGTGGGATGTTGTGTGTGGGGAAAAGAAACTACCACCAGATGCAGGAGCTACAGAGACGGCAGCATTTCATAAAGAAGATTCCAAAGCGAGAGCTGAAATTTTACTTTTACTGTCGCCTTGTGAACTGAAGCAAATAAAAACCTGCTCAACATCCAAGGCCGTGTGGGATAAGTTAAAAAGCACCTATCAGAGTACGGGTCCTGCAAGAAAAGCCACGTTACTAAAACAACTGGTTCTAAAAAGGATGACAGCGGACGAAGACGTTCGAGACCACATTAACAATTTCATGGATATAGTGGACAAGCTGTCCGAAATGGATATAAATATCCCACATGAGCTTCTTAGCATTATGCTTTTGTACAGTCTGCCAGAAAAATACGAAAACTTCCGCATAGCGATCGAGTCCAGAGACACACTACCCGACCCTGAAATTCTAAAAGTAAAAATTATTGAAGAATATGAGGCAAGGAGTGGAAAAAGTGCTGGAGGTGCTGTAACTTCAAATTCAGAAGCATACTATTCAAAGAAAAACAAGCAACGAGCATACTGTAAGAAATGTAAAAAGAAAGGCCACACGACAGAAGCTTGCTGGAATAACAAAAGGAAAGATAGCAAGAAAGAGAATGGACAAGGAAAAGAGAACAACTTCAATACTTGTCTGAGTACAATAAACACAGGTACAAATTCAAATATCTGGTGTTTAGACAGTGGTTGTTCGTCCCATATCTGTGGTGATGAATTTAAATTTTCTGAAATAATTTCTGAGAAGGGCAGCATAACTTTAGCGTCAAATAAATACAAAAGCGAAATTCAAGGTAAAGGAAAAGTCAAAGTGAACAAAGAGAAGGATACATATAACCTTAATGATACTCTTTTTGTTCCGGATGTGTCGGTCAACCTTTTGTCTGTTGGAAAAATAACAGATAAAGGATACAAGGTCATATTTGAAAAGAATAAGGCACTGATTATAAATATAAATAAAAAAGTAGAACTGACAGCGAAAAGGAACAATGGACTTTACTATATCGAATTTCAAAAATCAGAAGATGCACATTTTATAAAAAATAAAGCTAGTGACATCATGGAATGGCATCGAAAATTAGGCCACATAAATGAAAAAGATTTAAAGAATATGGAAAAAGATGACCTTATGTATGGCTTGAAATTAAAAAATAAGAATCTCGAAACATGTGAAACGTGCATAAAAGGAAAACTATCTAGATTACCGTTCACAAGGTACGACGATTTATATTCTAATGATGTACTAGAGGTCATTCATAGCGATATATGTGGACCGTTCGAATGCGAGTCAATAGCGGGCTCCAAATATTACATCACATTCATTGATGATTATACTCGTTATTGCTATACATATTTCTTGAAAAAGAAGAGTGATGCACTAGAGAAATTCAAAGAATATAAAAACGAAGTTGAAAATTTACACAACAAAAAGATAAAATCTCTACAGACGGACAACGGGACAGAATACCGAAACAAAGAATTCGACGATTTTTTGAAATCGCATGGCATAAAGAGGAGACTAAGTAATGTTTATACCCCGCAACAGAACGGGATAAGCGAAAGAAAAAATAGATCTCTACTAGAAAAAGCCAGATGTATGTTACTTGAAGCCAACGCGCCAAAGAAGTTGTGGGCTGAAGCAGTGTCTACAGCAAATTATCTGATTAACCGTAGCCCAGCTAGAGCTTTAAATGGCGACATACCATTCAGTAAATGGTTGGGCAAAAAGCCGTCCGGAAATCACCTACAAATTTTTGGTTCTAAAACTTTTGTCCTAATTAAAAACAAGCGAGGAAAACTCAGTCAAAATGCCAAAGAGGGTGTATTCATGGGTTACTCGTTGAATGTAAAAGGATTTAGAGTATACATACCAAAAGAGGATGATGTAGTGACAAGTAGAGATATAAAAGTCATAGATAAAATGTATTTTGAAGAAAACGAATTTGATTATGACAACCTCGTAAATGAAAATGCCGAAAATTCCCAAATACTTGAAAATAAAAGAAACAAAAATAAAAGGATGCAACAAATAGATGTCGAAGTTAAAGATCATGTGAACAATAATGAGACATTAGATGACAATGATTTAAATGAAGACTACGAGGACGCATCAGAAAATATAGAGGTCGAAACACCCGAGATTGGGAGGCCTGAAAATGAAATGATCGGCCCAGAAATACCTGAAAGAGAAATACCTAATGCTGGGAGGCCCCAAAGAGAAAGACAACCTCCAACATGGACAAAAGATTACGTCTTAGAAACTGAAGAATTACTTTTATTTTCAGAAACAAATGAGGATGAAAATGATGAATACTGGCATGAAGCAATAAAAGCTGAAATAAAAGCACACGTAAAGAACGGGACTTGGAAAATAGAGAAAAAGGATAAAGACACAAAAGAGGTCGATTTCAAAATGGTACTACGGAACAAAGTAGGTCCAGACAACTCCATTACCAAGAAGGCCAGGCTCGTGGCACGTGGCTTTACGCAACGACCAGGCATAGATTTCAACGAAACATATGCACCGGTTGCCAGACTAAGTTCCATTAGATCTGTTATTGGTATTGCGTTGAAAGAAAATTTAAAATTATGTCAAATGGACGTCACAACTGCTTACCTAAATGGAACACTGGATGAAAAGATCAATATGAAGTACCCAAGCTATCTCGAAGAATATTTAAAAGAAATACTGGTTGAAGAGAGCAGAAAAGAAGATCTTACGCTATATAATAAAACGGCTGATATGCTGAAAGACATAAAAAGAAATCCAAGCGATAAAGTTTGTCGACTTATCAAAGCTTTGTACGGACTGAAGCAGGCAGGGAGGCAATGGTACATCAAGCTCGATACTGAATTGAAAAATATTGGATTCAGAAATTCAGGAGCAGATCCATGTGTATACATACTAGAGAAAAGAGGAGTAAAAACCATTCTAGCGATTTACGTTGATGATATCCTGATTGCCTACTCCTGTCCGACATTCTTGAAGCATATAAAAGACCTACTGAACACAAAATTCGAGATGAAAGACCTTGGCGAACCTAAAAAGCTATTAGGAATAGAGATTTCATTTAAAAAGGAAACGATAAAATTGAATCAAGAAAGATTCATAGAAGAAACTCTCAAAATGTTCAATATGGAGAATTGCAAAGCTACATCTACGCCAATAGAATCAGGTCTAAAACTTAAGAAAGGCGAAAAAGGTGGAAAGCGTGATCTTCCATATAAGAATTTGATCGGGAAGCTGATGTACGTGGCAGTGGCAACCCGACCAGATATAATGTTCGCTGTAAGCTACTTATCACAGTTTAATGATTGTTTTAACGATGACCATTTCAGGAGCGCAAAGAGAGTAGTAAGATATCTCAAAGGAACGAAGAACATTGGCCTAACATTCAGAAAGAATGAAATGGAGTTACATGGTATGGCAGATGCTGATTGGGGAGCCTGTCAACTTGACAGAAAATCCTTTTCGGGCTATTGTTTCAAGTTTGCTGGCGCACCTATAAACTGGATGGCCAAAAAGCAGAAAAGTGTTGCATTATCGACTGCTGAAGCGGAATACATTGCTTTAAGTGAAGCGGCAAAAGAAGCCATACACCTTAAGCAGCTTTTCGAAGATCTTGGTGTGAAAAGTGATAAAGTCATTATTTGGAATGATAATCAAGCAGCAATAAAATTATGCCAAAATGTTATGGTGACTCATAAGTCCAAACATATTGATCTCAAGGTGCATTTTATAAGAAATTGCATCCAAGACGGTGTATTACAAATTGAGTATATGCCGACTGAAGAGATGGAAGCTGACCTACTAACGAAGGCGTTGGCTGGCCCTCGCTTGGCAAGATTGCGAAACGATATGGGGCTCTGCTCGTAAATACGAGTTCTACTCAAATGGACGACTGTCTTGTGAAGAGGAGTGTGAGACTGGCACAAAACAGTCCAATCTTGTGCTCTATGATTTGCAATGGCAGCTTTGACAAATAAAGTTTTTCAATAAAGTCTTGAACAATTCGCCTTCGGTATATTTAGTTTACCCTATGAATTCGCCTCACACATATTTTCACCTTTTGTTCATCTTATCATGCCAAATCCGTAATTAGTTTGTAGACAGACACTATGACTTGGTGATCTTCTTATACAAACATGAAACCAAACCTTTGAATTTCTTCTTTTAATTTAGAAATTTCTAACCCTCTTCTACTAAAAATTCTTGACTTTTTTCCATGTGCCTTCAATTTGAATCGGACATTGTTATATATTCTGATTAAGGAAATCGGCAGAAAGATTAAAACCATGCCACACAAAAATCACTCATTACAGCTTCATAATGTTAAACAAAAATATACACTAACTTTGCACATGTTTTCACAGACAATAATGCTTATGTTACCACTGCAATAAGTGTTGCGAGTCTGATCACAGAAAACTTGTTGAGTCATCCATTCATTGTGCTAAGACGACAGTGCCAGGTATGTTTAAAAATATTGTTTCTAAAATGAAATAAACAGGAATATATTTAAAAAAATCTTTTAATTAACACAGTTTCACTCAATTTTATTTCACTTTCAGGTCCATAACAGTCTTAAGAGCTATCATATAGTTCCTTACACTTTGCTGCCAGTTGTAGTAAGACTTCACCGGCGGCAAGATGTCACCACTCTGTGGAAGGGTATTGGTTCCACATGCATTGTAAAAGGGCTCAACTTAGCTGTCGAGGATGTTGTAGCTAAGGGCACAGGCTGGCCAAAGTAAGTATGATAGTTTACTAGCTTGCATACTATACTAGTATTCAATTAGTAACTTGTATGTATATCACTCCATAGTATTAAACAAAGTTGCACTATTCTCTCTTGAACTATGAAACTAATTTTCATGGGGTGTTTCCTTTCAAATAGAGTGAATCAAGCATGAGATGAGACATGCATCTTCCTTTGTATACTTTTAGTACAGCATGCAGAAGGAAGCATGGAAGTAGGAACGGGTCACTAGTTTAAATGATGATAATGGTAGTGGCAAAATAAAACATTACCCAGTCTTACATCATGATTGTATCATCTGTAATGAAACATTGAAGCTGATATCATTTTCTTTTTAGGGAAATTGACAAATGTGGTTCTGTTCTACAATTTCTTCAACACATCACATTGAAATGGTAAGTTTGTTACAATCTTGAACTCTAGCCAACTTTTTTAGTGTTTCGTCTTATTTATTTCATACTAGCGGCCGCCCGCGACTCCGTCCGCGTGGATTTCTTTTTTTCGAAATAAAAAGTAGCCTATGTTCTGTCTCAGGGTCTAAAGATTGTCTGTACCAAATTTCATCAAAATCGGTTGCGAGGTTAAGCAGGAAAGCGTAACAGACAGACAGACAGACAGACAGACAGAGTTACTTTCGCATTTATAATATTAGTTGGGATTGTTTGTTTACAGTTTGAGTTTGGCAATTATCACTCCGTTTTATTCAGCGAGTCTTGTGGAGACTGTACAAAGTGACATAGCTAGTGACAAGCCAGCTTTGTTGGATGTGTTCCGGGAAGGATTTGTACGGATTTTGGAATGGGGAACTCCAAGCCGAGGCCGGATGCTTCCAATTTGGGCTATAGTGATGCCAACAGCTGCTCTTGGAGTTACTAAATATCTTGCCCAGTGAGTAATATGACATTGTTGTTTAAAAAACCTTTAAGCTGCACTGTGTATTAGAAGAAAATAAATCTTAAAAGTATTGAAGTTTATTTTTGAAGAGTGACCAGTTTTTATTGCTTTTTTAAACTTAACAGATTGAATTATTATTATTATTATTTATTTATTTATTAATCAAAACAAGTAGGACTAACTTAAACTAAAAGCCTCGCAAACCGCTTTCGTGGAATGCTCCTATGAGGCTGGTATAACCACTAATGGTGGTTGAAGACTCAAAAAAAAACTGGTTTCAAAAAAAACTTAACTGCATGTGACTTTTTGAATAAAATGTATAAGTTGCTAGCAAAGTTATTGATAATCTCATTTTATTTCAGTGTGATACTTAGAACTATAACAGTGAGGATCATTCGCTTCCAACAGAGGAACAAACATGAGTTAAGTGATTCATACAACATGAACTACCCGAAAAATTCACAGAACCCTCTAATTGAAGATATAAATTTGAAAGCGAATATCTTTTCATTCATCACAATGGAAATATTATTTTATCCTGTCGAAACTATTATCCATAGATTGCACATACAGGTGAGAATTTCATAAATAATAAGCTGTATGTATCTGCTTTTGTACAACAATATTGAGTTATTAAAATATAATTATAAATTACAGAATATATAATAAGTTCTATCTACTTTTTAGGGAACAAGAACAATAATTGACAACTTGGATACTGGTACATCAGTTACACCAATATTGACAGGATATGAAGGATTCATAGACTGTTACAACACAACCATAGCCCGAGAGGGAGTGGCCGGCTTGTACAAAGGCTTTGGAGCCCTTGTATTGCAGCTGGCAGCGCACTTGGCTATCATAAAACTTACCACACTAGTTGTTTCTGAGGTCTCGAATCTCTTAAAACCAGCCAAATCTCCAACAAATTCAGAAGATTCAGTGCACTCGCAACAGAAGTACTTGTTCAACTAATTATTTATTGTAAGTTCAAAATTAAATGCAACTGATGTTGAATTTTAAGAATAAAAATGTTTAAAATTATTATCGAAATTTAGTCATTATGTAAACTATAAGAGAAGGCCAGCCCCTGGTTTAGCTATTGTGTAAGTCTAAATAGAATTTAGAAGCCATTATTTTGTGATGCTCAAAATAATTTTCTATTTATGTTGAACAGGCAGTAGGTAAATGTTTTTCTTATGTTTTTATAGTCCAATCATCAATCAATACTAAGTGAGAACAATTTGTAATAATTGTGTAAAACAATGAGAATAAAAAAATATTTTTTGTTGAATAAGTTTATTTTATTTACTATGTTACTATTTTTTTCTTTTATACAAAAAAATTTAAAGACTAACAAGTTAATGGCTTAGGACATGTCTGCCTTTCAGCAATCTTCGCATGATAACTCTGCGTCCGTTAGGTGTAGACATTCTAGTGTTCCATCCATGACGGCGAACTCTCCTCACTTCGTTTGGGCGTGGGAAATAACAACGAACTTTGGTCCTAATCGCTGATAGAGAGAAACATTCAGGTTGTACCAAGCTTGTGTTCATCGATAAACTAGATGCAACCTGCAGACCTTGCCTGACGAACCTGGAAATTTGAATCGGAAAACATTAGCTGTAGTGAGGTTATCATTATCATAAAAGTTTAGAGTGTAAGGCTTAGCTACCTTAATGGCTGAAGAAGAGCAGTCATTAAACCTGACATGACTAACTGAAGTTAAAAACACAGTTACACAGGCAAATAATAGATGGAAAAGTTTACACAAGTAAGCCGTTCAGATCAATCAGCAGACGTCAAAATCTCTTTCGATGACATTGACAGATGACAGCAATTTCAAGTCATAGAGATAAGATTTTTTTTTAATTATCAGCAGTGGTTTTACTCAATTGATTATCCAATTTATTTGTATCTTTGGCCCGAAGATATTTTGATACTTCCAATTCCTTTGCTTTGGCCATTTCGTAGACCAATCTGCAAATCAAGAAATCTGCCTTCAATAATCTAGAGCCGGGCGAACGGCCATACAAACTTGGGCCTGACGTTACAGCAACCATTTCTACACTATTTTATTTTGATATTCCTTCCATTTCAAATAAAATAACTTTTTCCCAACTGCTACACGGGAGAAAAAAGATATAGGGTGTTATTATTTGCTTTGTAGTAAGTTATTCGTACAAACTGTCAGTGCTCTCACGTTGTATTTACAGACTACTACTGACTAGATTTTATCAGATTGTATTTAAGGACATTAATTAACACATTGCGGTTTCTAAGATTATTGTAAAAGACTAGCTGTTTCCCGCGGTTTCACCCGCGTCCCGGGGCAACTTCTTCCCGTATCTGGATAAAATATAGCCTATGTTACTCAGGGTGAATCTAGCTTTCTAAAGTTAAAGAATTACAAACATACAAATAGACACACAAAAATACAAATCTTTCCTTTTTATAACATTAGTGTAGATGGGTATAAGTATGAATGAAAAACACATTTCTGTCGTATTTATTTATTGATCATCTACTTCATCATATACGATTAAACATACAAACAAACGCCGCCAGCTAGCTATGCCGCAATTGATACAATGAAGTCGTTGATCACTCATTAGTCCAGTAATTTTAGCAATTTTGATCCATGATCTGCGGAATAATTCCTAGTGAGCTGAATTTTTGTATACACCATTATTATGATATTAATGTCGATTTTTCACATCTTCATCACAATATCATAATAAAGCCGTATACAAAAATTCAGCCCACTAGGATTTTTTCCGCAGATCGTGGATCAAAATTGCTAAAATTCACATTGCATATCTATATCATTACTAGCGGCCCGGTACGTGCTTCGATACGTATAAAGTGAAGCGACCGATTTTGTTCAAACTTCACATAAAACATCTACTAAATAGTCTGTACAAACCCTGCAATTTTGGTTTGGATCGGTAAGCCCGTTCTTGAGTTATAAAGTGACAAAAAAAATTGCCACTTAGTTTTTTATAGTTGAAATTCCTATTTTCCTGACTGTACTAGTATTACAAGTCCTTTATATTTCTATATGTAGATCATCATACTAACAAAAAACACACAAACAAAAAAGGGAAAAAAACAATGTGAGTGCGTTCTAGTCTCTATTTTAAAAACGGTTAATTGTACAGAAAAATGCAAGAGACCTTTTTTGTAGACAATTTTACGACGAACAACTTTTGTGAAACCATTATTGACCTCTGAGAAATAGATCGCGAGATATTTGCGAAAAACTGATTTTCGTGACGTTTGGACCCCTATAACTTTTTTAGCCGGCACGATATCAATGTCGATTTTTCACATCATCATTACAATATCATAATAAAGGTGTATACAAAAATTCAGCTCACTAGGAATTATTCCGCAGATAAAATCTAAAATTCCTGGACTACATTGTATTCTGCTTCGTAATCCGGTCGTTATAGCTGAAGTAAGTCGAGTAGGCAAGAAAACTAAGTCCGTTAAGAAAAGCGTGGGTTGTTCGTTAAAGCAAAAACCGTCAGAATCCTATATACGTAGTCAAAGTCGCAAAACAACACTAATTGAATAATAAAATCACATGAAGACACAACAAAACGAAATATCCACCATCGTAAATTATGTTTTTTTGACAATTGACGTTTGATGCGACATGAGTTCTACTTTGTTGCCAGTACAAGAAAAAAAAAACAACCTGTTGATCAATTTATTATTACAATGTTTTTATAAACGTTGTTATAATTATAATCCATTATTTTACACGTTTTTTTAAAACATAATACAAAGAAAAAAAACACTGATTCACTTTCATTGCTTTGATTTTCTATTTTATATCATTTCTTTATTTTTATCATTACTTTCATTCAATTGGCAACATTGTTAAAAAGTGACACAAATCCAAAATCTTTGAAGTGACAGTAAAGCTAGGAAGTAACGAAAGTCAATAATAATATGATTTTATTTTTTATTTAATACCCTATGGTAAAACGGCTTAATATTTCGTGATTAAAAATTAAAAATCTAGAGTTTTTTTTTGATAAATATTTTATTTGTGTAACGATAAGCCCAGATTCGCCCGTCTCCTTTTGATCAAAATTACATCTTTAAAAAATATATGATTCTGAACGTGGTTTAAAACGTCAAGTTGTATTCTTGTCAGTTGTCAGTGTCAAAATCGACCAAACTATTTTCATCTTGACTACGAGCTTGAACAAGTCTTCAATATTTTGATTTAAAGTATTTTTTCTGTGTAATCCATAATGGGTTTAAAAGAAGCCAATATATATCTAGATAATCAATTAAATACATATTACGCTGGCCAAACAGTGAATGGAAGAATAGAATATGTATTTGACAGCCCCAAAAAAGTTCGAGGTACCCAGTAAAAACTATATTTTCATACGAGTGACTCATATCATAACCATTTTCTCATTGATATTAGATCATGGTGATCACTTGTGATTACGAACCGGTTTCTCCTTGTGTATTTAAAACCGTTAAGTTAAAAGAAATCCAATTGAAATATCTCTTCTTGAACAATTTCACAATGACTTCTGAATAATCTAAAATCCTCTGTAACTTTGTTTGGTAGACTATCTGAAATGATTGATTCGTGCTACGTATATTGCTAATTTTAAAAATGAAATATTGAGTTTTCTACAGCATACTATATAGAAGAATTTTTTACATAAAGCCCATTATCCTTGCTTCTGGGAGGTCTCATTTAACATATTAAAACTATAGGCGTTATTTCATGTTATAATGGATCATAAAAAGATAAGTGTAATTATTTCCGATTTGTTATTTTTAGCTATCAATGTGAAGTTCAAAGGTGAGGCACACACTGAATGGTGTGAGAGTAAACAAGAAGAGAATGCTGAAGGCAAAACCGAGTCCAATGATACCATGCACACAGGACATGAAGAATACTTCCAAGTCTCATACTATTTACTTGGAAGCAATACAGGCAGTAAGAAGACACTTTACATTTTTATTATTTTTGTTTGTCTTAACTAAAACTATTTAAATACCTTGTGCCTTGTATATCATGGAAAATACCCTTTATATGTTTCTACTGTAAATGTTGCAGTAATTTAATTTAGGAATAACAGTGGCCTTAGACATTTGTAATCACTTTAATATTGAAGGCCATAGCAGTTATTCACTGTAAAACATATACATTTTCTCTGCAATTCCATTGATCATTATAATGCAATCCTTTTGCATATTTTGCCTGATATCATGCTGAAAGCGTTCATGATAAAAAATTACAACGTCACATAAATTGATCTGACTCCATGTTAAGCAGCTTAAGCACTTGTGTTACAGACATCAGAATCAACAGTGGTCTAACACATAACTTAAATAGATACATATTACGCCCAGACTAAATTGAATGAATTTGTCAATAGGTGGTGAAATAGAAATCCCAGCTGGAAAACAAGTGTATAACTTCACATGTACCCTACCTCCAGTGCTTCCATCGTCCTTTGAAGGGGAGCATGGGTACATAAGATACACTGTTAAAGTCACCCTCGACCGGCCCTGGAAATTTGACCAGGAGACTAAGATGGCTTTTACTGTTATTAATGCTTTGGATCTGAATCTCAACCCATCTTATAGGGTAAGAAGGATATTATAAAAATGTTTGATTTATTGTAGTTTTTAGTTTTTATAAGCCTCAAAAATTATCAAATTCAGTAAAATAACTACAACATCTTTTTTTTATCATTTATTAAACTATTGATGTGTTTCTTAATGTTTTAAATATGTTCTTCTTTAAGTATGTATTTTTACAATAATGTCTGTGTGATGAAAATCGCCATTTGTATAAGAGTCATGAGGTGCGATTCACTAAGTGCAAATGTCATAATATAAACCTGTCAACGATGACACAGCCGTGAGATTAGTAATTCAGTACCTAATTTAGTACTGTCAACAATGACACAGCCGTGAGATTATGTCATTTGCGCTTAGTGAATTCCACCTATGGATGTTTATAAAAGTATTTAAGTGTGTCTATACATTCCGTCACATCCATAGTACAATATTTAAGCTGAGTTTGGGAATAGGCAGTAGTTGGTTGTTGTGTCAGAGTCCAAAGAATTTATTTGTTAGTAATGTAATATTTCAGTTCAATTAAAATGTTTATGCCCCTGATTTAAGTCATAAGAGCGATTGTACACATAAGTTGTCGGTACTATAACAATAGTTTGTTTTCAGGAACCGATCCACATTCAAATAGAGAAGACATTCTGTTGCTTCTGCTGTGCCTCCGCCCCGCTAACAGTGGATGTGCGAGCGCCCGTCACCGGCTACTGTCCCGGGCAGATCATACCGATATCGGTGGATATTGAAAACAAGAGCAATGTGCAACTGCATTTGGTTAAGATATTCCTTAGGAAGGTAATAATATTATAATATTTGTAATCTGTTTTTTTTACCAATATTTTTGTCAGTTTTGGTTTCTTGTGTTGATTTTTCTGAACACAGCCTGGGTTTGTGATCACCAATCCGCATTTGGCAAGCATGGTGATTAAGCCAAAACCCATCTTTATAACGAAAACATGATTTCAAATGATAGAGGCCTTTGCCCTGCAGTGGGTCATTAATAGGCTGATACTTGGTTTCTTTGCCTGTGATGATATTTTAGAAGCAGTAAAAATTTTTACTGCCATAATGATGACAAACCTTAAATTCTGGACGAAGTTTCGTTGGGGAGCCCACTGCACAGGAATTAACTGTTTTTTCTTTAGAAGGTTTCCTTATATGTTCTTCAATTTGTGCACAATTTGTATTTGCGATTTTAAATAATAATAATTCTCCAAAAATAATGTTATTTTTAGGTAGTAACATTCCGAGCGACTTCCCCGACACCAGCCACGAAGAAGGTCAAGAATGTAATACTGACTATCCAGGAGGGGCCGGCGCCCGCGGGAACCACTAAACATTGGGACTTACAACTTGAAATACCGCCGATCCCACCTTCGAATTTGGTCAACTGTAATATCATCGATTTAGATTATGATTTCAAGGTAAGAGTACATTTTAACAATTGGGTATTCAACTGCATTTAAAAATCTGACGAAAGTCTCACATTAAAGAATTATTAAAAAAATAAGCATATTTAATTATGCTACAGTTACTGTTGCGCTTTTAACAAGTTATTGCAGTTAATAAGCTATGACGTCACATGGCCATGTTAATCAATTTGATAATATTTATTTACACTTACATTGTTTGGTTTAATTTTAAATCAAGGTTAACACTTCGTAATACATCTTTACGTGTGTATTACGGAGGACCATAAAAATCTACACTTAAAATATAGGAAGTGGTCTGACCTTCATTAAGTAGGTGTAAATTAACCTTCTATTGTGTTGTGTAATATGTGTGAATTATAAAGCTGGGCCTTGCGTTATGACGAAATTTGCTATCAACGTTAAAATAGATTTAGTTATCAGATAGTTTAGTTTACTGTTGAATTTAAACTAAGGCTCGTATTAATAAATCGCACTGAACTCTGAGCTCGATCTTGAATGCGAACTATGTAGATATGTCATTCACAACATTGAACATTTTATATAGGAGTGTAACATCAACTGAATCGTTTTCGAGTTTTCCTTTTGAGTTGCTGTGCGCATGACAAAAACAAAGAATGTCATAGTCATTTAAGAACGCGAATGACCAACTAAACACCAGACATCAGACAAACGTGGGTGTGGCCGCAAATGGTTTTTCAATGGATATTTTTGTTATTTTTTTTTTCACATTAGATGTGCTCTGTGACTGGTGTACTTGTTATTCGAAATTGAACTTTATGTTATTCTGCAGAGATTTAATAGCTTTAGAATGAAAATTATGTAAATTTTCTTTTGAAGGACAATTGCCACCGAAATCATCATATTTGAAAAGTACTATCGCTGGCGTAAAGTAAACATTGGGTTCAACAGTATGTACATGGATTGATTTAAAATCATACAATTATCAATCTTTTAGTCCAAGGCATTTTTATTTTTATCAAATAAAAAGCTTTAAATAATTTACTAATGAATGCATAACTTGGACCCTTTGTTTGCCTTAAGCCATCTAGCGGAAATATTGGAAATTCAAAACCAAAACACCCTCACTGTGTATACCTCTTTCAATACCTAAAAAATACATGTCTATTTCAGGTGGAATGCGTAGTCCCGACTACGCACATGAACATGCGGGACAAGAAGTACATAACGATCGGGACAGTCCCACTGGTGGGCGGGACCGGAACGCCTCAAGGAAACAGTGCGCAGTACTCGCCCGGACAGCCCGCCGTGCTGCCCGTATCGCCGGGGCAGCCCGCGCAACCATCGGTAAGTACTAGATACTGTAGATACGTCACTGCTTAGTGCCATCTTAGGTTGGGTTACGAACATACGGGACAAGTAGTACATAACGATCGGGACGGTCCTACTGGTGGACGGGGTGGGATAGCGCCGAGGCAACAGTGTGCAATACTCGCCTGAACAAACCAACCATCGGTAATAACTAGTGCAAAGAGCTATCTTAGGATTATTGGTTCTATGAACATGCGGGACAAGAAGTACATAACGATCGGGACAGTCCCGCTGGCGGGCGGGGCCTGAGCGCCTGAAGGCAAATGTGCTCAACCATCGGTAAGTACTAGATACGTCACTGCTTGGTGCCATCTTAGGTGCGGTTACGAACATGCGGGATAAAAAGTACCTACATAAAGATCGGGACAGTCCCACTGGTGGGCGGGGCGGGATAGCGCCGACTATCTTAGGTTTATTGGTGCTACGAACATGCAGGCCAAGAAGTACATAACGATCGGGACAGTCCCACTGGTGGGCGGGACCGGAACGCCTCAAGGAAACAGCGCGCAGTACTCGCCCGGACAGCCCGCCGTGCTGCCCGTATCGCCGGGGCAGCCCGCGCAACCATCGGTAAGTACTAGTTCTTTAAGTATCTAGATACTTCAGTGCTAAGTGCTATCCTCTGACCGGTCTTTACCACTGGGCATAATGGGCACGTGCCCACTGGTGGGTGGGGCCGGTACAGCACCTCAAGGAAGCGCGCAGTACTCGTTCGGACCTGCAACCATCAGTAATAACTAGACTAGATACATCACGGCTTAGTGCTATCTTAGGTTTAGTAGTGTAATGAATAAGCGGAACAAGAAGTACATAACGATCGGGACAGTCCCACTGGTGGGCGGGACCGGAACGCCTCAAGGAAACAGTGCGCAGTACTCGCCCGGACAGCCCGCCGTGCTGCCCGTATCGCCGGGGCAGCCCGCGCAACCATCGGTAAGTACTAGATACTGTAGATACGTCACTGCTTAGTGCCATTTTAGTGTTTATAAATGTTATGAATATGCGGGACAAGATTCAAGAAGAAGACATAACGATCGCGACGTCGACACTGGTGGGCAGGGCCGGAACAGCGCCTCAAGTAAACAGTGCCCAGTACTCGTCCGGACCTGCTCAACCATCGATAAGAACTAAATGCGTTACTGCTTACTGCTATCTAAGGCTGGGTTACGAACATGCGGGACAAAAAGTACATAAGGATCAAGGCGGTACCACTGGTGGGCGGGGCCGGAACAGCGCCTCAAGGAAGCGCGCAGTACTCGATCGGACACGCTCAACCGTCGGTAAGAACTAGAGACATCATGCTTAGATTTGTGTTATCAATATGTGTGGACAAGAAGTACATAACGATCGGGACAGTCCCACTGGTGGGCGGGACCGGAACGCCTCAAGGAAACAGTGCGCAGTACTCGCCCGGACAGCCCGCCGTGCTGCCCGTATCGCCGGGGCAGCCCGCGCAACCATCGGTAAGTACTAGATACATATCTGCTTAGTGCTAATCTTAATAATGATTAGGTTGGGTTCGGACATGCAGAACTAATAGTACATAAGGATCAAGGCGGTCCCACTGGTGGGCGGGGCCGGAACAGCGCCTCAATGAAGCGCGCAGTACTCGTTCGGACACGCTCAACCGTCGGTAAGAACTAGAGACATCATGCTTAGATTTGTGTTACGAACATGCGGGACAAGAAGTACATAACGATCGGGACAGTCCCGCTGGTGGGCGGGGCGGAGCGCCCCAGGGCAGCGCGCAGTACTTGTCCGGACAGCCCGCCGTGCTGCCCGTATCGCCGGGGCAGCCCGCGCAACCATCGGTAAGTAGGTAGTTCTTTAAGTATCTAGATACTTCATTGCTAAGTGCTATCCTCAGACCCGTCTTTACCACTGGGCATAATGGGCAAGTGCCCACTGGTGGGCGGGGCCGGTACAGCGCGTCATGTAAACAGTGCCCAGTACTCGTACGGACCTGCAACCATCAGTAATAACTAGACTAGATACGTCACGGCTTAGTGCTATCTTAGGTTTATTAGTGTAATGAATAAGTGGGTCAAGAAGTACATAGTCCCGATAGGACAGTCCCACTGGTGGGCGGGGCGGGAGTGCCTCAGGGCAGCGCATAGTACTCGCCCGGACAGCCCGTCGTGCTGCCATCGGTAATAAATGGATGAAGTACTACTTAGTGCTATCTTAGGTGGGTTACGAACATGCGGGAAAAGAAGTACACATAACTCTCGGGACAGTCCCACGTTTAATTCCTGCTGTGGGAAGACGACCTGTTTCAAAAACATGTTTGGTATTGTATTTTGAATTATCTTTAGTTTTCTTTTCTAATAGGCACCGCCTGCAACGGGCGAACCGGGTGGATGGGTGGTTCCTGGAACTATGCCAGCGCAGCCGCCTTACCAGGCGCTCTATCCTTCATTAGGTATGTTTATTAAAGAACATTACGTTTGAAAACCGCAATTTAAGTAATATATGGCACCAAAATATTTGGCTTAAGGGCGTGCAGACAGCACACTAGCGCCGCCAATCGTTTTTATTTTATTGTAATGAATTTAAGATATAAGGATTAGAAAACTCTATAGTGCACTAAAGAATAACATTAATGATGTTATAAAAGTGGCCACTTATAGCAATATTCAAAGATTATGGCCATCTTTACGTAAGAAAAGTATTAAATACTTTTCTGAAATCTGCTTTTACTCTCTGTTATTTTTTAGTGCTCTACAGAGCGTTTTTCATCTAAATATCATATTTTTTTACAATTAAAGAAAAACGATTGGCGGCGCTAGTGTGCGGTATGAGGATGCGACCGGGACAAACGCTAGGTTGATGATGAGTGTGCGGTATGCCCAGCCTTAAGCTCGAAAACTCACACAATCAACTACACTCACATGTAACATCGTAGGCTGCATTATCACTTACCATCAGGTGAAATAGCAGTAAAATGCAAGCTTTAGGCTTGATAAGAAATTAAGGAAATATATAATTATTTTTTTATTGTCTTTCAGCGGAACCAGTTTACAAGGAATCTCCATACACGGCAAGGACAATACAAGACAGGGGTGATACCAATTACACTAATTTACCTGGACCAAAGTTCGCACCATACTATCCGACTTACGCGGGAGTCCTACCACCGCCTTTACCTCAGTAACTTTTTATACCAAACTGTTTTGACCGCCATATAAAAAAAAGTTCGAATATTTAGGCAAGATAAAAGACGAGAAAATTATCAGTATTATAACGAATCTCTAAGTAGCTGTATTTTCAAAACAGCTTAATAAAATATGAATAATGCATATTGGTACTTATATCAATGAGTCAGCTGGAAGGGAGAGGTAGTAAAAAAAAATTATGAATGATTTTTACATAACATAGTGAAATTATTAGTTTGTGGGATAATTTCCATATGGCGGTCAAAAATTGCTGTGAATTTATATATTATAGGTACGCGCCAAAACGACTAATATCGC
This sequence comes from Nomophila noctuella, assembly GCA_958496325.1. NCBI lineage: Eukaryota > Metazoa > Arthropoda > Insecta > Lepidoptera > Crambidae > Nomophila > Nomophila noctuella. Next base: position 3,653,771 of record OY292495.1, read on the forward strand.
TTAAAAATTCTGCAGATTCGTCGTAAAAAATATTTTTTTAGTTTTGTCTACGGTTGTAATCGTCGATTGTGCCATTAATCCGCCAGTTTGTTTAGTTACGAATCTCATAATTGGTTGTAATAACCTAAAAATATTTTTTAGCACTTTATACGAGATCTTATAATTTTCGGCGTGTACCTTCACATTTACACTATGGCATTTTTATAACCTTTTGATAAGATATTATACAGCTTCTATACGATAGTAGGTATTATACAGCTTCATATAACGTACTTTTTGATATTAAGTGCTTTACGCGCACAAGCTTTTTGCAAGTTATAATTGTTGTGATTTAAGACGTATATATGTAGCTGGATGACGAGTATTTTTTATGGCCTTGATTTACCGCTCGATATAAACATCTGATAGGAAAACTGTATTAGGTACTATGGTAGGAAAGTGTTGGATCTTGTTAAAAGCAATAAAAATACTGATGAAAAGGTGTCTTAGAAACGCTACTGCAAAGAGATTATGTAAGTACAGGGTAGAGTCAATACCAATTACATTGAAGTTACGAGTATATCGTAGTTTTGTTTAATATTTTTGCAAGGATTTCTACAATAGAAAAAGTAAAGTAAAGATGTATCATTGAACTTTTACAACGGATTCTAGCTATATTGATAACATGGGGGGCGTTTGACAGAAAAAAGCGTTTGCAAGCGTTTGTAAACAAAATGGCGATTGTTAGCGCAAAAATGGCGATTGATAAGCGGTAACACAGTAAACTGACAGTTAGCAAACGTGTCCTGGCCGAAAACTGACAGTTTGCGCTAACAATCGCCATTTTGTTTACAAACGCTTGCAAACGCTTTTTTCTGCCAAACGCCCCCATTGTCTTGTGCTTCGTAGCACCATTTGGACGTCTGATATTATAACGAGGCCTAGGGGTTATTATTAATAAATATTAAATAATCCATTAAACATTATTTGCTATCTGAAGTCCTATTAAACACTAAGTATAGTGAATACAGTAATATTCTCTAGGGAAACTTGTACAAACACGGTGCTTTCACGTAATAGCAATCGTTAACATAACTTAGCAACGTATAAATTAATATTTTAACTATAAAAGATCTACAATTATCGAATCTGATCAGAATATATTACCGTCCTGCTTATTTATTTTTAGCTATTATCTTAAAAGACGAAATATAATGTCTTTAGTTTGGTTAAATGTAGGTTAAGAGAACTTTGTATGTAGATGCATTTATGTACTCACATTTTTCTGAATTGATTTTATTACTTAAATTTTTTCTGAATTAATTTTATTATAAATAACGATTACGTGTATGTGTATTTAAAAGAAGTCCTTAATTTTTGTGCATTTAATTTTTGTCTTTAATTTGTTTTTTATAACGCCCTACCGGATATTATGTATTATGAAATTTATTTTACCTAATATTTTTATTAGTGTAATAAATTGTATATGATAATAAGTCGTCTAACTAGACTGTATATTTAATACAGTAAGCCAAAAATGTGTGCTGCTTAACGATGGTCCACGTCCAAATAATCGGTGACTGATTTATTATAGGAGAAACATACCTATATCATATTAATTATGTATATCATTTATTTAATTGACAAAAGAGTTCTTGCGTGTTTCGTTTAATACAATGATCACGACCCTCAGTAATGAGGAACACGCCTCAAGGAGGGAGGATCATTTTTTTAAATGTTATTGACAGGCAAACGAACATGAGGGTCACCTGACGGTAAGTGATCACTGCTGCCCATGGACATCAAGAACCGCACAAGTTGCCTGCCTTTACCCCACACCCTCCTTGACTGACATAAAACATGTTTATGTAAAAGTGCAACTCTTTATAAACACACATTATTAAGCTCCAAAGTTTACGCTTGAACTATGAACTAGGGAACGGTTGTTCCCCATTATGTGTACCGTGCAAAAATCGTTCACCGATTATAGAATGTGGACGGGCATGGTAATCGTGTTCGCCGTTTGTATAAGTGAATGTAGCTTTAAACGTTATGCATGCTTATGATAATCTGATCATAACCGAACGTTTTTGATAAAGTAAACGTCTTTTTCCTCACAAAGCCACATATACTATGAGTTAAAAAAAAACGAGATGTTTTTATAACTCGCTTGATGATCTCTACGTAACATCTAAACATTTTCTGACCAACGGACATCCAAAAATTGTTGACCTTAAAGACCTTAAGCCTGGAGCGTTTTCTGCCTAAAGTATTAACAATGGCACAGATAAAATGGAGTGGAGATAATAAAATTTGATATTGTATTGGAATAAAATATATCTACAAATTAAGGCATTTGGCATTCTATATAAAGATGTAAATCAACTGGTAAATATGTTTTAGCTTATAATATATCATTTATTACTCTAACTCAATTTTGTTAATTTAGTTATTAACCTTTTGAACGCCAGTGGTCAAACGCATCGGCGCCCTTCCCACGCCAAGCCATAAATTCAGAGCAAATACCTACAAATAAAATAGGAATGCCAACGATGTTATCGATAAGTTGTCAATAACCGATTTAATCTCTGCTATTCGTCACATATTTTTGAAATAAAATATATTTGAAATAAAATAATTTTGATTTCGTATTATTTAACAGCAGTTACAAAATTCTATACAAAGTAAAAGTAGACATTAGAACTACAAACGAATAAATCAGGTAATAATAAGATACATCACTAATCTCGTTCGTGTAGGCATTCGCTGTCGGGAAGACCCGACTCTGGCGTGGTTGGCACGACCTTTGACAGCTTTCTTGCGTGCGAGGTAGTGATGTGACATTTCAAGTAAACTTATAATTATTATTATAAATTATAAACAACAAGGTAAAGAAAGGGTTGTCTATTAGAGTACTAATTAATTACTTAGCTTTAGGCTTTTTTTATGGAAATAGGATAATAAATTCATGCTTAGTATAACAAATTTTTACTCTGCGAGAAAAAACTGAGTTCGGACGGCCGGCACATATTTTGTAGTAATTTTGCAGTTGTATTAGTAAAATATTATGAAGTAACAATTATTCTGGTATAAATTTTGTTCAATAATATTATCGTATAGGTGAGATTCTTTCACAGCGATCTTAAAGCGATTTTCGACGTTTTTTGGTTTAGAATAATTTCTAAGTAAAATCAATGACATCTAAAAAATCAGAGGCCGCTACGAACTATTCGACTATTTAAGAGATAACATTCTATTTTTTTTAATTTCATTTGTTTAGAACAGTAGTTCAATCTAGGAGCTCAAAAGTGCCTTCGCGCACTTAATGAATTGAGATGTCTCATCCCAGGCCCGCACCATGTACGTGGTACCAAAAAATCGGTAAAATATTGCTATTTCCATTAAAAATACAATAAAACATTTTTGGTCCGTAGTTTAGTCGCTTTTGTTATTGTTTCAAATATTTGATACTATGTTGATGAATGGAAATAAAACTAATTTCGGAACTGCTGTTTTAATTTAATAATTTTTCGATGTTAAATTGCAAAACATGTGACGTCACACTAGGGAGGGGGGGTCTCAGAAATGTGACCACCTGTGACAAGGACGGGGGAGGGCTAAAAAACTCATGAAATTAGTGTGACGTACTTTATGGATGGCCCCATATTACACTCCCCGTTATAAATTATAATAGGATAGGAAATCACATCACTAGGAGTCTCCCGTAGCGCTAATGACGTCACCGCTTGACGTGTCTTCCCGACTGTGGCGTACAGGTAACTGTCTATGCGCTGTTCCGTAGGGATGCGCGAGAGTGAACAGTTAACTATCGATCAATAGATATAAATAGTAATCATTTTTCAATAATTTCATAAATATTACGCATTAAGAATATTCAGATACAAATAGTTGCTATTAAAAAATAATTATCGATGTAGTATTAAGCTGCTTTCAATAAAATATTTCATAAATTCAAAATTTAATTTACCTAACTTACCCATCACTAGCTGTCGTGTCTTGCCGACTGTGGCGTGAGGAGAACACCATTTCGGTTAGCAATATTTAGTGATAATTTTTGATAGTGAAATGTAACTGATGGATATATCTTCGTGCCATTTTACAATACATCATTAAAGTACTTTTAAATAATAGGAAAAAGAAACACAGAAAAGTTGATTCAGTATGTTTATTTTGTGTTTTAAAAATGTCGTTTTCTCGTCGGCCATACACGACGGTGGCGTGTTGGGCACTTTTTCATTTGTCGTCCAGTGCCGACCGTGGCGTTCTAAAGGTTAAGGGAAAAGATTTTTACGCGAAAATAATAAAATTATTTATGACAATATCTTTATTGATTTTCCTTCACAAAAAAATGTTACAAAAGTTTTTGATGAATGACTAAAAAATTTTGATACAGGTCAACAAAAATAAATCCATAACAATTGTGATGTTATATTTCATAGATAATCTACTGGTTGAAGTTGCATAGCATTTCATTGTTTAAAATTATGTTTTTATACTATGGCTGTGGTCTCATTAGAGAATTAAGTTTGTGGTGAGTCTGCTTTATTATATTGGGGTTACGCTGGAAAGCAATTAGTTCAAGAAACTTTATTTTAGTCAGACAGGCAACCCACAAACTTATTCCATAATCTGGTCGCAGCCCCAAATCTAGGTATCGCATTTGAGTGAAGTCATAATGACCAAACATTATCTCAATACATTTAAAACTATTTGAAATAACAATTAAACTTTCAATTACATTTTAGAAACTTAACAAAGTATTTATCACATGAATATGTACTTAATTTTACACCATGGCTTGGAATATTTAGGCCTTATGACCTCGAAGTAAGAAATTATTATTGCACGTTATTTACATAAAGAACCTTTTGAATGGTAATGGAAAAAATCTAATTTTGTAGTAAGATCTAGATTATAATACTATTCTTTATTTCAAAGGTAAAATTACAAAGTTAGAAAGACGAAAATACAAGAAATCAGTAGATAAGAAAAAACAAGGAGTAAATTTTAGTCTACAGCAGAACGGGCACTATTTTTTTTAAAGTACAATTTTAAATTAGTAAATCTTATTACATCTTGGTACAGAAATGGATTATGAAAAAACAACAAAAATAGGTTTATACAAACAATGCGATACCCAAATAGTAATCAATGATATTATATAAACTTACAATTAAACTTAAATAAAATATTTTAAAGTGGCGGTTACAGTGATGACAGAAACTTTAATAACAACTTACATGTGCATGCCCCATACTCTGTATATAACTTTAGAATGATATTGTTTGACAGTCAACTGTGTTATTTTTTTTTATAAGACAACTTATCCTTTAACCCTTTGAAGGACCGACCAAATTTTTTTCAATATATTAATTTAGCTGCTGACACAAAACTGTCATCTCAAATTACATTCAGTTTTTGGAATGTAGAATTTGATTCTCACGTGTACAGGAATTTATTATTTACTCGAAAACTAAGTAACGAGTGTTTAAGATATTTTTAGTAACACCTGTTGTGTGCTATAGTAAACCGCCATGATTTATTCAATTAAGAATAGTTAAGGATTTTAATTTTTCCCATTTCTCGCATTAAGTGCCCTTATTTGCCCTAATTGTGTGAGAAAACATTTTTTTTTAATTTTAAAGAGTTACGTCCATGTTTTTTCCTAAATTCATTTGTTTTTATAGTAGGACAATAAGGACGAACACATTTATGCAGGCTCAACTCAAGCATATAGTGAAAAAAAGAGCTGTCTACTTTGGGCTAATCAAGTGTGTAAATAAATCAAACACTAGATATGAAATACTTGTTCATATATAAAACATACACTAGAATATACCAATATAGAAATCTAGAGAGTTTAATACATGCACAGTAAAATGATCATTAAAATATTATCCTGTATATGTATAAGATTCAAGATTTATCAGTGATAATTTGTTGCTACGGATGCAGTGCTATACGATACAATTATATGTTCCGCCTATAGTGTAAAAAAAATAATTTGTATAAAAATCAAAGTCTTTGCTAGCTTGATTTGTCTGAAATATTGAAAAATAAACACATGTAGAGATGCTTTTATTAACTTTAATATGTACTAAAATATGGGACGATATAAGAGTTGCTATACTTTCATGTAATATGTAAGAAGGAAAAACAAAGATGTTGCCATGTTGTTAAATTATTGCCCAAATTAAATTTAGACGAAACATTGAGTAATTTTTTAAAATATCGTCAATGTTTTGTAATAAATCATGATGATAAAAACCACCTTAAGAAAATAAATATAATGTTACGCCTAATATATTTTACTAAGAGGCTTCACTGCGCTTTTCTTGTTTGAAAAAATAACTATTATGCTGAATTTTAACAGAAAATGATTTTTAACGAATAATGGTTTAAAATTGGATTCCTCAAATCTGACGGCAAATGTGGGAGCTGGTAAAATTTTCTGCTCATTTTTAAATCCAACCGTTTTACTGAAGTTTATAGGGAGTTCTAGCAGCCGATAAGATTTGAAGAGTCTCAAAACACGATCGTCCGATTTAAAACTCGTAAGGCGCGAGGGACCGGCGTCGCATCGGGCGACTCGGACGACGCCCGACGGACCCGCTGCATCTGCATTCCTTCCGGAATTTAGCTCCACTCGAACTCGCTCCACGGATCTATCCCTGTATTTAGACGACGAATTTTTCTACGCGTCGGAGCCGAGCGCTCGCAGCCCGGCCGACCGCGCCGGCGGAGCGGCGGCGACCGGCGGCGACCGGCGGCGACCGGCGGCGACCAGCGGCGACCGCGGCCGCGCCGAGGAGGGCATCGCTCGCGGCCGCGCGGCTCAGTACTGGCCGAGGCGCGCGCGGAAGCCGCCCTGGTACGTCGAGTCCTGCGACAGCAGCCCGTCCGGCTGCGACGGGCAGTCGGGCGCCTGCGACTCCTGGCTGAAGTCGGGCTGCGAGGCGCCCTGCGACAGGCTGAGCGGCGGCTGCTGCGACAGCGGCTCCTGCGACAGGCGCGGCGGGCGGCGGCGCGGGCGCGGCGGCGGCGGGCGCGGCCGGGCGCCGCTAGCGCCGGGGAAGGCGGCCGCGGGCACGCCGCCCGGCGCCGGCGCGCGCGCGGTCACGTAGGCTAGCGGGTCCCGCAGCGGCCGCGCGCGGTCGTACACCGAGCCCGGCACCATCGCCTCGCGCGCGTCGAACATCGACGTCGACATGAAGTGCGACCCGGGGTTCTGCGCGTTCACGAGCTTCTTCGGCTTCGCGAACTGGATCGCCGACTCCTTGAGGTTCGACAGCGGCCCCTCGGTGAGCACGCGCCGCTCCTTGTAGAAGGCGAGCAGGTGGTTCCAGAGCGGCTGCTTGCTGAGCACCTTCGGGTTGCCGACGACGATCAGGCCGTACTTGGCGCGCGTGAGCGCCACGTTCAGCCGGCGCGGGTCGCTGAGGAAGCCGATGCCCTGGTGCTCGTTGGAGCGCACGCACGACATGATGATGATGTCCTTCTCGCGGCCCTGGAACGCGTCGACGCTCGCGACCTCGATCTCCTGGTAGAGCTTCGCGTGCAGGCTGCCCTGGTACTGCATGTGCTGCACGAGGTACGAGCGCTGGCCCTCGTACGGCGTGATGATGCCGATCTGCTCCGGGCGGACGCCCGCCTTCAGGAAGCGCGTCGTCAGCTTCTCGACGTTGGCGGCCTCGGTCCGGTTCAGGTAGGACGTGCCCGAGCCGGCGATCTCCTCCTGGCCCTGCGTCACGTAGAAGAACATCGGGCGGTCCGGCCGCGGCCACGGGAAGTCGATCTTGTGCAGGCGGCGCTCCTCGGCGCTGACGCCGTTCTGCAGCGAGCCCTCGTAGAAGAAGTCGGACGGGAAGCGCGACAGCTCCGGGTGCATGCGGTACTGCACCTCGAGCCGGAACGGGCGGATGCCGAGCACGACGAGCCGCTCGAACAGGCTCTGGCTGAGGCCCGCCTTGGCCGCCTTCTTGCACATGACGACCGGGCCGAGCTGGCAGTGGTCGCCGACGAGGATCAGCTGGCGCGCGCCGAGCACGACCGGCACCATGCACTCGGGCTCCGTGGACTGCATGCCCTCGTCGATGAGGATGGACTGGAAGCGCATGCGCGCCACGCGCGGGTCGCCGGCGCCCACGCAGGTGGCGCAGACGACGTCGGCGGCGTCCAGCAGGCGCCGCTCGGCGGCTCGTCGCAGCGCGCGGTAGCGGCGCTCGTCGGCGGCGGCCAGCTCGCCCGCCTCCTCCTTGAGGCGCGTGAGCTTGCGCAGCTCGCTGTCGGCCGAGCCCAGCGCGCGCGCCTGCTCGTGCAGCGCCAGGAACGACACGGACGACTCCATGGCCTCGCGCGACTTGGCGCACAGCCGCACCACCTTGAGCCCGGTGCGGTGGATCTTCTCCGTGAGCTGGTCCACGGCCGTGTTGGAGGGCGCGCACACGAGCACGGGCCCGCCGTTCTGCCGCACGAGCTGGTACACGATCGTCGCCGACGTCACGGTCTTGCCGGTGCCGGGCGGGCCTTGGATGAGCGAAAGGGGGCGCTGGAGGGCGTGTTTTACGGCATACACCTGTAAAATGATTTTATTTATGTTTTTTTTCTTATGGCATTATTTATTAGGAACCGGAACATAAGCTTTACCACTATCCAACTGTCAATCCAAATAATCGTACCTGCGAGCGATTCAGGTCCGGTAAGTTAGGAGCGCTAAAGTGCTTTGGCAGGTGGACGCGGAACAGTATTTCTTCGACTTCATGTCCCAGTAAACGGCGGTAGATGTATCCCGATACTGACGAGTCGTCTACAGCAAACTTTCGGAGAGCAAGTTGCATTCTGAAAAACGGAAAAATATATGATGGTCATTGGTCATGCATGTTAAAGGGTTAAGAACCTGAAGTACTAATAATGGTTAAAAATGACAAAAAAAAATGTTAATATAATGTAGCTTTTGCTAGCATGGTTGACCAAGTATATGATCCACCAGTTATGTCAAAATTTAATTAATACAGCCGCGAGCAAAAGTATTAGGCACCCCTATTAAAACACTGGAACAGCAAACTTATGTAGTGATAGGCTTTTAATGACTATGCTTTTGTTTGAGGGGTATCATTTAAGTTGAAAAAACATCAAAAACATTTTTTATGACATGCAGTTGTTCAATTATTAATTATTTCTCGAAAAACGTTATTTTTCAAAATCTTTATTGTAGTGCGTTAATTTTTTTTTATGAAAATACACTTGCTGTATGCAAGTGTTTTTAGCTGATTTTTGGAGAATAACATTTTTACCGTGAGTTATGCCAAAAAACAACGAAACTTAGTGCCGAACAGCGCCTAAGTTTTTTTTTTTTGTCTGAACAAGGCATGTCACTAGTGACTAAAGACCAAGAAGTGAAATGTTCTCGCTGCGCAGTGCAATATTCAATAAATCAGCTAAGAGAGACCCGATCTCATGAAAACAGGCCAAAACAGGCAGAAAAAGAGTTGCAGCTGATCGAGATAACCAGCTAATGATTAGACAGTCTTTGCGGACCCCCAAAAAAACTGCTATTGACCTCGCTGAAAATTTTCAGGGGGCAAAAGGCACACCTGTAAGTGTTCAAACGGTGAGAAGATGACTTCTTAAAGCTGGATTAAAAGGTTGCAAAGCAAAAAAGGAGCCATGGCTGTCAGAACACAACATGAAAATTCGGCTGGAATGGGCCCTGAAACATAAAAATTGGATGGTGCAAGACTGATCCAATGTGTGGTGGTCAGGCGAATTCAACTTTAATGTACGGCTCTTAAGTTTACATACCTTACATAAAAAACATAAAACCATTGAAAATTTACTTCTTGATGTAAATTGTACTGTTTCAAAAATGAATCTGTTTTTCCCTATCAAACTGATGTTTGGAACTCCCGGTGCAACCGATGTAAGACGAGGAATAGGTGAAGATTACGACGAGGACTGTGTGTTACCCACTGTTAAGCACGATGGAAGCTCCATCATGACTTGGGGTTGCATGGCAGCCGATGGCGTGGGCGAAATGTTGCTGTGTGAGGGGTAAATGAACAGTGGAAAGTACACAAGAGTCTAAGTAAGAGCTCTAGAACCATAAATAACGAAGATTTATGGCGATATGAACTATGAAAGCGTCAAATTGCAACAAAACAACGCCAACTTGTCACAAATCTGCTCACTCCATGGCCTGGCTGTACCAAAACAGAGTGGACCTCTTAGGCTGACCACCACAATCACCAGACCCCAATCCAAGGGAGCATATTTGGTCGAATTGAAGAAAAAGATACGTAGACACTCTGTAACCAATAAAACATCAAGGGCAAGCAGCATTAAAAAAATTATAAATGAAATAACCCCTGAATAATATTTTAAGTTGATTAAATCAATGCCTGTAAGTGTAGTTTCTGTGATCAAATCTAGAGGTAGACCAACTAAATTTGAATAAACATGACATTTTAATAAAGCTTTTAAATAAACAAAAGCATTTTATTAACAATACCTTACACAAACACTTAAAACTAACAGTTCAGTAGGGTGCCTAATACTTTTGCTCGCGGCTGTATTATATGTAATACATCTGTAAAGTCAATTTCATATCCGCATCACATTCGCTTATGGTCCGACGACTGATTGCAAATAGACATTAAAGAAAAAAAAAAAATGTAATACATAAATATAGAATAGCGGTATGGTAGTTTTACATTGAAATACCCTGCAGATTAAAGTGTGAATCTAAATAATAATCAACCATATCTGGAATGACATTATACATAAAATACCTACAAAGGTATATCAACCAAACGCTCCATATTATGGAAAATCTTTATTGACCTCATAAAAGGAGGAGATAGTCTGCTGCTTATTTTCTTTTAAACCTAGACGTCACTTCCACTTAATATCAGGTGGAGTGGGATCATTAGCCAGGCAAAATATGTAATATGAAAAAATACAAAGTTTTCCTCTTTATAATATTTGTGTAGATAAAGAAATCTAACCTGTCAAAAGAAGTGCTCTTCCAGATGAAGTCGACCACGAAGTTGGACGTGCAGTCGAGGGGCGCGCCGGCGCCGCTCTTGAGCTCGAGGCCGACGTCGTCGCCGTAGTTGTCCGGCACTTTGATCACGTGACCCACGCCTGACCACGCCTTGTGCAGCTCTCCTACGTATCTAGAGAACACCAAATGAAAGTAATTCAATTTATTACCTATACTAAAATGTAAAGCTGAAGAGTTTGTATGTTTGTTTGTTTGAACGCGCTAATCTCAGGAACTACTGGTTCGATTTGAAAAAATATTTTTGTATTGGATAGTCCATTTGACAAGGAAGGCTTTAGGCTATTAAAAACCGACATCCACACGACGGAGTAGTGGGCGGCCGCTAATAGTGAATAATTAAGGCAAGATTTCTTCAAATTCTTTGTCACAAGAGACGTTGGTAGCTAATGATTACAGGCCGCCTTGGGAAAAAGAGAAGCAGGGGATGATTCCATCCAGATGGACAGACAACCCAGGAAGCCACCAAAGCCAGCAGAATTTGCCACCACTATGTAGTACAAAGTAACAATTTCATTTTCATGATATGGAATTTAACAAATCTTAATATTTATTCATCATTCCAAATGGAAATATTGTATGAATCTTAATAATTTGTAACGATGTAATGCTTACCTCAATCTAAGTTCATCACCATGCATAAGTTTCATGTCACTGTCCGTTTTAGCGAGAGTGAAGTAAGCAATGGTCTTTTTATTGAGACCAACATCCCAGCGGACTTCAATTCCTTCCTGCGTCTGTGACTCTTTGAGCCTCTTGTCATAGTCGGCTTCTAACTTCACTAATGGTCCAAAAATATTCTGGTATTGGTAGCCATCTTCATATCTGCAAATTTATAAAATGATTGTTTTAGATTTTTCAAATGAGTGATAAAGAAATATAAATAAGTAAGCAAACAGAATACCCAAATTCTGACTTACAGTACACACCAATTTTAAAAGAATATATTTTTTACAATACAATGAAAGCTTTTAAACCGAATATATCTGACCTCAACAGAACTTGGTTGGGTTCCTCATCTACCCCAGGTTTTTCTAGATCCTGGAAAGTAGCGTCCACATTGTCACGCCACAGTTCTTCTAGCCGTCCTATCTGCTGAGGAGTCACCTGAAAAAATTGCAGTGGTATTGAAACCATGGGAACCCACTTTTTGTTAAAAATGTCTTGGCCTAGTAAACTTGTTAAATTATTATTAGGTACACCTCTTAGTGCATACTAAAAACAATTTTAAGAAATGAAATATGTGTTTTGGTTACATGTGAAACAATAACCATTTATTTTAGCACATTAAATGTCTGTCATTTATAATTTAATAAAAATTTTAAAACAATTAAACACTAACAGTAATTTTAAATTTAGTTTTGATAAATTAATTCCTCATTATTGGAACACATACTAAAAAGTAACAAATCAAACCATGAATTAAACAAAACATACCTGACGAGCTCTCATTTGCTCTGCTTCAGATGGAACCTTTACTAGCCATGACAGGAAAGCTCGGTCAGCTGTCAATAAACATAACTTTGATTACTAAAACATGATTAAAAATAAGGCATATATTATTTCTATTGTTTGAGTTCAGTTACATCTAATAAGAACAAACTTTGAGACTTACAAATCAAAGGTTTCCACTGTTCTTGATCCCAATTCATGTCCTTCAAGGAACTTTGTGCAGCACATGGTTGCCTGAAACACAATAGATAAAGATAATATTTTGTTCAGGTAAATTGGTTTTTCTATTCATATGTTTGCATTATGAACGCAAATAGTTTTTCAATGATAGATAGAAAAATAATTTAGTTTTCTATTTGTATAGAAACACTTTACAGTTTTAGTTTAAAGCTAATATTGTTACTGTATCATGTATATTATACTATCCAAAAAAAATATTATAACTCACCGACACAACAAAACAACAACAGAATCAGCTTTGGCAGGAATGAATCCGAGAACGAACACATTGCGCGCTCCACAAGAATAACATTCCAGCAGCGTTTCACCGAGCGGTCCATCACGGTGCAATGCAGCCTCCTTGTGCTTCGCACGGACTAAGTGATTGATGATGTGAGAACCAGATGTGTTCCCACGGCCGTTGCAAAACCTGAAGTTTGGAGAGCAACCACTTATTATCATGAGTTTCTATGTACAAATGGGTTATTGTGACCTATGTTTGTTTGTGAATGTTTATAGGTAACAAAATAATTTTGAGTGGTTTATTATAAAATTCTTCTTTGTGTCTAGGTATATGTTACAAGCCGTGGTACCTAGGTGCTTATCATTGAGGTATCACACAAAGATAATAAAAAATTACCTACATAGACACCTATTTTTATAATAATTGGTATTGAGGTTAGACAAAAGAAGTTTGCTTTACATAACATAATTTTAGTACTTGGAAACTTATGAACTTACTTTATAACTCATTGCAGTTGAAAATCATACCAGAAATTATTTTAATGTTAAAATCTAATATGAATTTTGCACAAATGACAATTCAAAAATTTGTGTTTGTCTTATTAGTTCAAGGTTGAATAATCATATCCATGTCCAAGAAAAAAATACCTTTATTTTCTTTATTTAGACTTACCATTTGCTGCATATATTGCACATGACCACCGTGGCGGGGTCGTGGATGCCACAGTATTTACAAGCATGATCAGGCAGTTCTTTACTGCTGTACAAAGCTTCATCTTCTTCCTCAAACTGCAGTTCAGCAATAGCATTAGTCACGCTTGATACTTTGGATGTAAGGTCCGACCGTCCCAAGCCGTTCACCTAAAACATTGCATCACCGGTTATTTACCCAGAAATTACATTCTAATAGAAACGTAATAATAAGGTTATGTTCATAACAACGTCCGTAAAGTTTACAAACCTGGTTCGATGTTGTAATTCCATGGTCGTGCTGAGAGGCCTGTGTTTGGCTCTGAGAAGGGAGCGTAAAGTCTGTGAATTCAAATTCGGAGCCCTGAGTATCAGCTCCGATGAGATCCGCTTCTTCAGTGTCCAAAAACGTGAGCGTTTGTGAGCTAGGCCCGTACGCGTCGACACTCATTTTAACGCTCTACTATTATTGCCAACAAAACGATGAAAATTTGTCAAAAAGTAAATAGTTCTGCCCTATGAGCAGAATTCCCATAACAGCCACGCAATAATTATCAAACGTCTGGCGAAGTACGATGAAAATTCGCCATGTTAGCACATGGTTTGTTTCCGTTTACAACTGAGTCATTCATTGGATTGGAGATTGTAGTTGTCAAATGACAAGCGACAAATAGGACAACAAGAACATTTGACGTAATCATGGATGGGCCAATGCTATTCAAGAAAAATAAAAATAATAGACAAACCTGGTCTGTCGTTGATATTCTCATAGTAGCAAAGACATTTGTTTATTATTCCTTAAATGTCAATGTATTCATCAAATATTTTTAAGGATTATTATGGGTAAATCTCAGATTAAGGGTAGGAAAAAAAATGTATATCGGTTTTGTTTTTTTAATTTACTCATGGAATTTGTATTTTTTATTGTTCGTAGTTTTAATTTTGTTCAAATCCGACTACTCAATAACTATTTTGTCTATGGTTTCTATCTTTATTAGGCGGTAGTTTTAAAACTTATTTTGTAAACGATTGCTTGTGTTTTTTTTTCTTTACAGTTTTACTCTTAAATGTATAGTAACGGTGTTTTAGTGTTCAAAATGAAATATTTGCTTATATTTTAACTTCCCGATCTTTAATATATGAAAATTGTGCTATAACTCATCAAAATTACAATTTCGCGAAGTGCTTTGCTATTCTACACTCATCAGGCACGTAGGAAATAAAGTAAGTGTGCAAACACATCTGCACTCCCTATCTCGTATTTATAATAATTCTTAACATTATAATAAACTATTCTTACGCGAATTGTACGGAAGCAAGCGGTTGATTTTAATTAAATTTGCACGTTCCGTCAACGCCGATATCGGCTAGTGGAGCAAACTCTCGATGCGTTGGTTATTTTCGCGTGAAACTAAAAGCGTTGGGTGCTGATTTTAGAAAAATGGGTCAAATATCGGCAGGCGAATGGCCACGAAATGCGTCGGTCAGGTCAGTTTGACGGACGTGAATACATACATATTTTTTATTGCATTGGTCGACGGTGAACGATGCGGTCGGCGAACCCGTAAACTTTACTGTTCGCAACACGAGTATGGCGTCCTCGGGAGTCGAGTAAGGATGTTTCTTTTTGTTCCTTTGCCACGTGGTATCTCGAGATTGCAGAGCGGATCCAATACCAAAGTACCAAAGGTTTTACTGAACAAAAACTGGTTACCGATTGAACTATATGCAATCCGATAACCAAAAAAATTTACAACTGTTTTTAGTTTGATGATTGTAGCCACTACTGTAGGTGATAGAAAATGATTGTCTAAACCTACTGACTAGGACTAGATATGCTTGCATAAAATTAAATCTTAGATTCGAATATAATGTTAGATTATTAGATGTTAGATAATTTTGTACTCATTTCAATTTCGCAAAAGTAATAGCAATAGTAATAGCATTAATAGTGATGGGTTTTATTACTTGTGCTATTGAGTCCTCACTGTGAACCACAGGGCAGTTTCAAATTTAAACGGATAGTGCACTTTCCGGTAATTCGTAAAGTTACTCTATTGGCCGCCCGCCAGTTTTCATATCAAAGAGATTTATTTGGTTTATGTGGTGGGAAATAGAATATTCGGAACGAGAAAGTCTTAGTACAAATTAAAAATATAGTGTAGGTACTTAAAGTCAAATTTTGATGGAATTATGTACGAGTATCTTTATGAACGAGGGCAACCGACTTGCTTTGAGAGTAGGTATCTCGTCTAAGTTGGTTTGAAAACACTTTGTAGCTATAAACCTGAGCTATACACAAAAAAGCCCTCGGCAATCCATATTCATTCCATTTTTTGAAGACAAATTTATTTTTCTGGCATGGCCATTAGATATTCAAGTCTGCCTTTTGTACGTTTTGTAATGTAATCTATAACTTCAACTTTTATTAGTTATTGTATAATATTATAAAGGGTCTGTTTGTTTGGTTGTAATGAAAAGGTTGGAATACGCTCAAAAAATACTACGAGTCCGATTTTGAAAATTCTTTCACCATTCGAAAGTTAAATAAGCCCCGAGAGACAATGTGTGTAGGTAAATATCATGTTCACTGCCCCTGCAAAGCCGCTAGTAAAAAAATGCTTTTTTTAAACGCAGTCATGGGCACAATCTAACCTCTTATCGATGCAGTTGAGTATTGACCGTCCAGACTACTTTAAAAAAGCTACAGCAAATTCAAAAGAAAGACGGTTTATAAAAATCCTCCCATTTCAAATTCTAAGTAAAATAATCGTGTTTGTAACGACAGAGAGGCGCCTGGACTGTCATAAAAAGGCCCTTCCAGGGTTTTCCTGACGTTTTTATGAGTCGTGGTACATTAAATAATGCAATAACGTTTACGATAACGTCTGATTGTGATGAACACTTTGTTTTTCTTTTCTGTGATCAACTCTATTTGTTACAACTGAGTGGACTTTGTACTTATAAGTGCAAGAAGTGAAGCTAATCTGCATTGTTGATTATTGTAATAACGGTCTCATGTTGTAAACTATACGGATTTGCCTTAGTAAGTTCTGGGTTACAACGCCGAGTGAGAACATTATTTGCTGTTTTTTTATTATATTCTTTGACTCAGTTGAAATATGCGTCAAAATTTGATAATGTTTAATTGCACACGGAAGGGTTTGGTGAGGAGTAACGTCGAGTTCAGGTGCGCAGAAGTGACTTTACATTGGCACTCTTCTTTGTGGAATTTCTCTAAATGTTTTGTTTCTTATTGGGCGATCATGTTCATCATCAAGGCAAGTTTTTCGTCACCAGTGCATAATAGGAAATTATAAAGTAGATCCTCACATTCAAGTTCAACTTCAGAGGATGCAAGTCCGACGACAAAGGAACTCACTTGATAAATATGCATCAAGCTTTCCAAACCCC
This sequence comes from Nomophila noctuella, assembly GCA_958496325.1. Classification (NCBI taxonomy): domain Eukaryota; kingdom Metazoa; phylum Arthropoda; class Insecta; order Lepidoptera; family Crambidae; genus Nomophila; species Nomophila noctuella. The sequence continues at coordinate 3,670,848 of OY292495.1, forward strand.
TTCTTTCTTATTGTAGTAAGTAGGTACTCATTAATCTTAACTTTAATAAAAACGTCAAGATCAAATCAGACATGCTGTATACTGTCCGTCTGTTAATAAATCAGAAGCTAAACTGTCTCAAGCCTACGTCCAATTAAAGGACCAAGTGGTACTTCGCTCGTATTCATCAAGTATCAGATTTCGCTGGGCTACACTTAGTTGACTCTAAAAACTTACACTAATTGATGCAAATGCCTTGATTGATGAGTGCGATGCCCTTTACGCTTGCCTTTATTAGCTCAATATGAATCATGCATTTCGTTGCTTTTCAAATCTCGTTTAAAGGTTCGAAGGATGAAAAGTCAGTTTCAAAGATGCCGTTTTATTACTCGGGTAATAAAAGCAATAAGAATTTTACGATGTCGTTTATTCAATAGGATCCAATATAATTATTAGTGTGCAATGATTTTATTAAGTACTTAAGCAGTAAATTATGCGTGTGCCACGCTGTGCGACTAGTGCGAGACAATTGCCGGCAATTGGTGCGGAGCGGCGCCATACGTGATGTCACCATCGTTCCTGCTCCATATTTTAAAACCTCATGCGACACTGAAATTTAGGACCTCGTACATGTACCCGTCAACATTGAGTCAGTCGCCCCATATTTTATCGGAGACTAGTGATGTATAATATTCAGTGGAGGTTTCTCCAGCAATGTGGGAGTAGAGGAACTTTCTAGGCACGCGGTTGTTATGGAGGCTTTGGCCTTATTTTGACTTTAGCATCAATGGGGAGAGTAAAAATACTCAGTCGGGTCATAAGTTCTGTCATAAACTTTTTAGGAAATTTTTGATACACCTTTGGAGATATACATAAAAATTATATATGAAATGAAAGGTTATTTAATTTGCAATATAATTTTATCAACATCATTTGAAATGTCCTCCTCCATTTTGGACAGATGCCTTTAATCTACGAAGACAGTCAGCCATCACTGCACGCACCTTCTTCATTCACCTTTCTTTCGCTGATTTGACCAGAAACGCTCGGAGAGACACCAAATTCAGGTGAGGTTAAGTACCGACTTTCCCCTTCAAATATTGGTATAACTTATGGTACCATCGGTTTAAACGTGGACTGGAAGAGAGTTGGTGTTCATGCCGGGTGAAGTCAATTCCGCGCGCCGTAAACCAGTATTTCGTGCTTCGGGCCAAATGAGTCGGTGTACAGTCCTGTTGGAATGTCGTATGTCTGTTCTTGATTATTATTTAAGATAAAGGTTATACTACGCTTGTTTGGACATTATTTTGATATAGTACGGCCTTGATTTTCCCCCTTTTTTACCGAAAAACACCTCAGTTATGCCTGAATACGAGAGTCCAAGGCAAATCATGAATGAGTAAGAGTGAAGACGGCACTGGTCCCTCAAAATACACGTGCTTGCTTCTTCACTAATGTGGGCATACACTTTATCATTTTGTTTGTGATAATTTAAACCTATCATTAAAAAAGACATCCAAAAAAAGAATTTCGCAGATTTTTTTCCAGCGTGCCGTCGTAACAGAGCCCGGGATCTTTCTAGCTTAATTTTCTTTATACGATCATTTGAAAAAATCCGGTCTTCTAACGATAAGCACGTGGTTTCTGGTTTTTATTTAGCACTCTTTTTAGTTTGGTTCTGTTTAGCCACAGCTGGAGGGCTAGCGTTTTTTGTTTACGCACGGGATTTTTTTCGTTTGACGCCTTCATTGCTCTGATGACCGCTAGTGTTTCTAAAAGAGCAAGGTCTGCCGCTTCTTTTACGATTTTAAAATCTTGAGACTTCAGTGTATCGATTCATAGTACAATAAAAGAAATAGGACGCTTTTTTCAACTTTTGTACGAAATTGAAAATCACCTTCTATGCGTTACAACAGCGGTGCAACGGAAAACCCGTGACTCTATTGTCTTTCATCGTCCATTCCATATTCAAATATGTATAAAAATAATTAGTTCTTCTATTTCCGATATGTATAAATGTTCTATTTTTAAAATTAGTCGCAGAAAATCGGCTCGGTCTTCAAAACTCAAAATTATAAGGTTGTGACAGAACTTATGACCCGACTGTGTACAGAGCGTGGACTCTGCGAAGTTATCAAGAACACATTATCTATTTAATCGTGTCGTGGCCAATTAAAAGTATGGGATTTAAAAGTAAATATATTTGTTTGCAACCCATTAAAAACTTTCTAAGAGGCAATTTCGACACAGACTTCTTGATAATTACATTGTTAGCATTGCATTTAACCTACATTAAAACAATTATAGAATTGCTTTATGAATTAAACATTATTTTTACCAAAGTGTTGTTAGGCTTATCAATGGAAATTTAATTTAATCAATTACGTATTCGTTTCAGTTACGTTTGTTTTTGATAATCGATAGACATTGCGCCAGACCCTGCGGGATTTTTTTAAAATTAAAGTTTTAAAGAACATCGTCCTTCATTGTAGTAATTTAAGGAGTCGGTGTATTTTATTACAGTCTGAACAAATGGCTCCCACATTAACAGTTCTTATTGCGACAGATTTCACGTGTGGACTTGGTAAACTACAAAACTATTCTAACTATTGCTTTCGATCGGGCAATTCGTTTGCTCGTTTGCGACATATTTATGAATGAAAAAATTAACGTAGTGCACGTCCGAAAAATTTTATTGTATAACAGTTAAGTTTCGACGACCCGCTTGGTGTAATGGTCAAGATGTTGCCTATTACGCAAGAGGTCGCGGGTTCGATCCCCGCACAGGACAAACATTTGTGTGCATGAACATGTCTGTTTGTCCTGGTCTGGGTGTTATATGTATCTATTTAAGTATATTTGTAATACCACTGTTGATTCTGATGTCTGTAACACAAGTGCTTAAGCTACTTAACACGGGGTCAGATCAATGTATGTGTTGTTGTGAAATATTTATTTATTTATTATTATTTAGTTAATGAAGGCGGAAACATTAACATTAAATTGATTCAATCAGTATATTTCTTCAATTTAAAACTTTAGTCGAAACATTCAGAATAGGGCGTCTGGAGCATTTTGTGTAAGTACCTGTCCATGCAACAAGCCCTACATATTCATTGATCTCTTCGTACAATGCAAGGGCATGATCAACATCATTCGTATGCAAATCTGGAGTGAAATCGCCCTCAACTGTATTATGTGTCAGTAATAAAACACAAATGACATCATGACGATAGTCGGTCTGTATTCGCAGTCCACACAGCCGTAAATCTATTCAAGCGTAGGTACGATGAATTTGTATCGTAAAATGTAAAATCGGAGACCAGATTTCATTCCTTGATAAATGTATCACCCAAGTATATGAAAGTTGGCGTTTCCGCTACAGAAAGTGTGGATGATGAAATAATGTGTCAAAATATATTGTTAACTAGCGGCCGCCTGAGACTCCGGCCGCGTGGATTATGGTTTCCGCACAGTGTTACACTATAGCTTAAAGCCTTCCTCGTCAAATGGACTATACCAATAGTTCCTGAAATGAGCGTGTTGAAACGAAACGCAAAAAAAGAAACTCCTCAGCTATACAATATTAGTAAAGATTATTATTTTAGTATTCAGCACTAAAATAATATATCATAGCACCTTCGATGATGCGGCTGTTATTCTGACGCCTTACAACTCATAAGGGACGTCGCTTATGACCGATTCTCTGCGACGAACTTTTATGTAGGCGTGTGTGTCTTCTATAGCCCGTCTCGACCGTGCTGACAGCTTCCGAAAATTATTTAGATGTTTAAGAGCCTCCTTCGTTTGGCACACGAAGATAATTTCGCTAATATCAACATAGTTTGTTTGTTAAAATATAAGTTAAGTAAACACATGAAGTTAAAGTTCTGAAGTTTACTTTCATACTTGCGTGAATTTAACAATCATAAGTTGCAATGTCCATTGACCATACTCCTAATAAGTAGCTACACACTGAACACAATCGCACCACGTAGGAGAAATAATTAGTTACGCGTTTTTCATACCGATGCGCTGCTGCCGGCGCCGGTTCTCATCGGAATTCTATGCGCGCCGGCGGATCTGTCGATGACTACTCTGTCAGTAAGGTTCTTATGTCAAAAATAACCGGACGAATTGGTTCACATTTAAAGAAATATGTGCGTTTTGTACAGGGTTTTTTTTTGTGGACATAACGATTTTAGTAGGAAAAAGTAAAATATCATCCCATTAATGTCCCACTGTTGCTCTTTTGAAATCATGCTTCCTTTACAAAGATGGGGAAGTGGGAAAACCATTGTAACTTAGTTGTGATAAATTAAAAAATATGTTAACAGTAAAACGCTGATTTACCTCCTCTGAATAAGTCTTGAATCGCTTAATTACCTAGATGTACAGTCATTTATTGTACCAAAAACCTAAGACGAGAGAGGCGGACGTGATAAGTTTACTTGGGATAGAAGGACGTTCTTTCGTTTTTAATAATTTGCGCATAGGTGTAGACTAGTGATGTGCCGGATCGCTAAAAATGAAGATCCGCGGATACGGATCTGAATACGGATATTTAGTGTCAAGATCCGCGGATACGGATACGGATCTACAATTTCTCATAAGATTAGTGTCGCCGGCCGCGCGCGGCCTTGAAAAGATTTTTTTTCTAGCTGCTCTAATTTTGTCTGTGATTACTTGCTCATGTAAGCTAATTTTTAAACTTTATGTGACACAAAGTATTAATTTACTTTATTAGAATTAACATTTACTTTGATGTATTTTTGGTTTCCTCGTGATCTCATTCTTATAAAAGTGATTTATTACTTTCTATCGTATTGATCTTATAATAATAAACAGAACGTTTAAGTTTTAGTTTTTTTTTATTGACATAAAAAATATCATTTTGGTATGTTATAACTTGCTATTATATTTCTGAACCTAATTATATGAACCTAAGGATGTTATAACTTGATTTGATATTGACCTCATTTAATTATAGAAAACAATAATTATGTTTTAGTTATTTCACTGTCCTAAAAGTAAAGTTTTAACTTGTTCTCATTATAAAAATCTATCTATCTAAATGTTTGCAATATATAGGTGCAAAATATCTGATTATTTAAAAAAACTAGCTGGATTTTTTTTTATTTCTACCTGATGATTAACTGAAAAAGATCCGTAAAAGATCCGCGTATAAAGTAACGGATACGGATACGGATACGGATTTTTATTTTTCTTCGGATATCCGCGGATACGGATACGGATACGGATATTCGGAACATCACTAGTGTAGACATAATATCTATCTAATATAACAAAACGCCTTCTTCTAGAAGGTGTTTTTCCTATGGGTACTTTTCTTGCCTTGCCTTAGCTAAAATTATCAGTCCACTCGCAGATGGTATGTGTGAATAGTTGAAGGTCTGTTTTCGGTACTTTAATTTGATCTTATCTATTCATCAATTTAACCATATTTACATATTTTCTTGCCTTGCCTTAGCTTCATTTGTCAATCTGCTCATACATGGTTTGAATCAATAGTCGAAGGCCGGTTTTCGGTACCTTTAATTTTACCCTATCTTTCATCATCATACTTAGTAATTCTCGACAACATCCTATCGAGCATAATAAATACATTCTAAGCATTCTTTCATCACTGATCATACCTCATAGTAAACTCTATTTCTTTATCAGACAAAATCACACTACGTCATCCGAATCCTTAAGTATTAGTCAAAAAACACTTTGTGAAGACATGCTTCATTTTATTTAAAAACGATTGAAGTATACACCAGTTTTTTTGCATTTAATTTTTTATTTTTATTTTTGACGTAGGGCGTAGTGAATTGTTTTTTTTTTATGAATTCATAGAAAAACTATGTCGAAAAACTTTTGTGTATTTCTGCTAGCGAATTTTTTAGTGCTACGAGGTCTACAAAGCAGCGGAAAGTTTGCATGTTTTACGAGTATATTGGTGCAGTTTTTAATTTTTAATGGGTATGACCTGAAACAAATCTAGACAAAGTTTATTTTTCGAATAAATAGCAGTTATTTTGACTGTTTCCTCATGGACTTTATTTAAATAATCCAGATTTTAAACTGCTGTTGAGAACTGATGCTATCAAGTCGAATGGTATCTAGAACTCAGACTAGACTGCTGGTAGTTATTTACCTAGACTAAATTAAGAACAATTTACGAGATGGTTGTTTTATGTTTGCAGACAATTTAGTTCACGGCTGATTCGCAAGTATGAGTTTCTGCAATCGTTAACACGTTATAAATGCACCATGATGCTACCAGGCTAATGAAATAATACACCTAACATCGTTTGGTTAATTAACAAGTAAGTAAATGCTGTTGGAACGACTTTTTGATAAGACTATATCTAGCCAGACAGTTTTAAAAAGTTTATTTCTTAATTTTCAAACACAAATTGAATTCGAGTTTTGTGAGTCGGACGGTCGATTTAAAGTAATGGTTGAGAGATTAGCTATTTGTTTACTTCGTACCTAGTGAGGTGCGATCTTCCATAACTATAGTTACTGTGGGATCCACAGTAACTATAGTTATTAATTTTACCTATGGATTTCCTAACAGACAATGTTTACTCGCATACTTCGACGTTCACGGATTACAATAACTTATGTATTGAAATGAAAAATGTCCTGTTTAATAACCAACTTTACATACCTACACGATATTCGTCATAATTATACATATGACATGTCACGACCCTACTTGTTTGTGGATGGGATGATTGCGCAACTTATGTTGTAGGAAGTAGGTATTTGATTCATTATGTTATTGTCCATAGATCGCTACGTGTATTGAAAACAATTTTATTCAAATGCTGTTCAATTGGACGTATTTTCCATGAATAACAAAGACCATTTATTTTATTGGACCTGAGTGAACGTGGATTTATTAAATTGTTTAAAGATAAAAACAAAGCAATTAACTTCTTTGGTGGATTGGATTTCATATTGAAGAACATTTTCAATTGTTTCTCTATTTTTTTAAAGGTACATTCCTAGTACTATTGTGCACTACATGTTACTATTTAAGTCAAGCTGACTACAGACCTCTGAAGTCACAATAATACATTTAAGATGAATAAGTCTATCCATCCGCTTTCACAGCACTCTTTAATTTCAAAAAACCGGCCAAGAGCGTGTCGGACACGCCCATGAAAGGGTTCCGTAGCCATAAGATGGGCCAACCGCTTTACACACCATTTAGTAAGGGCAACTGCACGTCATAAGTTGGTCGAGCTGTATAAAAATAACTATGTAAGATACAGAGTTTGCTATAGTTTTCGTTGAAAGTACTTACTTGGATGTATACAGGACATTTTTGTCAGAATTATTGTAATAGTATTTCAAAAGTTAAAGGGTGGGGGACGCTCTAATTTTAACTTTGTATTAATATATCTCGAGACTGGGGTGTTTGATCCACATGGTTTCAAGGCAAGTTTTATTGTATTTAAAAATACCTGTTTAACGATACCCCACACGATGGTGAAAGTCGATATTTTTTTTTCGAATTTACTTTTCGCTGTATGGGAGGGGGGGTAAAAATAATTATTTTTCGATTATTTTAAAAACCAATTCTTGAATTATCACTATGCATCTCTCCACCAATTTTCGTGGCAATCGGTTCAGAAACGGCGGAGAACGAGCCAGGACAGACAGACAGACAGACAGACAGACAGACAGACAGACATGACGAAACTATAAGGGTTCCGTTTTTAGCCATTTGGCTACGGAACCCTAAAAAGAATAACTCATAAATAGAGCGGGTATCGGACGCAATAAAACTTGCAATGGTTCACACATTTATTGCTCAGCAGTTCGTGCTGGTTACTGTCTAAATACAAAACAACATCAGTTGAATGCGATCCTCTCAACAAAAAACAAAGGCGCTAAAAAGCCCGAGCTCTCTGCGTGCCCATTCATCGTTCGCTCTCATCAGATAAATTGCATTTTTAACCCACGGGCTCCAAGAACTATGGGCATTGTTTCAATCTCCATCACGATTCCATTATTTCAAACTAGTGAGAATAAAATATTACAAATTCTTCCTATTCTTCAGATAAGGCAATCATTTATGGCTCGCGCCTTGCAGGACTGTAATAACGAATCGTATTGGCTAGCTGTTAGGTAAAATTATTGATTTATTTGCGTCCTAAAAGACGCACAAGAATCTGCGGCTTCAGAGTGTTTTATTAAAAATCTTATGTCTGTTGCGTGTGTGCACAAATGTGTGATATGACATTAGAAAATAATTCATCCAGTAATGCTTTTTATGCGCTCTTATTTGTATATGATGTAGTACCTAATATACAATAGTTTTGAGGCATATCATATCCTCGTTAGCCTCCTTATTTAAAATCATAACAAGAACTACACTGAAAAGAACCCGTGTTCATAAGTACTTAACACACTTTTTGCAACTCATTTATTTCTCGTCGATTACCCGTATTAGTCCATACTGTTTTCCTTTTTAGTGTCTGCTGACCTCGGCGATCCTTTGTGGATTATAATGTAATTGTATTTTGTAACTCATTACGATGTTGTGACGTGGGAATCGTCCGAATTTATCCCTATGACGTGAGCGTAGTTCATTTTGGTTGTCACGATGTTCAATTGCAGAGCCTAATACGGCCGTGCATTGCCCTTTATAGTACTTTAACTAATCTTTTATAGCACCGTTTTGTTGGGATCCTTACCATTACTATTTGTCAAACTTGTAATGAAAAATGGGTTATTCATTTTGTATTTGGCGGGCAATGAGGCCGATATTAAGGAGAGCAAAACAGTTATCCATAAACATTTAATTAGACCTTTAGATAAATGGAATTGAGAAATCAAAACAAATGAAGAATGATCTGCATCTGATTCTGTCTAGCAAATGGCAAAATGTGATCGCCTTATTGATGCCTTATGAATAGAAACGCGAATGTTCTATAAGTAGGTACGAGTAGTTTAATGAGTACTTAACAAGTAGGTGGTAAATGAACATTTTGCAACTCCTCCGGGCATAACCGCTCATATAAAGCTTCAATTATCGACGTTAATAAAACTAGTGCCTTAGTTCAGCGGTAAACTGCCTACTGATTATCGTAGGCGATGATTGCAGTCCTAGTGAAATGGTTATGGCCAGTAAAACGCAATCTGAAAACCAGAATAAAACTTTAAATAGTAAATTTGAAAAAAAAAAATTATACCCTATCAAACGTATCATTATAACACATAGTTGGAAATTAACTTTTATTTAACTTTTTCAAATATTCATAATATGTGAATGCAGTTATACATAAGTAAAGACTTTATCTTATTTTATCCTATTTGTTAATTTTTGTGGTCTGACAGATTTTGAGTAGGTCGTGTCAAATCTCATTTATATTCAGTGCGCAAGGATCCGTAACCGCTTAGGTTAGGTAAATAAAATATTTTTTATTCTTTCCAGTATTCAATGCCTCGATACATACAGCCAGTAATTTAATTTCGCACGTCCATCCGGTCCGCGGTGTCGCTGTCAAATATGGCGATCATCATTGTGGATCTTTTTAGCGCTGCCGACACTGTCGAGTCCGACTTCGCATATCAAAATGATAAACTGAAGTATGTATGTGCCTTTATAATATATCATGACTTCTTTTTACCGTGTGCTGATGGTTTTAATAGTGGTCTGTTGTATTGATAATTATTATTTTCCAAATCGTTTACTGGCAAATGTTTAAATAATGTGTGTTAGTCAGTGATGGTGGCCTAGTACGGACCACGCCGCACATACATCCGTGGTTCGAATCCGGGCCCACACCTCTGAATTTTTCGTAATTTATGTGTGGATTTGTGCCATTAGCTCACCCGTGAGGGAAAACGCCGTGAGGAAACCTGCACATTCAGATCAGTCTCTGACTTTAAGTTGGTTAGATCTGTTAGTTCCCTCAGTCTCAGTTAGTTCCCCTTTAAGGGATACGAAGGTGTGATGTCAGTGGATTCACTGTAATAACCAGACTCGCCAAATCCTGGATCATGGAAACAGGTCACAGAAACAGGATAAACGCTAGGAAAAAGAAGAGTCAGTGAGGGGATTTTCCTCAAAGCACAAAACGTTTTAAGCGCACCTAAACCCTCAAAGCGCACCAACGTTTAACTTTTCTAGTTATACCTCAGTGAGAGGCGCAGTGCAATCCCCGAAGGCGGATGATTCGATGCGCGTGCGCCGGCCTTCACCGCGCGCGGCCGGTCGTTCACGCACCTCTCCCGTTTAATTATAGCACCTCAATGGCTTGCGACAATACTCTTTGCTAAACACTCGGTGCTTATTCTCTAAATACTTCACTTGAACACTTGCAAAAATAATACTTTCGAATCCTTGGATAAATTAATGAGTATTTGTGGTAACTGATACGAGTATTTCGTATTTAAAAAGCAATCGGAACTCTTCACAATATTGATTGCAATTAAACTTATTCTAATGACATATTAGGATGTGCAGAAGACAAATCGAGACTGTCAAACAGTAATTTAAAAAAATTGGCCAAGTGCGAGTCGGACTCCCGCACTGAGGGTTCCGTACAAATTTTATTTTTGACGTATTAAAAAAACTACTGAATAGATTTCGTTCGAACCAATTTTCGTTAGTAGTTTTTATGGTAATGTACATTATATATTTATTTCAGTTTTATCATCCTCTTATTTTAGAAGTTAGAGGGGGGGGACACACTTTTTTCCACTTTGGAAGGGTCTGTCACGCAAAGTATTCACTTTAGAAAAAAGTGATATTAAAAACCTTAATATATTTTTTTAAGACCTATTCATAGATACCCCACACGTATATGTTCAATGAAAAAAAATATTTTCAGTTTCAGTTCTAAGTATGGGGACCCCCCATTTTTTTATTTTTTTATCTATTTTCGTGTGAAAACCTTGTTGCGGTTCACAGAATACATCTCCTCACCAAGTTTCAACAGTATAGTACTTATAGTTTCGGAAAAAAGTGGCTGTGACAGACTGGCGGACAGACAGACAGACAGACAGACAGACAGACAGACAGACATGACGAATCTATAAGGGTTCCGTTTTTTTGCCATTTTGGCAACGGAACCCTAAAAAGCTTCACATTAATTCATGTCATTGTAAAATGAGCTCATTGATGCACTGTCTGGAAACTGCCTTGCTTCACAGAGTAGTTAGCATTCACCCTATAGACCAGAAGTCGTGGTTTCGAATTCTATCCGGAACGAACATTTACATGATGGAAATTCTGTGTTTGTGCCGAGACTATTTAAATATAGATTTATGTTGTTTTGCTTAATACATGTACAGTGCAACAGTCATCATTATAACATAAGTAGTTCGACAAGTTTGTTTGGGTGGGTTACATTACATAGTGTGATTAAGTGTACCACGTTATCGTTTCTTTCTCTCACTAAAAAACATTTTGAGATGTGAAAATGTGTAAATTTTCGAGATTCACCGTAACATAATATTGTGCACAATTCGCGTAACATTCAATGTCTACTCGTGTGTTAACCCTACGTTCCCGCTATCTGTAATCAGTCAATCACATTTCATTCACAAGTGAGCATTAGTTGTCGGCTCAATCACTTCGGTTATCAATGGACTATTAGCGAAGGTCATTCGGAAGTTTGACCTGCACCTATCGATAGGCCCTCGCAATCGTGAAATTATCTAACGCTAAGCACAACACGTGATTTAGTGACGTTATTTCATGACCTTTTCGAACACCTTGGTGTGCCCCCTTCAACTTGTTAATGTACCTACTTTTTAACTGACCTTAGTTGCATCGGGACAATTTACAGCGTATCTCTTAAATGTCTCCATATGTGAAAACTCTCAAGCTATTAGCTTTGTACATTTTGAATTACACCTTTTTAAATACCAAAATATTTTTTGAATTCACTTTTTAACTGACCTTTAATGTATCGGGCCAATTTATAGCGTATCTCTTAAACGTCTGCTTATGTGTAAACTCTCTAGTTATAAGCTTATTACATTGTGAATTCCACCATTATAATAAATAAAAAAAAATGAATTTATTTAATTTCTTGCAGGTTTCTAGATATGGAGAAGTGGTCTAGTTGCAACGCCATCCAAACACGCGAAAATGGGAATGTTAAGAAAAAACGTTAGCCTCATTCAGACAGATTTTGAGCTACCACTTCGCGTTCGAGGTATTTTTTTTTCTATCTGCTAAAATATTTACGTAAAAGTTAAGTGTATTCATTAAAGGTACTTAATTTATTCCGTTATAAAAAGCAATCTGTGGAAAACTGTACAATTTAATTTTGTTTATTAAATCAGTACGTCTTGTGAGCTTCATTACCGAAGGAGCGTGTCGGCTCGTTTTTTTCAGAACGCCAACGCGAGAATTGTGCAAGCTCGTTTTCACATTAGGCAGTTGTCCCACCGCCAGCGATGAACGAGAAGCGAGAAGATCTAGATTGTAGAAACGAGTTGGCGAGCCGCGAGGAGCAAGTGCGTAGTCCCGGTAGTTCTGTAGCTCGGCCACAAGCCAACGAAAAAAGTATTTTCTTATGTCATAGGGAGGCAAACGAGCAAGAGGTAATTGATCACTGCTGCCCATGGACATCAACATCCGCACAGGGGTCGCAGAGGCGTGCCTTTAAGACCATCCCTCCTCAACTGAGCTCTGGCGACCTTACTCACCAGCAGAAACATATCACAACAGTTACGAAGTGCTACTTAACTGTGGTCTTCTGTAAGGTGGAGAGGTACTGAACCAGACGAGCGGCTCGTTCGAGTGGAAGTTCCACTAAGCTCTGCCTCTCTCCACTCCTTCCTAGTATCAATCGTTATGCGAGTGTTATCTTACATAGCATTTGGCACTCAGCGACAAACTAGCAACGCGAGGCCTCGCCGGCAGTGTGAACAGGCAGCGATTGGCTATTTGTAAATGCACCCTTTTTTCACGCGGAATGTAATGCAAACAGATATCTTTTGAACCTTTCTTGCGTGAGAAAATAGCCGAAAGTAAGTCTTTTACTCGCGTGCGATGGACCGCCTGCCTTAATGCATGTGCATTGATTTCAGTTCAGACGGTCTTCATTGCAGCGAGAGTCCCGAGCCATTGTGTCCATGCAAATGTAATACGATTCACTGCACTCCGATGCAACAATGTCATCCATTAAAGAATTATGTGAACCCGATTTGACGCTTGGGTTCATCATAATAATACTGTACGTTGTACCTAGACCTCCTTGGACAAGGACTATAGGCAATGTAATTGAGGCAATTTTAAGTACAGTAATACCCCGACTTACGCTACCCCGACTTACGCGAATTCGGAGATACGCGGTTTTCGGCTGCCTCGCTCTGCCCTCTCAATGTTCAGTTTCCGTGGAGTTTTAAGTGCGCAGTGCGTTTTACTAATATTTTTTATTATGTCATTTAAAAGAGTCATTTGAGCCTAAACAGAAAAGAAACACAAGAGCTAACAATTGACCAGGTTAAATTGGTAAAATTAAAGAAATGCGTAGGTATGAGCAAAACACTGAACGATATGTTTCACAAGACCCCGTTTGAATCTGTGAATCAAAATGACAATTGCAAACTTAACAGAAGAGCTCATTTCAAATGAAGAGGGAATACCAATTTTAGGAAATAAAAAACGATTGCCTTGAAGAACACGTTTCTACTACAATAAGGAGATTAAAAAACTACTGGTATGCTATGAGGAAATATTTTCGTGAGAAAAAGAAAAACTTCACTTGTCAGGCAACATTGTAGGAATACCTATATGAAGCCGTGGGTGGACATTAAAATTACTTCGGTTTAGGGTACTTTATTCATTACAATGTAAATCTTTCTATTGTCAGACATACACTTTATCAATTTTTTGTTCTAAATTATTGTTTTCTCTAAGCTCTGGTCCCGACTAAACAAACTTTATATGTAATTGTATGAAAAGTTGAACCCCGACTTACGCGAATTCGACTTACGCGGTAATCGCTCGGTCCCACCTATCGCGTAAGTCCGGGGTATTACTGTACCGATATCCTCAACTGTGAATCACGGAACTGTTGTAATTGTCCAACCAAACAAATAAAGATGCTTTATAACTAAAGAGTACCTACACACACATATTCCTCATTGCAAAGTTAGTGCTCTTATTGTATTTCTATGTATGTGATTATAATTTTTTGTAAGCCTATTTACAACGAGTAAATAATTTTGTAGTAACTCCTATAAAATTTGATCTATTGGAGTAGGCAACGAGGTTTGACACTTTCGGTATAAATGTCGGAATTTCAGGTTGAAAAAAAAATAAAAAGGTTGAAGATGACGTGGCATTCATGCCCTGAGTGTACACAAACGTAAAATTCTGTGAAAAAAAAACAAATTATCTTTAGAAGAGTTGACTTTCAGCACTAGGCTTCAACAGGCCGATAGAAGATTTTATCCCATTCACGAGTACTAGCGTTAACTTGTGTGGTCTGACAGAATAGGAGTAGGTCGTGCCAAATCTCATTTATATTCAGTACGCAAGGATCCGTTTGTGTAATCGCTTAGGTTAGGCCTAGTGAGGTCACGTGGTGTCTCTGATAACAATGGATAATAGAGACGTGTACGGCTGTAATGTGTGTAAGGGCCGTCTCTGAGAACACTGGTTCCGGTGTTTGGTTAATCCTAGGAGAACATTGGCGTGGATTTATTATATGAGTCAGCTTGGCGATAGATATTTGAAAGCCTTGAGTTCTATTCTGACTATCTTAATGTGTGAGCCTTTGCTTTACACTTCATACTGCAGATAGAGAGATGTTCAATCATGAAGTTTCATCCTAAATACATTTAGAGATTCTAGATAGGTAGGGCTTAGGCTCTTATTAATAAATCGCACTCAACTCTGAGCTGGATCTTGAGTGCGAACTAGATACGTAATTCTCATACAAAACAGCACGTCCAGCACCGAGTGCGATTTATTAATACGAGCCTTAGTGAGCTTCCACTAGAATGAGCCGCTCGCCTGGGGAAGTATCTCCACCTTACAGAAGACCACAGTGATGTAGCACTTCGTTACTGTTGTACTATTTTTCTGTTGATGAGTAAGAAAGCCAGTGCTCAGATGGAGAGGGTATGAGGTCTTGAAGGCAGGCAGCGCATTTGCGACTCTTGTGCGGTTGTTGATGTCCAGCGGCAGCGGTGATCAACTACCATCGGGTTACCCTCTTGTTCATTTACCTCCCTATAACATACAAAACACTGGTTGCTCCTCAAACCAAGTGGTTCCCGGAATCCGCCTGCCAAATGAAACGAGAAATAAAAATAAAAAAATAGTTTATTTCAGATAATTAAAATCCATATTTATGTTAGCAATACAAAGAAAAAGACTTAAAAATTATGTTAGCTGACACAAATGATAAAAATAAAATAGATAAAATCAAAATGGAAACTAATTGAAATAAAATTGAAATAATTACTCACTCAGAGAAAAAAGCCCATTAGAGATGAAAGAGGTGTCTAACATAATGCTTTACAGACAGCAGGGTGATTGACTTTATCTGATAATGTCCCTTAATGGAATATAATTGTTGTCGACTCTTTTCTTTACAAGGGACACTTTCAAGAGTAATAATTGACCAAAGATAAGAACGTATTTCATGTATGTACGTCGCACCTACCTTATTTTTTTACTAGCGGCCGCCAGCGACTCCGTCCGCGTGGATTACGGTTTCCGCACACATAGTGTTATAGGTACTATATGTTAAAGCTTTTCTTGACAAATGGACTATCCAACGCAAAAGTAATGTTTCAATTCGAATCAATGTTTCGAAATTCCTGAGATTAGCGCGTATCTAGATACTTGTAATATTGATCAATCTTAATTTGCGGAAAGGGGAAACAATTGGCGCTGTGTGAATGGACTCATGGTACGTTAACTGCTCATTTGACATTGCATTAAGGAACCTCAAAATGAAGAGGTAATTTGAAAGTAATCGAGCGTATAATGGTCGCATGATTGGGAGTGGGCGAGACGATCGCGGCTGCGCCCGCGACACACTCGGCTGAGCAGAGCCGGGGAAACGAATGTTGAATGAAGACGGTAGACTTAAATCTACACTAATATCTATAATAAAGCTGAAGAGTTTGTTTGTTTGTTTGTTTGCACGCGCTTGTCTCAGGAACTACTGGTACGAAGTGAAAAAAAATTGTGTTGGATAGTCCATTAGTCGAGGAAATCCATGCGAACGGAGTCGCGGGCGGCCGTTAGTCGTTAGATATGCCCCGACACCAGACGAAAGCGATGGTGGTCAGGACCGCGCCTCATATACATACGTGGTGAAGTCCGTTAAAAGACAAGTTTTTATTGTTGTTATGTTTTTATATGCTTCTGTTGATTGGCTAATCTATAATGGTACGCGTGAGGTTCTTACGGTAACTTCTCTGTTTTGTTTTTCTGTCAACAAGTGGGGTTGTGGTTAGGAAGTTTCTGGCTTTAGCGCCTTAGCAGCACCAGAGGACAAAAGACTCACATACGGAAAGGGAGAAATACTTTCCACTCTTTGCTGTCAATCATGAAGTGAAGAGATGAGATTGAAAGATATCTCCAAAAGATAAGTATATACAAGTAAAATTCAAGATTTGCATCTGAACATAATTGATTCTTTGAATGAATGGCTGTTTGATTTAGTTTACATTGAGCGAGAACCGACCCCACGGCCTCTAGCCCGTGTGGGACGTCTGGCGAGTTCTCAATCACTGTGTCCGTCAATTGGCGTAGGATTGCAACATTAGAGTTTTGGATCTCGCAAATTAATATAAGTGAAAGGAATAATTCATTAGAAGGCCGGTACATCCAATTGTTTGAATATCGATATACCAAATCGATTTCGAGTACAATGGCGGATTGATCTATCTGTATCGTGTATCTACTCGTCTGAATTTCTAAGTGGGTGTTAAGTGTCAGTCGCGCGTTGTGACAGCTAGGGGCCCGGAGGAAGTGGCTGAGTCACGAGAAGTAGTTCCCTGGCCATCAATTGAAATATGCCTGCTTAATATTCCGGACGGCGGGCGTCGCAAATCATTCGGCGGAAAAGCGTCCACCGGCCCTATCGGTCTGATTCAATGACCGTACTCGCGCATCAATCAAATTGCAGAATTTATGTAGTTTTGCGATTTAACTTAGAAATATTCAGTTTTTCGAATGCTGCTCCATTGCGGCTATAAATGATGTTATAATCCTGTTTTGATTCAAATGTAGGTAAATGGATGTGTACAAATTTATTATTTTTTGCTCGCTTTTCTTCGTTTTCAGCCTATGCCATTCGGCAAAATGAGAACTGAACACATGTAGCTGGCGAAAACCTGTAGAATTGTGTACTTATATTTAGCGAATCTGTGACCCTTGTACGGTTGTTGATGTCCATGGGCAGCTATTGTTCGTTTGCCTCCCTATAAAAGTTAAAATTAATTGATACCTCTTTTATTTACTCGTGTATTGAAGAAGTTTCTAATGTATTGCAGATGTCTTACGAGTAGGTACTTCTGCTAACTAGTTAAAGACGGTAAAGGTGTTAACTCATATTATACGAGTAATGTGGCTCCATGTAGGGCAGAGAGCAGGAACGTAGCGAGGATTGCGTAACCGCAGCGATAACTGGCCTATTATAAAATATCATAAACATTACTCGCCAGCTTGCCTATGACATGTGTTGCAAAGTACTGGGGAAATCACTAAATCTCATCGTGTTCTCCCTTCCATTAGGTGTTTCCTAGAAAGCTACTTTTACTAAAAATATGTTTTCTTATCAGTTATTAAATGTCTCGTTTTATCACCCGCAAACAAACAATAAGAATATGAACTATGATCGTCATAATATGCTAGGTCTTCATACCATAGTTGGGGAGGGTATGGGGTCTTAAAGAATTTGCGACCCTTAAGCGTTTGTTGATGTTCATTGGGAGCGTTGATCACTTACCATCCGGTGACCCTCTCGTTCGTTCGCCTCGCTATTATAAGAAAAAAAAAATTGAACATCTTAACGTTGTTCTAGATAGTTAATTAAATGTGAAAACTAAACTTTACAAGATTTTAATTAGTATTACTGAACATTTATCTTAGTAAAAAAATATCTAGTTAAGTTATCAGTTGTTGTTTTTATTATCATTTTACTGTTTTGCATTGATTAAATGATTTCGGAAAAACCATAGTCATCTTTTACCCCGAGTTGATACCAATCAATGTTACTCGCAAGCCGAGTACTTCATACAAAGATTGAGTGCGTTCTGATTTCCCAGAAACACAACAGTGCTTCTTGTTTTAGTTTCAGTGACGTGAAGGAAATCGTGTTTTCATGTTGTTTCTGCGAACTTGACCTTCGGTTCAGTGCTGTTTAATCGATACTGTATTTATTAGTTTACCTTTTTATGAGGATAAGGCAAAAGAACATACGGTTCACCTTACGGTCAGCGACTTATTTATAAGAAAAACAACAGTTACACTTTGCATACATAGAGGTCTTAAACATTATTATTTACAAGGGAGTAATGATTTTCATTTCCCTCAATAATTAATGAAACGTGATATTCTACTTTTTGTTGAGATAAAATTTTATAGTGTTTTTGGGCCACAGTGGCTAAATTTAAGATCAGACAGGTACATAGGATATTTTATTTTTATAGTTGACGAGCCACTCGTTAGTGGTCAAGAAGCTGACCATTAGGGTCCGGCCGTTATGCCCCCATTCCGGGTTGCACCCGGCCGGTTTGCACCCACATTGAAAAATTTGTTTTTCCGGTTTGCACCCGGCCGCGTTGCCCCCACAGTTGTCATGACGTCGATTCAGTACAGTTGAGTAGACAATTGTTATTAAGAGATAATTAAAGTTGAAATAAATTATATTATCA
Source organism: Nomophila noctuella (assembly GCA_958496325.1). NCBI lineage: Eukaryota > Metazoa > Arthropoda > Insecta > Lepidoptera > Crambidae > Nomophila > Nomophila noctuella. The sequence goes on from OY292495.1 coordinate 3,689,715, forward strand.
AACTTTTGGTATACGACATTGGCATTTAGTAGATGGTTTATGTGAAGTTCTAAATTAATCTTAATATTAGACTGATGATGACGATTTTTTTTTAAACTTTTAAAAACATTGCATATTAGTTTTTAATAAATTTAAACTTTTCTTTCTATAAAGGTCCTTATTGGGTTTACGGATTTCTTGAATAAAACTTCTTGTTACACACTAGGGGCGCTAGTTAGAATCTGCATCGCCAATTATTTTTCCAGGATTGCAGTGGCAGTTTCTCTGTTTATCTTTTTCTTTTTTTGACATTTAGAATAAAAATTTTTGAGCAGTGTTCCAGTTTTGTCGACTTTAACATTGTTTGTATTAAAATTTTAGTTTCGTTATATTTCAAGTTTCTAACAATTTTAAGTTTCTAATATACACTTGTTTATCCAAAATTTTGAGTTCCTATCGTGTTAACTTTCTAGAGACACATTTGTTTTACTAAGTGCCGATTTTTCAATCCTCAGATAACAGGTCAAGTAGTTACCTGAAGAATAAAATTATTCGGTCGTATAAACGTGACATAAGGACTGGTGAATTTTTCAATTGTAATTTATTCCTAACGTTAACTATCTGACCGATTTTTTTTACTCTGGCAATTCGCATTTCAGCGAGTTGAAACAAATATATCAAATATGCTAGTGCTAGAGCAAGACAGACTATTTTCTGTCTGTCAAAGTCAACGTCTAAATATATAAAGGTTAGTTTTATTTCTTTTTTTTTTTTCAATTTTTACTGTTTAGAATCGAAGTTTAATGAAAATTAAAATTTATTTTCAAACTATGATATGATAAAGCAGTATTTTTTTTAATAAAATCAGACTACATTACATTAAAAGTCTGAATCGCCGATGAAAATCTTTTGAATTCCATATATTTGTTTACTTTACTTCGTCAATATGTTAAACTTTATATAATATTATCTGCTTAAAATATTTAGTAAAACAAAGTTTGTTCCGAAGCACATTTATCTCTTTTTAATTCAGTGTTATTATTGTTGGTTGTTCCGATTAATAAATAAATTAATTTTCAAACACTTTTGTTCTCAACAGTTTCAGGTCAAGAGTTTTGTTAAAAAAAATAATGGGGGCAACGCGGCCGGGTGCAAACCGGAATAACAAATTTTTCAATGTGGGTGCAAACCGGCCGGGTGCAACCCGGAATGGGGGCATAACGGCCGGACCCGACCATTAATGGTCAACTTCTTTAGATACCCGTAGAGGGCAAGTATTTGTGGGCATGAACGAACATGTATGTTTGTCCTATGTATCTATTTATGTATATTTGTAATACCATTGTCGATTCTGATATCGGTAACACAAGTGCATAAGCTACTTCACTCGGAATCAGATCAATGTTTGTGATTTGTGAGATATATAGTACACAAGTGAGTGCACAAGCACAGATGAACTACCTATTCTGTTACTCTCTTAGTTCGTTGGGACAGCAATATGTGTGACACGACCGTAGAGAGATCAGGCTGTGATGTGGGTTATGTGCTACCCAGTAGCTAAAGTTGTTAGGCTACTCTGATCTTCAAGATTTTATTTAACTGTACCTACGTACAACTGTATGTTATAACGCTAAAGGAAGTGAGAATAACAAACAACTGTTCCTTTCTCATTACATTTGTGTAAATGTTCCTTTGTTGTGGTCGCATTAGCCCTCACAATGGCAATTTAAACAATGAAACTTAAATTGCCGAGGGGAAGAAAGTATAATTTATAACAAAATCAGCACAATGATTGTATTAGCATGATTACTGAAAGTATTTGGAATTACAAGTTCCTAACTACATACCTACTTTTATATTTTATTGTTTTTTTGTCGGGAATGCGATATCAATAAAGTGTGTAGTTTAGGTATGTTTACAACTTAGGGCTGATTTTAAGATAGTTTATCCGTAGTTTATACTTTCGTCGTTTTGTATTGTTAACGAACACATAAACTACATTGACGTTTTGTCTGTGTTACACGAACTGAGAGCCAATATAGCTGGTTTTCGTTTAATTTTTTTAGATAAAACGGTATAGTGGTCTTCGTAGTAACAAGCTAATTTCCATTTCCTAGGCCTAAAATACGCAGCGATGAAGTTCAAATTTAGATTTTCCATTAGATCTGTTTATTCCTGCCACAGTAACGTAAACGGTTTGGTTTTATAAGTCGTACGCCACGACTAGAAATGGTTAGTGAGTGAGTACCGAGCTTCCAGCATAAACAAGGAACTTTTAGTAATATTCCAAACACCATTAGTTTAGCTCTAGAGTGTATTATTTTCAACAACAATATTTTATATATATTTGATATATTTGAAAGGCGTTGTAGTTTTAAGCGTAGTCAGAGCAATTTTTATGTTGATCAGTTAATACTTTGCTCAAGATAATAAACACTCGTATTTTATAGGCTTTACAAAGAGTACGTAGACGTTATGTATGTAAATTAACCTCGGGTATATTTAGTTCACTGTAATTACATAAATAAACTAGCGGCTGCCCGCGACTCCGTCCGCAAGGATTTCTGTTTCCACAAACATAGTGTAAAACTATTTTTTTCAATTTTCAGAACCTGTAGTTTTTGAGTTGAGCGCGTTAAAACAAACAAACATTTTTCACCTTTATTAATATAAATCAAGTATAGATTAAAGCAAGATTAAAACAGCCTAGTAGATCCAATTCATTTCCGTAAGGTGTCGTAATAAGTGCAGTTGCAGAGTTCTTCTGTGTTTTTTCACCACGTCTTAAAATATTTGTATCTCCGTTCAAGTCGTTCATGCCATATTTATATTGTTGTTCTTTATGACAGGGACCTAATATAAAATTAGCATAGTCATCCGAATCATCTTCAATTTGCTACAAATTCGGCTGACTGACAATCTGAATCATGCGTAACAATTGCCAGCCTGTCTGTCTTAATACAAATATTTTATAATGCTATACAACAATAAATATCTTAATGAATTTAGTTACTTATTGATTGTAGACCATTCAATTGCATCGAAGAGAAGCGATGTTCAACCAATTAAAAACTTTTCCAAAATATTTCAGAAATTAACAAGTGAATGACTGAACTGCAGTCCAAAGACCCGTATAATTTAGGCACATTCGCGCAGAACAATTGAACGATTTTATGAAGTGTGAAATCTCATGATATCACTACTGGCCGTACTAATTCTGTCAATTAGCGAGATTAACATTTGTTAGCGAACAGCAGAATTTGTAATTTGAAAACCGTACACAGTCTAGCGATGATGCATGGAGAAAAACTGATCGCTGGCTTTTTTCAAATTGTAGATGTATGGATGTTTGGCAGAGCTCTGTTTAATTTCGAATGTAAAGCTCACACCTAGACTGCGGGGCGCTTCTTAGCAAATGATATTTGGCAATATTTGCAGTAACGGCGAGGCTCGTGTACTTTTGACTTTTGACATATGGTTGTACTCGATGGCGCAGTAGGTAATAGGTCACACGACAGCTGCAGCAGAGTTTCCGCGTTCGATCTTTGGGCTAAACCGTGATGTGAACCTACTCCAGATTTTCTGTCAAGCTATCGGTTTCAGAAATCTGATTTTTTTTACACTGAAGGAGTCTTCAGTTAGTTTCAATGCAAAACGGTTAAGTATATGGATGAATTTTTATAAAGAGTCAGATTCTCTTTTTAAATATTAAATTTTATTTTTTAGCTCTTTAAAGCCTTTTTAAAATGCCAGGCTTGATCGTTGAAGCTCTATTTGATTCAACGTATGAATCTTTATTTTTTTCCATTAATGTTGCAGTTTTTTGACATTAATTTGACCATATTATTATAGTTAAAATATGCGAGTAGGCAACTGATGCAATAAACGAAGCTATCCGTAATTAAAACATACCTAGCTAAACACTGTTTACGACGTAATTACATAAGAGGCAAACGGTAAATCACTGTAACCTACCAAGGATTATGTTTCTAAGAGGATTGAAATATTCAAGTTATACAAATTGGTATTTAGGTACCTACATTGACAGTACGCGCAATCATCTAACCGCAAAACATCCTCAGATACTTAACCTCGTTATGTTGATATACTGCAGACGACTGCACATAAACTTGCGCACAGGAAGTTCAGTAAAAATTAACCTACCATTTCATAATTTAGATTTCATAGCGCTCTGACCAGCAAATTCGTCGAAGGATCCAGGACGTGCTAACATTACTTCTATTAAACTAGAGCGTCTAGATTCGTCCGAGAAAGCGTTCCGTAAACATAGCCAATTGGTTTAAACGAGTGAACTTTTATTCTAGCACGATGATATCATTAGGTGAATGGCCGAAGACGAACGGTTTTGGTGGAAATGGGTCGGTAGGACTCCACCGTGACATTGATGGGTTAGACCGAGGTTAAGGAAACGACCACTGACGCCGTCGTATTCTCAGAACCGTGTAGGTTTAAAAGCATTGTAAAATTTAGCACCAGTGTAATAGGTACATCGACAGGAACTTATATTAAACAGTGTGATTAATGGTGTGTAGGATACAGTAAGCAAAGAGTAAAGTAATCGTTTAATGGAAATTCTTCGCCGACAGTTCATAAATTAAATTAGTTTCAGCCTACAGGTCAATCCTCTGTCGAATTACGATGAGAGGATATATATATAAACGTTTTGACAAAAGTCCGCAGCTGCGTGTTATTTATGTGCAGTTTCCTGGTTTAAGAACTAATTTGGACTATTAATAGGGCGGATTGCGAGTTTATGAACAGTTACTGCGCAATTTTTCTCTGTAAATATACGAGTTTTATCGTAGTACCTACTGTTTTACTATTGTAGTGAGTACGAGTATCACGTGTTGGTGTATTCGTGGGTTGGATTAGTCGAGTTATATTTCTTTCAGATGCCTTAAGACATATTTATTATGTATAGTCTACAATTAGACGTTTAGGAATGTTGTATTGTAATGCAAGAAATATAGAAGTGCTTCTTAGGATTACATATTTTAAGATAAAACTTGAGCAGTGGCTCAGTAGGAATAAATAACATAAGAAATATTGAATACAGTAATACCCCGGACTTACGCGATAGGTGGGACCGAGCGATTACCGCGTAAGTCGAATTCGCGTAAGTCGGGGTTCAACTTTTCATACAATTACATATAAAGTTTGTTTAGTCGGGACCAGAGCTTAGAGAAAACAATAATTTAGAACAAAAAATTGATAAAGTGTATGTCTGACAATAGAAAGATTTACATTGTAATGAATAAAGTACCCTAAACCGAAGTAATTTTAATGTCCACCCACGGCTTCATATAGGTATTCCTACAATGTTGCCTGACAAGTGAAGTTTTTCTTTTTCTCACGAAAATATTTCCTCATAGCATACCAGTAGTTTTTTAATCTCCTTATTGTAGTAGAAACGTGTTCTTCAAGGCAATCGTTTTTTATTTCCTAAAATTGGTATTCCCTCTTCATTTGAAATGAGCTCTTCTGTTAAGTTTGCAATTGTCATTTTGATTCACAGATTCAAACGGGGTCTTGTGAAACATATCGTTCAGTGTTTTGCTCATACCTACGCATTTCTTTAATTTTACCAATTTAACCTGGTCAATTGTTAGCTCTTGTGTTTCTTTTCTGTTTAGGCTCAAATGACTCTTTTAAATGACATAATAAAAAATATTAGTAAAACGCACTGCGCACTTAAAACTCCACGGAAACTGAACATTGAGAGGGCAGAGCGAGGCAGCCGAAAACCGCGTATCTCCGAATTCGCGTAAGTCGGGGTAGCGTAAGTCGGGGTATTACTGTATTCCTCAATACCCTTTTGCAGAAAGGAATTGTTGAATTGACGAAATCGGCAAGTTATCAATGCTGAATTAGAATAGAACGCGGGCTCAAGACAATTTCGCATCTTGTTTTGTGTATTTATTTGTGCTTGTATTTTTGTATAAGTTGAAGAAGGGGTCGGCTTTAAATTAGACAGCGTGAATGACTTTAATAGCTGTTAGTTTAAACAAACTCGTTAGTAATTCGGTCCAAAACTGGATTTATTCTATTTTGACTGCCAATTTGGCGCAGGAGCTGGAAATCGGTTGCTGTGCTACAGGGTTCGATCATCGCATGGTGCAAAATTTTGAGTGCATGTTTAAACAAGTAAAATAATTTATTTGAATCGAGATAGAAGTGATTTTATCGGGATAGACTAAATCTGATATACATTCTGTTCGAAATCAAAAGACTAGTTTTGCCAAAATTCAAGGCAAACTTTTTTGTTTGTTATGTTTTAAGGAATCCCTATCAACTTTGCTTGAGTCCGAAAATGTTGCTAAGAGCCAATTCCAGTAGTCTTGTCGTCGATTTGATTAGTCAGGTACCTACCTAGAAATTACAGGTGCAGTACCTAATAGTGATTGCCATATTTTAAGTTCAATAAATTAAAAAAAAAACTAGACCAATCTTTGCCTTAAAGTTAGGCATGACGGAATGACAGATGTCAAATGCAGTTGCCAATAAAAACGCCGAAGGTTCATTAAATAAGAGACGTAAATATGTAGAAGGAGATAAAAGGGCAGTACTAGTATTTAAATTGACTAGGGTTTTGATTAACGATATTGGCTGAATTAGTTTAAGTGCTGGTTTCAGTTGTCTGGCCCCGTTTTTATGTCAGTTAGTGTCTCATTCTTTGAAGCATTGACATTATTACATGAACTAGATCCTTACCAAGTAACATTTCAAAATACCAGGAGACTGAGTAATATTTTTGTACTGTTCGTCATTAAAATGAAGATACGGTAAAATTTTATTTTTATTTTTTCATATAATATGTATGTCTCTACACATCGGGAGAGAATTACCGTCTATAAAGAATGTACCAAATCACAAACATGTTTTCACCAGACTTCACTAGCTTTTAAGTCGCATTCTAGTGTACTAAGGGTTAGCTTACGACAAGAAGCCGCAACAATATATTCAAATGAGGGACACTTCGCGAAGAAGTATTGCTTGACATCCTTCCGTAGTCTCCTTTGATCTTTGAGCCTTTTAAGTTTACTGACACCTTGGTTATGAGAGCTTATACTGCGGAAGATCATAGCCAAGATCAGAGTAGGTATTTCAGGAGTTTGAAAAATGTATTTGTGTAGTCTGAATGTAAAAGTATCTCTAAGAATGTAGGCAAATGTTCTGATTGTCTATTTTTGCTTATATTGAGATAGTCCACATGCATTATGTCTTAGAACTACATATTTGATTTGCTTATATGTACAATACTTGCAATTTTTTAATTTTATTAACTACCTACGTTTTTAGCAATTCGTTTATGTTACAATTGCTTCATGTCTTGTAAAGAGAAGTGAGGGTAGAAACGTAACGAATGAATATCATTGTCAATATTAAAAATATACTTACCGGTTAGTGTTTTTGTTCTTCTTTTTACTCATATAGTTATTGTAATTTTTAGCTTGTACAGTATGTTTTTCAAAATCTCTTAAATCAAAATTGATGTCATCAAACGAAGAGCAGACCTATGACGCAAAGACTTTTAGAATACCAGAAATATTACATCCTCTAAATAAAATAATTGGAGCCATCTTTGTTACTTCTGGGAATCGTTTTACGAGTCTTACGAAACAAGGGACAACACATTTAAGTGCCAACTATAATATTACCTAACATGAAATTCTATATTTGTGAGAAGTTACAATTTCTCACATTTCATATAAGAGCGAGCTCTAGTTGTGTGAAATTTTACTAGTGTAATTAATTGATCACCAACTTTTGTCTAGTGAAATTGGGCTTATATACTTACCGATCATTGAGCTTCGATTCTATTGGTTGAGGTTGTTGCCCTGCATCGGGCGACAAATAGGCTGACACTTTCTATTATATTTCGCCTGTCATCAAGTCTCATCAAGTCGAGTGTCTAGCAGGATAGGTCCCCGATAGATCGCTCGCCATCAATCTGACTCATTGGTGAAATTGATAGGCGCCGTCTGCGCCGCTAATAAACGCGTGCTCTCTACTCGTCTCGCCTGACGTTTGACCGCGCGACTACTGTCAATACGAATAAGTACATTTCAATATGTCAATTTGTCAGATTTAAATAGAAGAAATTATTTGACAAACGACAGGATTGATGTTGGTGGGGAAGTTGGTAAAATTTAAATATTTGACTGTCACCACATTGTACTTTACTATGAAGTACTTATTTTAGAATCTTACAAAATCTAATAAACGCGTGCTCTCTACTCGTCTGCGCCTGACGTTTGACCGCGCGACTACTGTCAATACCAAGTCAATACGAATAGGTACATTTCAATATGTCAATTTGTCAGATTTAAATACAAGAAATTATTTGACAAACGACAGGACCGAATTTGCTAGTAGGGGGAGCCCAAGCGAGTACCAATGAGACGGGTTCCTTTCAACACAATCCGCAATATGTAGTCCATATTTGGTAGAGGTACTTTAAAGGGTGCAAGGATTCTCCCTAAATTATATTCGGACACGGCCGAGTTCTGTCAAAAATCCCCACTAGGGTTCCCCTACTATGGAGATTTTGAACTTGGTGAGATCGACTTGGAGAGAAGCCGGCTTCGGAGGAGCTAATGAATTACATTTTTCAGTCAAAGAATTACATATACAAACATAGCACGAAATCTTTACCACAAAAAACCGGTTGTAAAATATTCAACTTGTAATAAATATAGTTATCTAGTTTCAGTAGGTACTCATTTCTGTCTTGATGTGTAAAAAATGTCAGTGAACGTCTCTTATAAAGAGGAGCTAAAAATACACAAGACTTACTACTGCTCAATTTCAATGAAAGCTTCGTGTCTGGAGAAAAAACCTTTACACGTCTGTAGTGTTAAAAGATATTCTAAGATCTACAGTTGTACACTCATTAGGTGACGTCTGACGCCTGCGAGAACAAATAGAAATGTCAAATGTGTATATTTGACACAATTCGAAAAAACTCCGCACCGTCTTATGTACTCGTGTCTTGAAAGTGGCGCCTAGGCTCGCCGTCCAAATCTGTAAATCATACAATTTGGCCGCCTGCCGGACAAAGATTAGACGGCCGCCTAAATAAACAGAAGTCCCATTTCAAACGCTCGGTGTTGCTATAACAATAAAATAAAATGTTCTGATATGCGTTTGGCCTTTTAAACAAAACATTATTAGACTGGAATGATGGACATAATGATGTTGTGTTAGCGTTGTATAATTTTATTTATTGTCAATTATGTTAATGGTTATAATGTGTTATTTTATTAGACGTTAAATTATTTTCGTTTTAATAGGACTAAATTAGTTTATTTTTCAAAAGGAAGCTTGTGTGTTGAGTAATGTAATGACGGCGGAAAAGTGGGCCTAGAGAATTGTGGTATAAGTAACTTTAATAATTATAGCTTACCCTCTAAAGACAATAGAGAAGTTAAATTGGTAACTATGCGCCCAAACGAACTCGATAACTCTGCCTTATGTAGCAAATGATACCACTATTTCAAAATTTGAATTTCGGGGCAGTTTCAGATGTTTGCAAACCAGTAACAATAGCTGAAATAGTTATTTTCTAAGAACTGAATCTCGTCCTCGACTAGAGAACTACTCGTACGTATCTGAGATTACAGAAATTAAAACGAACACTTATACGATTACCGTAAATTAGCGCGTCCAACAGTTTGTATTTTGACAAGTTGCGAGCGTGAACATTCCGCTTTATTACGAGCAGCGAGTCGGCTAGACGCAAGCGATATATGAGGATGAAGCGCTCGCTAGAGCAAAATTAGCAGTGCAATAACCAAGAGGCATATTTCAGGCACTTTACGGTGACACGAGCCATTGCGCGATCACAAGATCTTCTCTGATGGATATATTTTTTATAATAATCGGTTATCTCGCTGATTGGCTTTATTAAGCTCGACGCGGAAGTAATAAATATTATTTGCCTACTGAACTAGGTCGCGCCCGCGCTGGCTGACTCATTTCACTTTAGATTATGACTGCTAGTGCTATGACGGTGGCGAAAACTGGTAGAGAAAACGGAATGATTAAAAATTGACAGTTTAATGGTGATATAATGGCGGCGGTAGATCTATGCAAATAATTAAAAGCACACAATAATCCGTTATTGTTTAACTTCTTAGGCGGGGTGATTCATTGCAATACCCGATGCATTTTGGTGCCAACTGGTACATAATCGAAATTGTTTTGTCGAAAGCTTTAGTGTCTAATTAACGGAATCTCCTCCAAGCTGTTCGAAATAGGAAGACGTCTATTTACAAAATTAATTTATAAATTTATTCGCTGTCGCCGGCGTAACAGCGGTGCGGGAAATAATGCGGATAAATATAAATCGGCTGACATGGTAGTAGTGTTCACTGTTCAGTGTTATTGTGTGTCTGCCGCGGTTTAACGGTTTGTTTGAAGAGGTACCTAGCCCGGTGTGGGATGTTATGACAGCCCGTCGCACCCGCAAACTGGCAACTGATTTTTTTTACACGCGCTAGCTAAAAACAAAAGATTTTGATTTAGAACTACTTTTTCTGAGTCGGCGTGTGTAGCCAAGGAACTCTAGTACGAGTAAATGTTAATTAATCAAAGGCATAACTTACGCTTCATTTATTTTAAGAAGGGAGCTTTCGCCACTTTTACCCTGAGATGCACCATAAAGTACTTATAACACTGGTGTCCTGTGAGGGCGTGATCCCTCGATAAGCCCATGATTTTTCCTCCGTCGAGTCATGTATTATGTTTTTTCTATTATGAATTATGATATGGTATAATGTCGTGCAAGAAAAGTGAATTTATGGAGCTTTTTTATGATCAACATCAACAACTCTTACTAACAACTAAAAACGTTACAAGACGTATAACTAATATAACAAAATCTGAGCACCATTGTCTTATCATATTAATAGCTATTCAACCATACGAGTACATCTGTACAGATATTTACGAAGTAACGATCCACATCATTTATTCTAGTTTCGCCCTTGCCCAATGCTTTTTTAACCTTATTCACTCAATACATCATTCATAACGGAATTAATCGGCATCAATCAAGTGGGATAGTGGGCAAACAATCGAGAGATTATGCGGTATTTAGACGTGGATTAGGCTCAGTTGTTGATAGGGGAGTTGTTGATAGGATCAACGACAGGCGTAGCTGAGCTGACATGATCCGACGAGTGGTTGATAGGTTTATTGGGCCACACGCATGACTCCAGGTAAGGGTTACCATATCGCAGAATTTGTCCTTAGTTTAAGAATTTTTAGAGTTTTGGGAAGGTTCTCTTTATCGTGAGATTTCTTACAGATAAAGATAAAGATACTTTATTTGTCAAAACATGTGTACAAATTATAGGTGATATCATGTCAAAATAAAGTTTCAACATGCTGTCTAGAACAGAATTTACAGATTTTGAATAAATCAGAGCATACATTTTTAAACGCTTTGATAAATACCAATAAATATTTATGTTGATTTGCTCGCCATTTCTATTTTAAGAAAGTGTCGTTTTTAGGGTTCCGTAGCCAAAATGGCAAAAAAACGGAACCCTTATAGATTCGTCATGTCTGTCTGTCTGTCTGTCTGTCTGTCTGTCTGTCTGTCTGTCTGTCTGTCTGTCTGTCCGCCAGTCTGTCACAGGCACTTTTTTCCGAAACTATAAGTGCTATACTGTCGAAACTTGGTGAGTGGATGTATTCTGTGAACCGCAACAAGGTTTTTACACGAAAATAGAAAAAAAATAAAAATAGTGGGGGGTCCCCATAGTCAGAACTGAAACTGAAAATATTTTTTTGCATTGAACATATACGTGTGGGGTATCTATGAATAGGTCTTTAAAAATTATATTAAGGTTTCTAATATCACTTTTTTCTAAAGTGAATACTTTGCGTGACAGACCCTTCCAAAGTGGAAAAAAGTGTGTCCCCCCCCCTCTAACTTCTAAAATAAGAGGATGATAAAACTGAAATTAACATATAATGTACATTACCATAAAAACTACCAACGAAAATTGGTTCGAACGAAATCCATTCAGTAGTTTTTTTAATACGTCAAAAATAGAATTTGTACGGAACCCTTAGTGCGGGAGTCCGACTCGCACTTGGCCATTTTTTTTAAGACAATTGTCATACTGCAAATAAAAATTTTTCAACTTTAATGTTAGGATTTTTCCATGGAAATTAGACCGTTGGTTGCCGTTGCTCCGGAGCTTTGACTATTTTATCTAATAACTCTTTTTTACTCAGGGAAAACGCCGATGGTGTTATGAGTCCACATCTTTTCCAAGTTTTTTCTTGTTCTTCTTTTCTTTCTTGAATGCCAGAGGACAATGTGGGGCTCTCCATCTGGTATATCATCTGGTTACCCTACACAGGTGGACGTCACCGCCTTCTTAGAAAATGCCACCGCTGAATGGATTTATGCTAGGTATAAATTACACCGGTTATTAATTTTACAACACAGGTTATGTTTTCATTAACTCATGTTTGGTATAACCATCGTGTCGCATTCAATCTTATTAATGATTGTAAATGATATAGATGTTAGATTTTAATGATGTGCAGTTGTTATTTTGTCTCAAAAATTAACGCTCATAAATATGTTTATTTTTTAACTAGCGGCCGCCCGCGACTCCGTCCGCGTGGATTTCGATTTCCAATATCCTATGTGTTATTCTGTTGTATTAGCTATATTGTGGTAAAGTTTCATTCAAATCCATTCAGTAGTTTTTACGTGAAAGAGTAACAAACATCCATACATCCATACATCCACACATACAAACTTTCGCCTTTATAATAGTAGTAGGATGTGGAATTGCTTAATTGTGACATTAGATACATTTTCTTTAACATATTAGAATGAATTTCGGAGGAAACATTGCTTCTAATTTCTCAGTCCTAATCATTAAGAGAAGTTATATTTTTTTTATACTAAATAAAATAAAGTCTTTTCCTTGACGACGGGATACAAACGTGTGTCATAGCGGATTCCAAGCTAGCAAAGTCACACCGCTTTTTATTAGATTCAGTTTAATAAAAACCTGCCAAAAGGTGATACTACACTGCAAGTTCCTCTCAACACTATATCAATAGTAAGTAAATTTTTGCCTGATATTTAGTTTCTTAATCTCCTTCTAATAAACATTTGCAGTGAACGGACAGACAAGATAAATAACCAACGTTCAGTCTCAGAATACAGAGCACGCACAGACTGACTGCTGTGTCTGAGCGTTCGGTATAAGCAGTCTTTAACTCAAAAACTCAACCTTATTTATTTTGCAATTAGCTTTAAAGAGAAATATTTTTTCCCTACTAGGACTTCCTCGTCAAAGGCCTGCTAAGAAGAAGCGCCGATCGCCCGAGTACTAAGCCAGAAAACCACAACATTCCCATGATTACAAAATCCGGCGGCAATTTGTCAGTCTGAATTATAAATATGAATTGGTGTTTAAAATACCTCATAAATACGAGATCGCATGTTTAACAAGAGTCCAAGGGCTATCAGATTGACATGAGATATGCGAGCGGGGCCCTAATCCCGACAAGTGGGCCCGATAAATCAGGCTGCGATAGGTCTGACATCACCGTCTGCGGCTAATAGCGTCAGCCGCTCATGCGCACCGCGTTGTCTTCGGCAATTGTAATTGCTTGGGAACCATTTCAATACATTTAAAGAAGAATTTGGAATTTTCGCTACGGAGTTGAATGTAAGACCTCTGAATGTTCTGACCTCCTCGCCAAATTGAATCGTTTACTTAATTCTGGCATACAATTCATTTTTAATCTACGTAAATTCGATCACGCTTCCTCCTTTCGCTCTCAACTTAATTTTTTTTATTTATTTTGACGGGCCCGTTGGTCTAGTGGCTAGAGACCCTGGCTACAAAATCAAGGGTCGCGGGTTCAAATCCCGCTAGGGGCAAATGTTTGTGTGATGAACATCGACATTTGTACTCGAGTCATGGATGTTTATAAAAATGTATAAAAGCATGTCTATCCGTTCCCTTGCATCCATAGTACAAGCTTCGAGCTTAGTTTGGGGCTAGGCAATTGGTGTGAGAGTCCGAGGCATTTATTTATTTTAGCTACAAAGTTGACTGTAAGAGTTCGATCTTCGTACGGGGTACGTACAGGCTTTTACGAGTAAACACACAGGTTTTACTGTTCATACCATCATAACCTTCTGAATATCTGAATACGTCTGAAAAGGGGCAACTTTGGATACTAACATTTATACATGAATCAAACAAACATTTAAGAATATCCATGTAAGTGATTTTACCGTGGGTCCTGCTGATATCCGTAGCACAAGTGCATGGTATATTTACCACGGAGTCAGGTGAATGTATAAGATGTTCTAAGATTTTTATTTCGTCAATTGAACTTCGAAAGGGACCTCTGCAATGCGAAAAATTTTCATGTTAAATATGTATATCAGTGGAGACTTGCGGATCTGCATATGTACCTACATGCAGCTCTATTTATTTGCATTGTTTCTAAGACAATGCAGTGAGCCCAATGTCAAAAGTTTGTAAGTCGTGGTCCAATTTAGCGTTGTAATTTTTTTGCATCCATATTTTTCATTTAACTACGATTATTCCTAGGTAAATACTAAATATGCGAAGTTGGATATTACCTTAAAATAAATATTTTACCGTAAAATATTTACGTGTGCAGATTTTGTCTTAGAATTTATGACGACTTTACACTAATATGCATAATAACGTGTAAATGAAGCTAGCTTATGACATTTTGATATAATTTTAATTCATAGCGATAAATGTAATAAATGTTTTTTTTCAGGTGGTAGAAAGACATCAAATAAGTGGAAGCGGATTGTGTTGTGATGTTCACAATCCACGAATTGAAAAGATGCTTATCTACTTCTTTGCATATCAATACTTCCGCATATTAAAATACATCAATGTAACTTATAGTTTGTAAACGTTTTATGCGCATTGTTCTTGCAATGACAATGCAGTGTTCAATATCAATTGACGTTATGATACTTTTTTATGTCAATTCAATCAGCAGTCAAGATCACAATCGCATCCCATCCATTGAAAACAAGGTAAGCGTCGTTCAATGTGTTATCCTACAATGACTCCATTTTCAGGCCTTTATTTAAATGTGATCATCATCAGCCTATTCTAGTCCACTTCTGGACATAGGCCTCCCTCAATCGGGGGGTTATGCCAATAGGCACGAAATCGAGCAGGCGGGTTGGCGCCTTTTTTCAGACTCCGGAATATCCGTTAGTTGCTTCCGACACTACCAATAGTTATCCCAATTAAATTATTTGATCTTAGTTTTGTTTTTGCCATCGTCACGAAAAAAAGAAGAATAATTACACCTATAAAAATAATCAATATAAAGGAGCCAGTAGTATCAGTGACACATTAAAATACTGATTAAACATATCTGTAAATAAATGTATGCAGTTGCCATTAGGAAATAATTATAGAAAAACCTATTAAAACAAGCTCGTTATGAGAAATCCTAGTTTGTGTAACGAGCTTTGCTTGGAGCAAGGGTCGCCAGTATTTACATACTGCAAACAAATATGTATGTGTTGACTAAATAAGCTATTGTCGCCACTTCATAGAAAGACGAACGTGAAGTACCTACCTACCTAGCTCCAAAAAATATTTATATAAAAATGTATAAATACGACCAATCTTATACTATTTTATACGATTAGGTATACTTACCTACCTAGTATTATATTCGAAACTACGTGTTTTATATCCGCTGTAAATACTCAATATCTCATGTAACTCGAACAAAAAATATTTTAGTTTGAAACTATTTATTGTTGCAATTGTCTCTTTTGCAAATCCTCCTAAGTCTGTGGTAAAATAAATGCTTGCCAAATAGTTTGTATTTCACGCTCAACATTCCGCACAGAAAAAAATGCCCTGCTACTTACAATACTCGAATTCTATTCATTATTATTCGTATCTTCGAGAAAAGATCAGATGTTTTATGATTCCAAAATATAACTTCTATAAACTGATATTATAAATAATAATATCAAAAGTCTAAAAGTAAAATAAATATTATCGACAAAATTACATTTCCTTCATAAGTAACTTTGATATAGGGAAAATTAACATAATTATAAACACTCTACATAAAGACAATATTATGTATCTGAAAAATGATCATCAATGTTAAATCATAAAAATGCCACTAAAATAATCCATTAAATTACCGAATACGAGAGGCAGTTCCCAGAGATAACGATAATACATAAAACAGAAGAGGCGTTCACCAATATCGATTTTTATCAATGTTACAATGTAGAGATCATTTTCATTTTATCAAAATACGATATGCAATGGTAAATAAAAAAAACATGATTTCCATGTCGGCAAACTTAGGCGTCCGCCAGACTCCGCAAAAATTTTGGGCCTGAAAAGCGTATATAGACATTGTTCGATATTTAAAATTGGAAGAGTAGAAGAGCGTTCGGTGCGCGCGCGCCGTCAGTGGCTAACAAGACGCCGCGTCGCGCGCTCTCGCCCGCCGCGCGCTCCACGCTCCGCCAATCGAAAATTACGAACCCGCTTCACTTATCAATCAAATACAACCACCGCCGTACTTTAAAAAATAACTAAACAACGTCTAAAACCAACTTAAAAAAATATCAATTCCGAAACATTTTTGAAATTATCAAACACGTGTTTATATATAGTTGGCGCGAACGAACACGGTGCCGGCTGATCAACGTTTTTCACTACGAGTGAATAAATAATTAGCGGCTGACGTCGCGAGAAATTTTACTTTTTACCGGCGAAGACCGCCCCGTCTACCTCTGGACTCACCGCCTGCGCTGGATGGACCACTAAAGCCAGTAAGTACATTCCGATACAGAGCTATTTCATTGCCTACCTACACGAAATTCCATCTTTACATTTTGTAAAGCTGACACCTGTCTATAATACTGAGAAAAAGTTAGATGAGAGCATTATTAGTTCTAAAATTACGTAAATAAAATGTTTCTATGTAGGTACATAGTGCCTAGTAACTCCACCATTAATATTAAAAAATGCTAAAAATAATGTTAAACTATTCAGGTATTACGCGATCTGTCTGCGTGTATCTAACGCGCCAACAGCCTTTAATTGTCAATTACTTTCTATTTGATTAGTTACTAAGGTAGTATCTATCGTTTAGTGTGATTTCACCTGAATAAACGCTCGACGCCTACTTGTGATTTTGAGTCAATAAAACTATCTTAGCACAATTGGTATCTGATGTAGGTACTTATAAAAGTGGGGTCAAATTCTTCGAGGGAAAAGTTATCTGCATTGGTTAATTTATCATATCGTGTTATTATTTAAACATTCCCAAAACATGCTTACCGATAATAATGTGTGTATGTTTTAAGATTACAGATCAGTGACTGATAAAAACTAAAATATTTAAATAGCATATTTGAACTTTGACATTCTATCTTTCGCGCGATGATTCGGATTTTACATATTTATTACTGTATGTTATTATTTTCTTGTTAACAAATCGATGTATCGTTAAACTGCTCAATTGTAGTATTTCATAAGTCATACATAATATTCACGCATGTGACCTAATCAAAATCGTTTACAAAACATTATTTACACTTTCGAGCGATGATTTCTGCTGTAGGAAGGTGTGGGTGAACGACCGTGTTTCATTCATACGTGCTAATTTCCAACATAGTCAGTACTTAGCAGAAACCATTTTTGCCGATAGCTCCAAGGCCTTGCGAGGTTGACTTGTGAATTACTAAACATTTTTTGTGTGCATCGAGTGATTAATTAAAACTGATCAATGATTTTGCCATAAGAAATACTAATGCTTTCGTCGTTGAATGAACTATGAATAATTTTATACATGATGTTCTGAAAGATAGATGATTTATTAACGCAAAATATTTGAGTGAGACTATCGTAATTTGTAATTTACAAAAATTTTAAGTTTTCTTCCTTTACTTTGTGTTAATACATAATATAAAAAAGCGAAATTAAAATAACAAAGTATTTTACTTTGTATGAGGTAGGAAGTAATTTGTTCTACTGCATTATATTTCAGAAGACAGATAATAACAGGATTTAGGTACCTTGTTGCATCAGAAAAATTGCAAGTAATTATTTTTAATCTATCAAGTTTGCTGATAATCATTAAGGATCTTTTGTCATTAATTATAACTATATATAAATACATATAAAATTCAACATTTGATAAGGGTGTGAATCAAAGTTTATTTTTAGATAGGTATCTATTATTTTGGTGTATTACGTACAACTGATTAAACATTTCTCTTTCAGTATAGTATTGAAGGAGAAGTGTTATAATCCCCTTATATTTATAAGGGTTGTATTCTCTGCTTGTTTGAATTGGCAGTAAACTTGTCTCTCTCTCTCTTAATATGTAAAGGTATAAAAAACTTAATATTAGTAAGGAAATAATCGATCTATCAACGTTAAAAACTGAAACCATTAGTCTGAATCAAACACTGTTATTGTGGCGCGTTAGACTCCACTTAATGCCAACATTTGGCTGGCCTCACATCACCTACCACAGTTTGTATCAATTAAATTGTCGTTGCTAATATTCGCCAAAGGCTCGTGAGAACATCTGACGGTTCTCTTCGGGTCGTAGGTCAATGGGATCGGCTTCAACTTCCTAGGGCTCAATTGAGTTAGGTCATTCGAGGCGTCTATTGCTCGACCAAATGTTCACAACAATTTAAGGGTGCCTATTTGATGACACTAATAATTACTGCCCAGCAAGTGGAGAATTGTAGTGATTTTCAATTTAGTTTTGTAGACGTAATAGTGTCCTTTCAGCCAATAAGGTACATTTTATTACCTAAAAAGAAACATGTGACTGTGACAAGTGTGTCTTAGTGTTACTACAGGTGCTGCGTTCACGATGTGTTAATTAACAATTACACAGCTGAAGCTTTTACGATTTTTGGAGAAAATAATGGTAGATAATACACATAAGAGCAAAAGGTGTTATAGGTATGGCTCGATCAGATACAACGGCAATTATCGTACCGCTTATGTGTCATTATTTAATAGGACCAGTGGTTACAGATTATAGTTAATCTAACCGTAATGGTAGACAGCATAGGCACTGGTCTATAGTGACCCGATTTTATTAGCACTAATCTCAGCCGGTATATCGTACCAAATCCATTTACGAGGCACTCATATACGGACCTATTTCTGGCGTGTTTGCAAACTGAAGATAGTTTTTTGAAGCGTACTACATATTCGCATTATAATCTGTCTGCTTTTAACCTGCTCCCGGGCTGGTAACAGCAGCCGCGATAAAACTGGCGGATTACGTCAATGAAATGGGTTAAATGGACTGGAGCAATAAATGCGGCCCTCGCCGTGACCTCGCCACCGCCAGTCGAAGGTCAACCGTCCTTCTTTACAACGCAAACACTTATCATGTCACGTTTCACTTTCATTCACTTCGATTCGCCTCTTTGATCAACCCACAACTCTCGGCAAACAGCAAAAAAAGGATTATGTCAACGTCGGCGCGCGTTTTACTCGGCAAATAGATTTATTGAATGTGATAAAAAGTCGGTGCGATTTTGTTGGTTCCGCAAACAAATGAAGTATGACCAACAAAAAACCTGCGAAAGTTCTTACTGAAAAACCAGTCAAGGATCTTCAAATAAGCTTTATGGGTTTTTAGTATGCAGTGCAAGGTCGTTATTACATACGCTAGACGATGGATAAATGCAGTGCATTTTAATTTCCACATTAGTTGCCCATACAGACATAGAGACGTCTCGATGACAGTTATAACGACGTAACGGATAATATTAAACATGATTTACTACCTCGCAAGTTATTCAATACTGCCTCTGTGTCCGGCGTTTAGGTCGCCTTCATAAAGACGTGCAAAAGAATTTACTAAGTTAATCAAATTGCTGAAGAAGTTATTACAAATTTCCTTTCTGAGACTGAATATTGGTCATGCGACTTGAAGTTCGTAAATAAGCTTTAGTCTAGAAGTGAGAGTTTTGAATACCTCGTACATACCTACTCGTAGTTGCGTACCAATGATAGCACTTCATCTGATCATTCATCTACCATATTAGATTGCCGTCCCACCGGAAAGAGAGTTAAAGAATACAACAACTTAAGACTCCTCTAATGCTTGCGTTACGCAAATCGTTTGTGCTAAACGTAATTAAACAAAAATTTGATATTTTTTATTATTTTAAACCTGAAGAGTTTCTTTGATTGTTTGAGCGCGCTTACCTTAGGAACATTATCAAAAATCTCTTTGTGTTAAATAGGCCGTTTTAGAGGAAGGCTTTCTTTAAAAGCTATATCAGTAATAACCCTTTGTGTGCGGAAACTGAAATCCACGATAATGGGGGAAGCCGCGGGCGGCCACTAGTTATTATCATAAATTAAGTACGAGTACGTACCAGTTAGATTCAGATTCAGATTCAGATTCAGATACTTTATTGCATTAATTCCTTCAATTAATATACGAACTCAATTTTAAAGTAACAACCTATTTTAAAAACGGCAATTAACATGCAGACGCTGCGCTATTCTAGAAATCGTCTGCACAACCCAACATACTCGTAATCCTATAATAATGGTACCAACACGATAAAGGATAAGGCGATCGGTGTTAGAAGCGCCAGTAATGATCCAAGGCACCGCATTGAATGGTAATGATAACAGCGGTCGTTGAACGACGCTCGTGAACTTGGCTGTGGCCTTCGCGCCGCTCACACCATCTTATTGTTACGAACTGAGTTACTATTTCAATATCCAATCCAGTAATTAATGGCTTTTGTTGGTTATATAGAATGTCGATTGATAAGGTTGATGATAAGCGTGAACTCGCGTGAATGTTTGGTACTGGTGTTTACGCGAATACGTGCAAAAAATAAATAAAGTAAGGTGTTTTATATGATACTAGCGGCCACCCGCGTCTCAGTCCGTTTGGAATTCGGATTCGGCACACATAGTGTTATATAGTATAACTTAAACCCTTCATAGAAAAATGGGATATCCAACGCAAAAAAAAAATATTTCGATTCGAACCAGTACTTCCTGAGATTAACGCGTTCAAACAAATGAACTATTCAGCTTTACTATATTAGTATAGTAAAGATTAAGGTAGTGTTCTGTTCAAGCCTACGACACGTCTGATGGTAAGCGATACGATAACCATAGGCTTTGGATCCTTGTAACACCAAAGGCCTAATTTGCGCGTTGTCAACCCTGTTCTTACAACAATTCCTCCCCATTTGAGATCAAAAACTTTACTCACATACTTAGATTCGCATTCTCGAGTTTAAAAGAATGGCCCCAAGCTGGGCATGCAGTAAATAATTGAAAAAGAATGAACAACGCAGCGGGGTAACTCTCCGATCAGATTCTGTGATCGAATAAATCAGGAGAAAATAAAAACAATAAAGTATTAGCAATTTATTATTACTAGTTAGTCGTATGTTACTACTCGTACTTGGTTAAAAAAACGACAAAACTTTGGTTCGAAAAATAAATGATGGCGTATTTTATGTAGCTCTATACTATGAATTAATCCTGAAAGAATAAAGTCTTTAAAATGCATGATACATTAGCGGCAGCATTATTATATTATTTTTAAAGTTAAATTATTTTGTGTAATGTGTGCTTCTCATAATTTTTTTTTCGCCGTTTAAACATGAGTTCAAAGTTTCGACCTATAACTGGTTTCAATACAAAATGCTCTCTAGCAATTCAGGAAGTTGTACATTACATTGTACCCGACCACAATACTCGATTCGTGAGATAAGCCTCTTCATATCCGTGCTTTGACCAGAAGACACTCAAGTTGATAAGCATTGAAGGAGCAGGAAGCCTGATTGTTTCGAGTTATATTTGGATGTTCCGCGTACGTTGTAACTTGGGCACGTGTTGCATTCATAAATATCTGATGCTCTTTCAAGAAAAGGGATATGAATATTCCAGATTAAATTGAGCTATAGTATTAGTACGAAAAAATAATTTACTTAATTGCAAAGGATTATATATTTTTTCTCAGCCCTCGCCGCCGTCTCAAGAATATAAAATAAACACGCACAAAACATGACCTATTTGTGATACGACTTTACCTTTTCCAATAGAAAATGACATGTTAAACGGACTTTGGAATATTTTCGTACATACTTTCGTCATACATAACGGCATCGGCACAGATTTAACATTTAAAATAACTAAAACGCCGGCGTTTGTCTCCGGTGCACGTCATCCATTGTATATTCAGTTAAAACACGACACCATATGTAGCTCGTTGCCTAGCCGCAACAATGTTAGGGTGGATTCAGGTCGTACGTGATCACATCCGAATCTGCGAGTTGCTAATGTAAATCCGTGGGGAGTGTGTGGTTGACCCCGATTTTTCGACGGGACACGTCACACGTCTCCTTAAATCACACCGAGTGTGGTTCGGTTTAAGGGGTCGCCTGGGACGCATAAACTTAGCTCTTATAGTGGTTCGGACTGAAGAAAAATTAAATTGGGCCGGTCAGTTACAATTCCAAACTTGCGAAGAAGTCACTAAAGATATACAAAATACATAGTAGCGTTCATACCTAATCATCGTAAAGACCGAAGACATAAATGCAAAATTAGCTACGGGTTCTGTTTACCGATCCGTGTATTAAACTTGCTAAATTAGACTAGAGGCACACGCTACACAGTAAAACAGCTGTAGTTATATATTACTCAATCGGGGTTTTATCGTAATAACTTCAACATCATTTACCTGCCCTGTTCCCAGTCTATCTGGGTTCGGCGCAATACGTTGACTACTTCCACACAGGCCTATAATTCGTCATTGAGTCATTCATACCTTTTACTCATGTCATTCTTCACACAATTCATCAATCGTATTAACTTACCAATGTTAAAAAATGAAAGTTTTTCTATGGTCGCAAAGACCACATGATCACTGCCATCGACCTCCTCATTATTAATATATGACCCAAATGTATCCGTGACCGATGTCAGACACGTTGGCCTAATTTTCGTCGGTTCAATAAAACTCTTCCTCGTCTGGTTTCCCTGAACTTGCTCACGTTCATCCGGATGAGGTTTCCGCACGAAAATAGAACGCGATCGCACGGAGTTACGAATGTAAATTAACGTATAAATCGGCGAGGTGATATTGCAGATTCAAATATGTGTATATTGCAGGAGGGAAGAGGCCTACTTCGTGCCTTGATTATGATGATAATATAACAAGCGTTTCAAGATATACGTCATGATAGTAGACCTAACGTCTTAATACAAGGAAGATGTTCATTTGATGGACTACTTAGAAGTCTTACGTTGGAAATGAAGTTATTTAGCCTTAACGTCGCAATATCGATTGGGGAATTTAAGTAAATTTTTCTAAATTTCTATTCTACCATCTTGGGATGCACATAATATTATGCTTGTTCTCCCTATTACTCGTTAATTGTTTATGTCAAGGTCTAAAGAGAGGTGACACAAAGTAAATACTCGTATATACTTTAATTATTCTGTAATACATATTGTGTAACGTCAATTAAGATGCTCTAATGAATACAGTCTTGTTATTATGTACGACTGACATTTAAACTACTCATGACATCTTTTCCATTTAATTTAACTTCTATTTGTTTATTCTCAATACAACAAAATTTCTCAATCACTTCGTGCACGATTTTACAAGTGCATGCGATCTTAATGCCACATCCAATCAAAGCTTGTTTTTCTTCGTGAGTGTGGCAACGTCCAGAATAATTTTGGACTGTAGTCGGGCGCAGTGGAGTCGTAAAATTTTTATTGTTGGGTCTACATCAACATACTCGGTGATTTTCCTTATAGTTATAGTTAATAATTGAAAAATACTTGTGCAATATGTATTCCCCTTTCAAACCGCCTGCTGTTCGACATAAAGATTATCCGTGCTATTTTTATAAATAAGTATGGAAGTCGGCCTGTAAAACAGTTGTGGTCTTAAAGGCTTTGAGACCGTGGAATAGACCGCAAGGTAGAATAATATCTTTGCATCTGATCTTCAATCAAATTGTTATGAGTGTCATATTACCGAGCATGTTGCCTTTTAAGTTTTCTATACAGATTGTCTTCATTCATTTTGTTATGACTACAATCCTGTTATAAATTAGCAAGCATAAACAGATTATGAAATTTACAAAATGGTTATGTAGATTAAAATAAATCGAGTTTGATAGCTTGACCTGTGTCATGTAAAGAATGCTAACATCCGTTGAAGAGTGGCCGGTGCCTTTGAAACTCCTTAATTATGTCCGGTAGGTACAACGTTTGTAAATTATATGTATGTAATAACACTCAATGATAGTACATAGTTTTGTTAAACGCTTTATTTTATTACTCGTTAACATCGGCGGCAGTGTTTTATTCTTATTCTTTTAAATGTGTACCCATTTTTATGATATATGTTTTGTGTTAAAAGTCCATTACATCTCATAAGATTCATAAGTTCAAAACGCTTGTTGATAGCAAAACGCTTGTTGATAGGTACTTTGTTTGTATGAAGTACATCTGTAAAAAAAAACTCTTTCAATGTCGGTGGTGTCTAATTTGACATCGAAATGGATATTAACCCATCTCGTTTTATTTATACGTGAGAGCACTATCCGTAAATATTGAGGTGAATCGATGTCTATTTTCTAAATGTCTGTGTCAGAAGCGCAGTAGCTTGCATGTCAACAAATGAATAGGGTAAGTGGAACATTGGTGGCGTTTACATAACTATTGGCAGTCACTCTCGTGTATGTCTAACAGATTAGACGGGTCTATTTGAAATACGTGTTAAAATTCAAAGGTTTATTTAATACGCGCACTTCTCACATTTGCGACATTCATTCAAAGTGATGGTTCAATTGAAAATTTTACCACACACGAGTGATAGACATGTAAATATTTTCTTTGTTTTTTTCACTAAGAAGTAGTTTTTGGTAGATCGTGCTGTAATTTTTGCCAGCTTTTATTTCTTCTTCAAATGAGTCAGGCACTCATAATTTATAAATAAAATAAATAATCTGTCAATTTATCTAAGTAATTTATAAGTGAGAGCAAAATTCTGTTTCAAATAATTCCCAAGATAATTGAGGACAAGTTGACACAGGATCGTGATGCGCATTTTTTCAGTTTGAAATTCTAAATCTTTATAATTAAACAATTTTATCTCAATGTTGTATTAATTTATTATTGTTTTAAAAATGTGTACTTACAGTTAATGCTTCGATATCTACTTTCTTATCGAAACTTGTTTTTAATGTATTGCATTGTCTTATCTATGTATATTCTGAATGAAATATTGTTGCGGTGGGTAGTAACATAAACAACGGAAAGTACACGATTATTTTCAAGTCATTACAAGCCTATAAATTAAAGAGCTACCTTACGCTACCCTAGTTAGAGAATAGAAGAACACTTTTTATGGGTAACATTAGCGAAACATCAACAATTGAGTTAATTTGTACATCGTTTTATTACCTTTTGTATGCCAAAAAAGACATCGTCTATGGCAAAAAAAATGCGAAGGTCATAAATTTTTACATTTTTGCCAACTTTATTGGACATTCAAGCGCGGAAGTCATTTGCTGAGATGTGAACGAGCTGCAAACAATGCTTGATATCTTGTCAGATTATCGCTAACGATTGTTTGAATGTTATGGGGTGCGTCATCATAAACTTGTATTCTCCATAATATTATCATTCTATGTACATTAATTCGAAGGTATCGAGTTGGAAACATGCCATTAAACTGGATAAAATAAAGATTAAAATTCACAATCACTGTACTTGTCAAACTTTTTATTCAAAATACATTTTGAACAATGACAATTTTTATATTCCAAACATACGGTCGAAATATTTCTGGATTTCATTTGCATAAAATACAACATTTTATGCAAATATATTATTACCTCTTGTACATATTTATATAGTTTTGTTATTCTAATTAGGTTTACGTGCTGTAGATACTAATAGGGAGGTTTTGCCCGAAACTAGTTACGTTTTGAACGTAATGTAGGTTCGTTAATGTACCATGAATGGTGTTTCCTTTTCGGTCTATTATTGGACTGTAGTTAGAGTAAAAATGTCCACCCACGTCGTCGTTTTAAAACTGTCTAGCCGCGCACCATAGAGCGAAATCAACTTGCATTTCACGATTTTCTCCTGACAATCTGGGACAGATTTATAGGTCCTTTGGCCAGCCTACGCTTCTAATTCTCTCATTACAAAAAAGCAATATTCATCCGTCTATTTATACATAGGTCGGGATAAGATTTATTAGTTTAGTTCTAGGAAATACATAAGTTATGATTTTAATAAATTCTCGTTAAAATATGATTAGCTGCTTTTAGCTTTTTGAATGTTGAGGCAATTCAGTACTCTACATTTGATATTTTGGTTTCACCTTTGTCGATATTCCTTAATGAGAAACATGTCTGTTTAAATGATGATTACAATGTTTAAATATGTAAAAAGGTATTTATTTGATTTAATTTAGTTCTTATATAAACATAACATTTACACATAAATTATTCTATAAATTTGTGCGAGCACGTGTCTTGGCGGTTCCAATTCCATTATGTTACGCGATATCTATTAGAGGTACAAGTAATACTCGTATAGTTGAAACGCATATCTAATGAAAGTCTAATTTGGTAGGTTTATTTAGGTCAACTTGATAGAGTTAATTAAACAATACGTTTCCTTAAGAATACAACTTTTTGGTTGACCCGTATATTCACGTATTTTACTTATGACTGATAAACAACAGTACTACCTAGAAATGTTTCACGTAAGTAGGTATAGATTTTAAGACCAAAAATTTAAACTTTGACCTTTTGAACACCTATGTATATAATGTCAATAATATATGAACACTTCTGAAAATGCTTAATAACACACACATTTTAAATACATGCTTACTGTTCCGTTGACCCGTATATTCGCGAAAGGAGAGATGAAAACGAAATAAAACACAAGTTACCTAATAAAATGTTAAAATACAGTTATTTTTAACTCTTTGCATACAAAGCGTGTTTAAGTTAATCGGTCGTAATGCACGACAATGGCGACTAGCAGTTTTGAAACAAGCCGAACAGCTGGAGATCGGAAATGCTTTCTCATTTGCATTTATATCGAAAACTTAATGGAAAACTTGCAGTTTGTATAAAAAAGAATTTCCAATTTGACCGTGAAATTGACAATCAATTCTTTTGCTCAAGAAATGCTTAGCTATAATGCATCTCATCTTCTTTAATTTATTTTATTAAGTTTGTTAAGAAGACAAAGAACTGTTTTTTTTTAAATTGATGCTCTACTTTTTGAATCTATTCCTTAGATGCAAAAATACGAAGCTTTCCTCTTCATAATAATTATTAGTATTTAATGTCGTTTGCAAACTTTAACGCTTTTCATGAAGTTATCTTCGAATTAACATACATCATTTATGGGATTAACGCTAGTTGAGTGTAATCAAATCCAAGTACTAGTATTTTAACAATGAACTCTGTTAATAACAAATACGGTTTGGTTAATATATATAACTGGATTTTGAATTTTAACTGAATATACTTAATCTTAATACTGATGTTATTATTACAGCATATTACAACTTTTTTTATTTATTTATTTATTCTTTGGCACAGTAACAAAATACAAATTAACAGTAATGATGATAATAAGTACATTTTATAATTCCAAATTTGCATTTCGATTATAACTGAGCACAACATTCGACTTTAGTATTACAATGAATAGTTCTCTATGACGAAGTACAAAAAAAATGGTACCAGCTAGTAGAAATGTTAACAATGCTTATGGAACAACTAGTGGTTTAGGCCAGAAAGAAGTAAATTAATTATGCTCTCAGAACCCCTAATGGTTTTTATAAACATGTTTAGACTTTGATGACATATGTCCAGGTTTTCACATTTACAGATACAATTATATTTTCTACACATGCGTAGCAATGGACTATTTTGCGACACATTATTCCTAGTCCAACAACAAGTCTACAACAAGTCATAAAATCTTTTCGTAAAGATTTTCCTTCCAATTTTGTTGCTAACTCTACATCAACGCAATATGCAGTAAAGTACTATAAAATGACTATATTGTATCAATGAAGTCGGACGCAACCTAGGCTCCGGCAAGATTGTAATTGCGTTATTACATTCAATTTTACATAATTGCCATTATGCAATGCAGCTAGGGATTAATTGCAAATGCACCCATGTTGAGGTACGCAGATTTATCAGTGTTTTACACTTTGTAATTTTCTTTAATGCCCGTATGGATGTTGATTTATTATGAGTGATACGTTTGTTAATCGAACATCGGTGACTAGTGGGTTAATTTTCATGTTTAACAAATGCAGTTGATGTCATATAATACTCGCATGCACAGTCGTTTTTACCTAATGTGTAGTGATAATATTGTATTATTTAATTGTGTGCATTTAGCTTATCGGTAATAGCGTCACTGAATATTTGTACCTGTATTTCGTATTCATGAAGTAAATCATGAATAAATTGATTCAAAAATGAACCAGTCAAATGTTATTATTTAGTTTTGACCATAACTAGCAAGACGTACTTTCTTATTATTATATTTACCAACATACAATTTCAGTCTTACCTACCTAATTAATTGAAGATAAACATGACTTTGTTTGAAATTGTTATCGATTTCAATCTTCACGAGAGTCAAGTTTATTATGACTGTCATCATGACAAGGTGTCAAGATCTCGTGTTAAAGGTTATTCATTGCACCCCGGAGTGCCTGTGCCATTATGTAACTAACACAAATATGTAGATACAGTTATAAATAAAACGTAGATGGGTTTCACGTAGCAAAAAATCTCGAGATGCGCGCTACTAGTCTCTATCTAACTATCAAGGCATTGAGTACGGTGGCAAAATTACAAACCGTATCAGACTTTGAAATTACAGATGAATAATTTTATTGTTAAAACATAATGAATAACATTATAACACTACAGCTAGACATTTTGTCGCGAGCGTCTAGAGTTATCGTACATAATGAGACTGCTAATTACGTGCATAGAAAAAACCGTCCTAATAAAAATGAAGAGAAACTGTACCACGGCCTTGGTATCGAACGCTCTGCTGTCCTACTTGTTATTCAATTTCACTTTCGTTCATGCTGGAGACATTTCGTCTACTTTCTTATCATCGCTAATCTGCATCAAGGCGGCCTTGTCAGGTGATAAGTCTGCATTTATCGATAACAGACTCATGCAGATTGCATGTGACTATTGCTACTATGACAACCTATTTACTGTTGTTCTGGGTGTTTTGTTTTATCGTATTGTGACGTAAGATATGATAAGTATTCGGGTTAGTGTCCCACGGAAAGGACAAGCCGGACATCAAATTATTTAGTGTTTAACGCCGGTCTCGGTTTAATATACATACGAGTACATGTAAAAAGGATTGGTGATGGGATCACAATCACTATTAAACGTTTTATTATGTAGCCTAACTTACACTTAGCTGAAGAAAAATATGTCTTTAATTTATTTTAATTTACATTTGGCTACATGAGTAATTATCATATGACTTTGTTAAATGTCATAGACGAAATTTTTAAACGTTATGTTAGTTAAGTATTTCAGTAATTAATTTGAAGGAATATTGATCAGTACTGTGACTTTTAAAAAGGTTTTATTTAACAAGCTACTCTTTTAATTCTAGTAGCAATTTATTCGAGACTCTTGTCACAATTCATCTTATAAGTAAAGCTTTTACTGTTCCTAGTACTGATAACTTCGATCGATTAGAAGTCTCCATTGAACTAAACTGTTTGATGTACCTATACTCGTACTTGTGTTAACACCTTACTTGATAGAATCTGATTGCATGTAAATCATATGCAGTTGACAACCTAATTATCACCTATGCTCGCTTGCGAACTGCAGTATTATCAAATAATTGCATGTCTGACAAGTTCCTAAAATAATTGTGATAAATTAATGTGTATTTAATGTCCTTTTGCGATCCGATGTCCTTTGTCAATAACATCGTATAACAATAATTCACCGCACTTGACAATGTAATGATATTGGCATCAGAATATTTAGATTTATTAACTTTCTGGTCTATATCGCGGCAAAAAAATTGTTGAATGATATGGAGGTGATAACATAAGTTTTATTTCGTTTACATTATAACGCACTGTTCTAGTACACATGTCATTTATACTCTAACTACGTGCAAATAAGCTGCGTGAGGTAAATGAAGAACCACTCGACCGATTTTTTACAAACTACACATAAACCATCTACGAAAAACAACCCTGAAAACTTGGTTTGGTGGATACGTGAGTCCGTTCTTGAGTTAAAAAGTGACAATGAAAATTGCCCCTTATTTTTATATATTTAGTAAGATTTAGATAAGAATTTTAACAAGGCAATGCACCAAAATTTAATCGTAGGTAGGTATACCTCTATACTGTTAACCGCATGCGATTCAGCCTACCAAACGTTTTTTAGTTAAACCGGTCTGAGTATGCAAAGTGACAATTTAGCGAGATGAAATCGTGAAATATTAAAATCAGACGACACCGAAATTACTTCCTGCATTTAATTAATGTGACTATTAAAAAATAATGCTATAGGGCGAATGAAGGTCAATCGGTTGCGATTGACGAACAGGTGTACAAAAGTTATTTTTATGAGAGTTATATTATTAAAATATTAATATCCCGTTAAATTAAATAGTTTCTAAATTTGGTTTATTAATTATCAACTTTGCTATACGAGTATACTTTGTGTTTTTGCGGAGTCGGATTTAAATGTATAATGAATGACACATAATTAATACCATAAATACACTGGCGCTTTTGGGAACTTGGCTATTACATATTAAATAGGTATAATCTAAAATTAATTAAATAAAAAGTCACACGATTGAATTTTCAAATAATACATCAAATTGGTCTGTACGTTGAATTAACACAAAGCACTCCTTTCTTGTCAATCTTCTTGTAAATAAATCTTATCCTTCACATCTTGCAAGACGAAAAATTTAGATTCTTATTGATAAGCCAAGCACAATAGGACATTAGATTCGATTAGGTAGTTCATAAACCACTTCCTACGCTTTTGATGTGCTTTTAACATTCGTAGATTCGTAGCTCTAGATAAGTTCTTACAGTGATTTCATAATCTATTTTTGCATGCATTAATCCTATCGGAATTTTTAAAATAGAACGTCAAACATTATCTTTTTTAAATAACAAGAAGAAAAGAAATACTAACATTTCTTTAATAGGTACTAATACGCACTTAAGTTCTGTTTAAAATAAAAATAAAAAAAATAACGAACCTAAGCACTTAAAGAACCACTTCTCAGCGTACTTTAATTTTATTATAAAAATAAATAAATAAATATTTCACAACATCACATACATTGATCTGACCCCGTGTTAAGTAGCTTAAGCACTTGTGTTACAGACATCAGAATCAACAGTGGTATTACAAATATACTTAAATAGATACATATAACACCCAGACCAGGACAAACAGACATGTTCATGCACACAAATGTTTGTCCTGTGCGGGGATCGAACCCGCGACCCCTTGCGTAATAGGCAACATCTTGACCATTACACCAAGCGGGTCGCGGGCGGGATTATATTCATAAACTGTTACGTATCATCAGAGTAATTGGTAATATCAGGTAATACGACTACCATATCTCCCTATCTAAATACCTAAACGCAGACCATTCATACGGGCATTTAATGATGTACCAATTGACTGTTAGGTAAGTTTATGCAGATAGATGCAAATGAAGGGCATTTATCATGTGCATTCGCGCCATAGGTGATGTGCGTGGAAGTTTAATCAGTCGATCGGTTCGCTGGAAACGGTGCATCGGGTCGAGTTTCATTCAAGCATCGGTTGCTTGTTTCATAAGCTATGGGTTCAGTAAACAAATGAAGTGGCGCTAACGAGCCATTCAACTTTGTAGATATCTGTAACGAGAATGCATAGGTTCCGAAATCCTAAGTTTCATAAATCGGCTTTGTTATACAAAGCGTTTATTAGGACCAATATTCAGCAATTTGCACATTATATGGAATATACTTTTAATTTTTGTTAAAAATGGAATAATAGCATAAATACGGTTGAATTAAAAACTTCATATTTTTTTAAGTTCGTTGATAAATAGATCTCCCAACAAGGTTCCAATAAACACATAATAACAAATATAAATGCACACGATCGAACTCTTAGTATATTTAAATCCTCTTCTTTTCAATGTCAAAAAGGCGGACACATAGATAATCCAATCGTCCAACGGACCCAAATATCATCCTAATTTCCTGATTCTATTTACGTTACAAGATATCATCTGACATGCTGTCACTTTTAACAAACAATGCTAAATATAAATAATTCATAGCAGTCAACACAATGAACGTTTAGCGGTGGCGATCCTCCCCTGTGCTTGATATTGACATAGATTTGAACTGTTAGATGTGCCCTGGCACCAGAAAACTGTGGCATGATAATGTTTGACATTAGTGCGTCAAAAATAAGCTGTCACTGCGATAAGAAGCGACCGTCGCTTAATATATGTATGCCAATTTCAGAGCAGGTTAAAGTATGGTAAAGGCATATCTAACGATTTAAATCTATGGATATTGAGTCATGCATGGCCTAGTCTTTCAGTTTAAACGTGGGTTCGCCAGTAAAAAGTCTTGCGTGTTTGATGTTATTGATACGATGACCTGGATAGGTCATCCGCTGTCAACGTTTACAATTTCTGAGAAGAGCTAATCTTTCGCTCGGCGAATCCTTCTAGACGTTTCTTCTAATAAGACTGCAGACATATTATAAGCATAGGTTTTCAAAGAATGCAAAATTGTTTAATGCTCACAAAAAGAGGTAACTTTCAATAGTTCGCATTCCAAAGATTATTTTGTTACGTACTCGTAGACTCAGATGAAGCCAATTGGAAATTCACTCAAAAATCGTCATTAAAAAAATAATTATCACCATTGCTTGCAATTCAGTAATTCCGCAATAAAGTGAAACTGTGAAACACAACATTTGACGCTCCTGTCAATTTCATGAGCAATGTCTAGAAAACCTTGAGTGTCCAGTTAGTTAGTTTTCAAGACTTCGGTTTGTTCACTTCATTATTTTCCCCTAAGAATTAAGTGTTGACGTTTAATTTAAATACTTTGTTGTTACTCATCACATACCGTTAGTGCACGCACAATAGAACATCAATTGTCTGTACCTTTTTAGGACGTATGGCGGTTAAGGTAAATCGTGTAAGTTGGTTACTTCATGAGAATACTTGCTTTTAACGTAGCATCTTTCAATAACAATGTAGGTACGTAATGTGTGCGTTTACGAAGGGTATAACGTTTAGTTGTGTAAGTATGATTTTAACTCATGTACTTAGGTCAACGACTAGTAAAATACAGTACATTGCGTACGTGTTAAAACTGACCTAATGGTTTATTTTAAAGATGTTGTTTCAAGATAACGGTTTTCGGAAAAACACATTGAGATAGGCACGCATATGCATTAAAAGATACGAGTATTACGTTTTTATTGTGTAACAGAACTGAGTACGATTGATAAAGATTTTCACAGCCTAGTAAGACAGTTTCAAGGGTATTCTGATAAAGTTATTACGTATGTGATATTGCCCTTCAGTGGTGCAATGCACTATGATAATGGAAACTGTACAATTTGGTGTGATAAAGTAATCGGCTACTGTTTTATGCCTATTTCTTATATTCGCATGCTAACTTTAACAATTAAATAAGTTGACGTTTTAAGTAAGTTTCCAGTGAGTTAAGTACCTGTCCGCGATACCTGGATCGCTTTGGGATTGATATGACAGAATTAAAAGCCTTAAAGGCGCCAATGTATTTCCATGATCTAGCCCAAATGTACATTTTTTAAAATATATAAATAAATTAAATTTCACTGGTCTTTTAAATGTACGTACGTATAATCTTCGTGACGTCAAACTTAAAACTAACCAAAGTTTGTCTACTCTCATGAGTATGGAAGCTTCAATGACCTCACACGGTGTCAGACATAATGTTGTCGGTGGGATTATGAATTAATTGAGCTTAATTTGTTACACGTCTCAAGTGATTAGCCAAGTTCAACAACCGAATGTGACGTATACTTGGCGTCATTGACTGCCGATAAGAAGAGTCTAGTTGCTATAGTTTTGATAAGAAGAACTAAAGTAACTATGTACTACATGAGTTTTGTAATACTCGTGATAATCAACATCCGCTCGATACATTAAATTGAGTAAAGATATATTTTTTATGCTATTTTTGGAAATTAAGTAGAGAAAAATGAACCGGTAACCGATAAGTAAATATGATATGAGTATCTGCGTAGAGTAAGTATCTCGCGTTTTCTTACAATAGTAGATGCTCCTTTACATTATCATTAGAATTTATTAAAATACTAGCGGCCACCCGCGACTATGTCCTCGTGGTTTTTGGTTTCCATAGCCTAAAGCCTTCCTCGTCACATGGACTATCCAACACAATTTTTTTTTTCTAATCGGACCAGTAGTTTTTCTGATTAGCGCGCTCAAACAACCAAACAAACTCTTCAGCTTTATATATTAGTATAGATTAACCACGTGCACAAAAGTCCTAATTAATTGAATAATGTATACGTTGCTACACACTTACTCGTAGTTCAATAGTTTCACGAAGAAATTTTACGGGTCCCCCGCATGACCGACGCAAGTGACAGACGTCATTTGTCCTCCTTGTAGTTGTACAAATAGCACCTGTCAACTGTCAAGGTGACACGCTGCTCAGAGCAGACGAGACAATGGCGGCCAAAAAAATCGTAAGAGCAAAGAACTAAGCCGGACCTTTCTATGCGGTAGGGATTTGAGATTTGGCTTCCGGGTTCTTCCTAATTATCCTTTTTGGGCCAATATAATGATCTGTTATGTTATGTTTGTTTTTTAATTATTTTTGTGACATGTGTGTTTACGAAATAAATGATTTGAAAAAAAATATAATGATGATGAGAAGTAAAATTATCCTCGGAGGCGACAATCTGCATTTGAGAACGTGCCATTCAGCGCAAGTTAAGAAAGTTACCCAAATAAAGTATTTTATTGTGAGTCTCATTACATCCGATTTGATCAAAACAGTTCCAGAAACAATTTTCCATTACTCTGTTTTAATTCAACATTAAAAACTAAAATTGTTTAAAAAACTTCGCTTAGAAACTTCCTTTAGTTTAGCTGACCATCAAGCGCATAACAACTTGGCCCGCTAGTACAAGTACAAAAATAACAAATCTGTTGAAAAAGGGAATGCTATTCCCATTCCCGGTGCAGTTGGTGTGCGTGTTTCGTGCGCGTGCGCCGGTGTGGGTTCGTAAAGGTCGCCGCACACGGGCTTCACGCAACAGTTACAAATACCGCCCACTATGAACTCATACATTTTACATATGGTTTGCAGCACACGGTAGAAAGATCATCATGTCTTAAGATTTAATTTTTTAAAGGACATGGCCAATTCCTGCCTAGTGAAGTAGTGATGGCCACGAATGGCACAAAAGCACAAAATATATTAAATTAAAATATGAATTTTCATATATTTTACAATCTTGTAGAACTTGTCAGTATTTAAAAGAAATTAATTAGTAATTTAACTTCCGCTATACACTGCTTTTGAGAAAATGCGTTCCTTTCAACGTAAATACGGATAGTCTGCTCTTGTCCTCCATAGACACAATATAATATTGTATGAAAAACAGTGACATACAATAAAATATAGCTTCAAATATAAAAAATATTTGAAATTGTATCATTTAACGTATTATTTATCACCAACAAACTATTTTAAACATAGTATTTAATTATTTTTCCCAAAATGAATATTACTTTAAGCAGAAAGGAATGAATATTATTGTCATTATTTCGACAGTTATTGTCAAATATTTAAATCCGTTGCCATGGAAATAACGAACAATGCGTGACAGAGTAAGCGTTAGCAAAATTACGATAAGAGAAAAAGAGACAACAGTTTTTTCACGGTACACCGTTGAGTAACCTTAGTAACCAATGTATCATGTCATCAATCAAAACAATGCTACAGTAAGGGATTGAAATGTTTTTTGCAATCTTTGTGTGTCTGTATAATTATAACCTCAAGTTCTTGGACTTTAGTTGTTAATGATATTGAATGTTCTGATAGTAACGAGTCTAATGCAGTACGACATGTTTGTGGGAAATGAATTTAGTGTCTAGGCAAACGTTCCATAGAATGTTGGCCATGTCTTTTAATTTTATTAAAACAGAACTAGGCTTACAACTGCGACAGGCTTGCCTATTCCTAAACTAAGCTTACAGCTCGTATGTCGTACCTGCATACAACATGCTTGGGAAATTAAACGGCGAAGACTCGAGTCACATGCCGATGTTCATCACGAAAATGCAACTTTCTTCAATATGTTTTAATCACTGTATAAAAAAAAACTATTGGCTAGTTCAATGTAACATTATTCCACAAATTCGAAATTTGAATGTCGAGATTCGATTCTGAGAGTTCTTTTTCTGGGTAAGTGTTGTTGCCGCTTCATTTTAGTTTCGAAGTCGTGACGTTTTATTTTAGTTACGACTGGGCTTTAGAAAAAAATAAAATACTAGCGTCATTTCGTGGCTATGTCCGGTGTCCCGTGTGCGGGGTTCATGAAGGGCAATAATTCGAGGCGGCGCAACCGGCGCTACCGGTCGCGCACAATGCGCAGGCGCGGACAAAGGCGCGCGCGAGACGATGACGGATGCGCGCACGCGCACCGAGCACCGGTGCAGTACGCGCTAGGTATGCTGGACAAAGTGGAGCTCATTTGCGTAGCAGTCATACTTAGAGACTTAACTTAAGAGGACAGAAACCCTGGCTAAAAAACCTTATTTGCGAAGCAGCCATAGTTTGAGACTAAACTTAACTTAAGTGGTCAGAGACACTGGCTGCAAACCAAGGGTCGCGGGTTTGAATGCCGCTAGGGGCAAATATTTAGAATGTTTAGTACCTTTTCTACATAAACATTGAAATTTCATAAAACAACCATGTTTGTGATATCAAAATTATATCCGATTCGTCAGATAAAATAAAATAGATGCTATTACGAAAGTAAAGATTCAACTCACAAAGACACAATTCATCATGTTATCTCCAAGCAAATTACGAATCAAGTTGTCAAAAATATCTAAATTTAGTTCATCTCTCACACAACGGTTCAATGTTGTTCTTGTTACAATCACTGTTTAAACAGTTCTATATCTAATCAGGTAGTGAAAAAGTGGATGAGTTACAAGATATAAATGAGCTCGGAAGAGGGCGTACGTTTAGGGATGCCTTACATCGCCAAGCCTGAAACTTCCAATTAAATATCAATTAATTGTTAAAAACTGAATACTGCACAAAATTTTCGCTTAATGTGTAGGGTTCGAATTTCACGTAGGTCACACAAGTTAGTGGTATTGTACTGTACAATGTCGATGCGAAAAAAAGTTAAATTAGATAAATCTACATAAAATTGTCAACCACTCGTAGGTAGTTACTTACGTTTACAAAATAACAGTCCCTTTTTTATTATAACATTAAAGAAAATAGGGAAAAAGTCGTGGAATAAAACAATTACGACACGAAATCATGATAAGGAATTTCCAACCTCATGTCATGCAAAATTATCATAATGAGTTTGGGAAACAACTTGCTCTAGTATTACTCATGGGACAGACGTACAAAATTATCACAAAGTAAAATTAATAGGGTGGAGGGATGGAGGCAGACCATTGGCATAATCGATAGGTGTCACGATCCTCAGCATTGGGGTCCTGATTAAGAAGAATTTTTATACATTTACCATTTAAAATATCCATGTCTCTACTCTACTATTTAACCAGTGTTCTGCACCCCTGGCCGGCGGGCGCCCGCGCACGCTCGCACTATTCCTTCGGCGCCGCACGTCTGCCCATACTTTTTGTAATGGGTACTTAGCCACTCGTTTGTAGAAAATAAGCTGTTTTCTAACACCGCTGCCTCGCTGTCGTGAGATCTCCGACTATTAACTATTTATAAAAAAATGGAACGATGGCGCTTCGTCAAGGCCGGAGTTTTGAAAGCTTGTTCAGTTCGATATTAGGGACGTATGATTAGTAGTAATCATCGGATTAGATCAGATATTCAAGATCAAGCATAAGTTAAGGAATTTTATACGCCTAAAAAAAGTTTTGCTATTTAAATAAGAAATCTCCTTTTGAAAACTTTATTGAATTGGTTTTTCCAACACAATACAGTCAAAATACTAATTTAAACATATTTTAATTAAATTAATGGGTTTTTGTGGAATTATTTCTAAGGTAGTAAAAAAATATATATTGTCATGATATAAGACGATATTAAGGTACATACATTACAGCCTGTATAATATGGCCTCAATCAGGGGATACTCTAAATCTCCATTATCTAATGTTTAACCAAGATGGTTGAGTCTAGGTGATACGTCATTATTAGCCCGAGCAATTGAGGCCGGAGCACTAAGATTAAGCTTTGTATACAAAGAGATTCTGATAATGTTATATCACACGATGCTGGGAAACCTGACAGTTGTAAAGATTAACATGTTATGACATTAACGATGCAATTAAAAATATTTTTTCTATTAAATCTAAGAGTGTCCTATTTCCCCATTTAATTTAATCATCTTGAATCACTCTATTCTGATAAAAGTACCACATGAAAATAGCGACAAAAGTAGAAAGCGACTTTGTTTTATACTGTGTAGTGATACTCGTAAGGCCAGAAAAAAAATATCAAAATGTTTTGTTCAGTAGTTAATTAATACATAAACTACTTGTGAATATTTAACATCAGTGCCATAGTTACAAAAAAAACTATGTATTTCTTAATATATCCAGTTGTCATGCACTTAAACTATATGTTTAATATTAATACTTGTTAATTTATGAATGACGTAGGATTT
This sequence comes from Nomophila noctuella, assembly GCA_958496325.1. Taxonomy (NCBI): domain Eukaryota; kingdom Metazoa; phylum Arthropoda; class Insecta; order Lepidoptera; family Crambidae; genus Nomophila; species Nomophila noctuella. The sequence goes on from OY292495.1 coordinate 3,728,797, forward strand.
GCTCAGGTGCGTGAAATGGAACGTCACATTAGGAACTGTGATCGCCAGGTGGTAAGCACGAGGCATTGTTAGTGTTGACCTTGATCAACGTACCCTACATTGGATATGTGGATCAAATAGTAAAGATCGCAAGAACATTATGAATAAGGGACGACAATATTGGAAGGTCTCTTTAAGAGGTATTTTGGGCCCAGATTAAGATGGTCAATCTGTATCCTGCAAAGAATGTGGTGTAAATGTCTGCACAATGAATTTTCTCTTGGGAATGGCATTGAGACTTGTGCAGAACTCTTTGGTTAAAATCGTTTACCATGTTTTCAAATCACTTTGTATTTAATAAACATGTTCCATCATTCATAAAAACCTTTAAGTCTCTGTAAAGTGTTATAGGTCTTAAAACAAACCTCTCTGTGTATGAACAAGCAAACAAATTCTTTTAATTATTATCAAACTCCGAATAACAATACTACACTTTCATAGATTTCCTTAACAAGGTCCTCCAATTGTTTAACTTCTAAAGTTATTTAGAAAGAAAGTCATAAACCGTCTCAACAAACAGTAAAAACAAGACTAGGCGCCGGCGATCCCGCCTTCCGCACGGAACGCAACAAAAACAAAGCCAGATTGTCCGCTCCTGGCGCCCATCTTATCTCGCATCGTATCCACGTGCCAGTACCTTCCCCTTTCATTATTCTTCCTAGAACGCATTCCAACAAAAAGGTTTATCAACCTTTTTTCTTTTTCGACACCAGATAAACCCAACCTTTTTTCAAACTTTAAAACGATGGCATCATCAGACTAGAAACCTTTTTTAGCGCCAAATATGTGCATTTCTTCAATGCCGACTTTTATGGCTAAACGTTGTATACCAGTCAGTGCATATGGCAGCTGCTGTCAATCATTCTTGTTTCGTTTAGTTCAAAGAAAGCGCTCGCCTTTTATAGGAAGTAGTCCGGTAGCACACTTCTTCAGTTTTTGATTCGACTGCCTCGTTAGCGTTTAGTTAATTGGACATCTGTTTCTGTTACGGCAATGTAAACACTTTCAATGTCAAAGTCGGGAAAAAATAACTAATAATAATAGAAAAGAACTTTTCATACTTCTATTGTATATCAATAAGAGTGTAGCGGAAATTTTAATATTAACGTAAATGGACGTTAGTTTTTAGCCCGTAATCTCTCTGGCCGTGGTGTCACGTCGTAAAGTTTTACGTAGAGTATGATTATTTGGGTAAACTCTAGAGATAGGACTTGTTAGCAATTATGTAACTCGATACTCGCATTCAGGTATAGGAGTGCGATCTGACTCAGCGGTCGTTTTCGTACAGTGAAATTTTCCCTTACCTACTACTTAACCGTACGTGTGTAATGAGTTTAAATTAGCAGTGTTAACGTTATTATTTAATTCGTAAATTTATTGGACTATTCATAAATACCGATACGGATAAATTCTCTGTTTATAAATGCAGTCACCTTTGCGGATCAATTAATCATTATTTTAAATGTAGTTTGCAAAGTTCTCGTTGGTTTATTAAAAAGTTTAATTTATTAAATAAGTGGATGGTAAAAACTGTTCTTTGACGGCGTATTTTACAGTTTATAATTACAGGTAATGTATATTAAATTGTTCTGTCCAAATATTAAACGACATTTAGCTAATTTAAACATCCTGAATATTTTTGTAATTAATGCCACGTCTCTAAACTAATGTGTTACAAAATTAATGATTAATAATTTGTTTGATACGCGACCTGCCAACACCTATCTCGTCACACTTCGATGTCTAATGAAACGAGACTGGGTTTATTCAGTTGTATAATAGTTGCGCGAATTCGACCTTGCCTTTGAAGCATTTTGATTGGAATTTTAATTTTTATATGTGAACTGGAGGTAGTCCGCTTTGATTACCTAATTCTGGAGACCCTGGAATAGTCCTCTTTGAGCATCTATTCATATTAATGCCTTGAAATAAATATCAAATAGGACTGCTAAAATATCAATCTGTGCTCAAAATGGACTGGGACAGGTACTCAAGTTACGGGTCCTCAAAAAATAGGTGCTCAAAGTGGAACACCTCGAAAACAGGCACCCTGTTTGCTAGGCTGCTACTGCCTTGTCATATTACTGATAAATGATGTGACAGCTATCAGTTTTTTTCGCACTTAGACGACAGCGCTTCCATTAGTGGCGCATTGTTATATTGATCCGTAAGCGTGTTTGATTACAACTCGCGATTTGTTATCCGTTTATTTTAAAGATATTTTTGGGATGACGAAGCGTTTTACTGACGTGCCCAGATTCTGTATTCAATTTGGAATTATTTGTATGAAGTTTAATATTTTTAAGCTACTTCTACTTTCGTATTTTTTTACAATATTGACATGTGTCAAATGTATTTTACACAAAACTTTTTTATGCGTAAGAACTTTTGTCCCAGCTTCTGATTACCTATCATAAATTACATCTATACTAATTTGTATTATCTTTTGTTTCAGATCAATTATAATGAAATTTTACCAGAGTGGGAGAAAAATAATATATTCTTCCAACTACAAGCACAAAATGTAATCTGTGGTAAATAAGAGTTTTTCCGCACTTTGATAAAAGTGAAAGTTCAGTGTTATGTCAGTGTAGTGACTGTCACAGGGCTCTTGTGAAGTTGTGATCGACCCCGTACCGTTAAAATGGGCGTCAGTGACTGTTGGGTGCTCAGGAAGATGGATGTCCGACATTCGATGTTCAAACTTATACTATTCCAAATTATTGTGGCGTGGTGTAGCGCGAAACACGTGACGATAGACAGTAACCTGCCCAAAGTGAAGTTTTTATCGGAAAACTTGGAAGACGATGTCCAGGACAGCATTAGAAACCTTATACACACTGGTAAGTGATTATCTTTAAAAACTTAAACGCTTTCAATAAATAATGACACTATCATACTTATCACCCAAAAACTCCTATTTTTCTGTCGTTCTGTCGTTGAACATATTATTTATTTAAAATTAAACCACATGTAACTCTAGCATAAAGAGGTCGTGACAGAGAAAAGTATCGATGTAATAAGTAATTTAAAATTCATATTAATTAACAATAAGGTCAGTAAACCGCTGTTTGAAGCAGCAAATTAACGTGCATAGATAAAAGTGACGACTGTTTATTAATACTTAATTAAATATTTAATTAACGTGAGTTAAAAACGTTAGTTTTGATGATAACATTAAAATGTAAATAAGATAATTAATTACTACTTTTATTAATGTTTGAAATATAATAATGTAGTTTGAAAATAAAAACTTTTTAGTCGAAGTTTTGGTAATGGCACGCAAATTAGAACAGATTAACCCCCCATCGTGTATAATTTGGCGGTAAACGAATATTTTACAAACCCCGACTGATGAGATCTAAGATAATCTCTAAATTATATCACCGCGTGAAATCAAAGTTGACAGCTGAAAAGGGTACAGTCCGATCATATTCGCCACAAGCCCTATCGAAAATAAATAATTTTACGTATTGTCTTAGTGATGTGATGGATATTTGTATCCGTTATGCTCGGATATTTGAGAAAGATGACTGTCTACAACGTACCTATGAATATTTTACAGAATATATGAAATAATTTTGACCTTATAGATACGTAAGTACATCACTTTTGCCGCGGGGGCTTTTTATATTCCTAAAAGCTTTCCGGCAGGCTACCCGTTATATGCAGGTACATACATAGTATGTCGGCTGATCAGCTGATGTTAGTTTGTATAGAGACATAAATAGATGTATCGTATTGTCCTGTCTATCATTCAAAGCGTCTTGTGGTGACAACTATCAAGGTCAAACACATCGATACCGCTTAAGCGAGAAAGTAAAGATCCGTATCAGCGGATCTTCACAAATATCCGTATCCGGATATGCTTTCCCAGGATACATACAAATTTTAACGACACAACACTAATTGTAGCTTTGCGATAATCTTCTTCGTTTTCAGTTGTCACTGTTTGAAATGTTGGTAATTGGATTCAGAGTTTGTGACAGACGGGAATGCGATTCGAGATCCCTTTAATGTAAATCTAATTTTATTACTTGCAAAGTTATCATTTTACACTGATGACATGTGAACTGAATGTTGAAAATTAATCTTTATTTGCAATAAAAATTTGGGTATATCTAATGTTTTCAATTAATCCTTCTAAAAACGTTGGAAATACTAAAATTAAAATAACGAAATCTATCCATATGGATGTCATGGTTTTGTTATTTGAGTGAGTTTAACAAGTACATTTTCAAATCTGAGAATTTACATAGTTATGCATTCTAAGTGGGTGTCACACAATACATACGTGTTTCTCATAGAAATATATATGTACCACCTATATAGTTGTTTTAACAAAAAGTGACTAATATTTTATATCAATTTTTTATTTTCATTGTTTCGTCTTATTTACGGTTTCGTCTTATTTCGTCTTATAGTACGGCACATAAGATTTAGTTGTTAGAGCTATATGGTCTATTTTGTGTAAAGTTAATTTCACTTTGTTAAACTATTCTTACTCAAAAAAAATCCTTTCATTCTCGAATTACTGATTTACTCATGAAATATGAATGAACTCTCATTAACTTTCCAATTAATTATTTTGCAATGAAATTGGACACATAAGCGGGCAATTATTACAATTATCCTGTACTTGGAATGACCACCCAAGCCATATTTCATAACCGATTTTATAAAAAAAAATGTCATCCACCGGTATAAAATTTCGTAATGTAACGCTACTAAATATTATATTTCAAGCTGGTGTAAAGTTACGGTTCTTGTATAGTATGTTGTGTCTTACTTAAAGTAGATAGATATAATGTAGTTTGTAAATATTTATGATAGAATTTCTTATATTTAAATGTTTACCAACTATGATTATCCATTGTTTTAAAACATTAAAACATTTTGTATTCATTCGTACAAACTCGAGTAAATAATATATTTTTCTATAAAAAACATTTATTTGTATTTGCTCAGAACGATATCTAATGTAAAAAAAAAGTTTATAAACGTGGGTGAAACCACAGCAACAGTGGTCGTGATGCTAGAAATTGAATCGGTCTAAATTCCTCGGTAATTGAAATGTTTACTTACCAACATACTTTTTCAATAACTGGACAAACAGTTTGGCGTTTGGCATAATACAAATACAAAAACTTCGATGGAGCGTATTTATTTACTTTTACATTTTTCCTACGTGATGGAAATTGTTATTCACAATAATTTACAAAAGTTTCCGTGATAAAATGACTTTGACTGCTCTCAAAGTGATTTACAAGCACAATGGGTGTGGCGCCTACATTTTAAAATAAAACTACGATATTGAGATAAGAGTAAAAGGTGTCGGTAGAATAAATTAAATTATTTGTAGCTTCTATTCAATTTTACTTTTCTTTCTCTCATTTATGGAATGATTTTTCGTGTTTGTATACTGGAATTTAATCTCATCGATGGAACTATCTGTGAAATAGGTAACTTTGAAAGTTTATTTTTTTATTATTACAGTGGCCTTCCCGCGCGTAATTTCTTTATACAAATATCCTCCCTTTCCCCCGACATTTCCGCATCAAAAGTACCCTATGTTCACCGGGGATAGTGTAGCTAGCCAATGGTATTACACCAATTTTTGAAAACTGCTTAAAATCAATCTTTGTGCCGTAATGTACTACCAAATATTTTATTTTGATTTTTAAATACCGATAAACGGTCAAAATTTATGTTTAAAATTAGGAATTGACATTGACGTGCGAAAACGCTAGCTGCCATGACGTTTCACTCGGTTAGTGAAATAGTTTAACAAAACGTACCAACATTAGTCATAAAAACTATCGGTGTGACGTCATATCGGATTCTAAAATGGCGTTTGCTGTTTTTGACACATTTAAAACAGATTAAAAAGGTCGATCTTTAAAATTAAATTATTAAATTTACGCATTTGATTTTGGTGAGATATCAACGTTTTTTTATCTATTTTGTTCAAAATCTATCACATAAATGCATTTTTATATTTTTTCTTACATGGTGTAAAATACCCTATTGTGAAAGAATTATTCAAATCGGTCCAGTAGTTTTGAGTTTATTCGTTACATACAAAAATACAAATCCTTCCTCTTTCCTCTACTGATTAATATAGATTTATGGGATTAATTTATGAAACGTTTAACTTTTGATTCTTATAACTCTATTTCAATTCTTAAAATAAGTCCAAAGCACAGACTGACTATTTTCAAACCGTAACTATTTCCAATTAACTGTCATCTAATTTTAACAGCTAGCAACCCGTAGTTTGGCACTATCGTATGTCACTGGACGCAATTGTCGTTCAAAACCGTCCGCAAAATGGAGCAATGAAACCAATAACCGTAAAATGGCAATCGTTGACTGGATTTACAAAACAAACCTATTATGCATTTGAGTGAGTCGACACGGTCGTCGAACTTTGCTTCTATAATTGATCCCGCCGGCGGGGGTTGCTAGTTGCATGGTAACTATTTACATTATTAGACGTTTATCTGTTTCTGCTTGTGTTAGTCATAAGTACCAAACTTCTATGCGAAGAATCCAGTTTTATTGTCGCAACTAAATTTAAAACTATTGTTTTATAAACGCTTACAATTTTCTGAAAGGACGTAAAACATCACGTTAATTAAAAATTAACCTGTCACTATTTGATTAGCCTATCGGGACGTAAGTACATAATATAGCCGAAATTTATCTCCGGGGAGAGTAAAGTATAACGATCCTAATACTCTTATCTTATAAACTCAATATTTGCCGTGTGTTATCTGTGCCGCGAAATTGGCGCGAAACTGTTGTCACGATGACGTGTGAAGGTGACGTAAAGCTGTCACCTGTCAGGTGACACGCGCGCGTAACTTGATACCGGCTTCGCGGCAGAGGGTCGTTCGCCGCGGCCACGTATCGATTATTCGAATCGATTTTATCGCTTGTTCAGCGAGTTGGGAATCGAATAAAATAACGTTTGATTGCAATAAAAGATTTTGCAAGTAGCTGTGACCTAGGTTTTCTGGATTATGGCATTAGCTTACAAGTTACTTTAATAGAATAGACGATTAGTAGTTACCAGATGTTTTGGTACGAGTGATATACGATCTATCGGATGTTGTTTGTAATCAATCAAGAAGCCCATTTCAATAGATTGCTGTGATCTTCGACCCTAATATTTTACTCGTCTAGACTACAATGTAATAATGAGGAACACTTTCCTGAAAATTAATTTCGCTAGACGTAACAAGGGCTTTACACCTATACGGATGCGTGATACGGATGTTTGTTCGGAAGGAAGTTTTAAGATTCGCAGATAACTTTGACGCAGCAATAAACAATAGGTATAGTTGTCATAGTCATCACCATGCGTATAAGGTTTCAGTTTGCTCTGATTACATCGGATGACTTTGTGTACGCATAATGAGTAATTAAATATTATACATCACAAGACGAGTATAAATTTAGTTCGTTATCGGGCACGTAGGTAACAGTTTTTTATACTATAAAAATTGTTACTCGATTACCTGATGGTTAGCGATATTTCCGCTCATTTTTTTAAGAATACGAGCTATTCGTCTTTACTAATGTAATAAACCTGCAGAGTTTGTTTTTGTTTGTTTGAAAACGCTAATTTCAGGACTGGTTCGAATCAAAAAATATTTTTGTGAAGGATAGTTCATTTGTGGAGGAAGGCTTTAAGCTATTGTATAGCACTTTGTGTGCGGAAACCACGCGGACGGATTCACGGGCGGCCGCTAGTGACAATATCGTCGGCTTACTGCAAGAAGTCACTAACTAAAAAAAGTCATTAAGTACTGATACTGACATTGTTGGATTCACCAACGGTAGCACTACATTATGCAAAAACCAGTAAATTTCTATCTGTCATAATTTCGAAGATAAAATTTGTAAAAATTGATAAGTACTCTTTCTTAGATTTTAGGTGTAATGAAGAAGTCATTATTTTTCTTAAATTAATTCATGTAGTAGCATAGTATTATGACACTATTGATTTCCAGCACTGGCAGAACTCAATAAATAGTGGAGTCAATGAATACATAAAACAGGCAATATTCGAAAGTCCTCAAGAACAGCTCCGATTTCGCTGAATTTTTTTTTGTTAATTTTGTTTTTTTATATTATTCAAAATCAGAAACCTCCTAGAGCGGGGACGGAACTATTTATATTGTATAAACAATATCTACGATATATTTTATACACAAAAAAAAATTCTCCTATACAATATCCATTAAAAACTTGTAAATATATTAATGAATGTTATAAACAATCTATATATATAAAACTCAAATCTATATATATAAAATAAAGCCCGATCTTATATATACAAAACTCAAAGGTGACTGACTGACATAGTGATCTATCAACGCACAGCCCAAACCACTGGACGGATCGGGAAGAAATTTGGTATGCAGGTAGATGTTATGACGTAGGCATCCAGTAAGAAAGGATTGTGATCAATTCAACCCCCAAGGGGATGAAATAGGGAATGAACGTTTGTATGAAACTTTGTCAATTTTAAGCCGATCGAGCTGAAACTTTGCATACATATTAGTTATTATGATGTGAGCATCGCCTGAGAAATCATTTTGATAAATTGAACCTCTAAGGGGATAAAATAGGGGATGAAAGTTTGTATGAAACTTTGTCAATTTTGAGCCGATCGGGCTGAAACTTTGTATGCATCAAGTTATTATGACGTAGGCATTCCCCATGAACGATTTTGGTAAATTTCACTCATAGAGGGATTAAACGGGGGATGAAAGTTTGTATGAAACCCAAATATACGCGTCAAAATAATATTAAATTATTGTTAAAATCTTTTTTGTAACAACTATTTGTAACCATAAGATTATTTTATGGAGATTTTTCTACAAAAAAATAGAGACCAAACTTAATTTTTTTATCCATATCGTTGATACTGTTAAAACAATATAAATAGTTCCGTCCCCGCTCTAAGAGGTTTCTGATTTTAAATAATATAAAAAAACAAAATTAACAAAAAAAAAATCATCGAAATCGGAGCTGTTCTTGAGGACTTTCGAGTCAAATGCTTCATTGACTCCACTAAAATCCTTATAATGATTTTATGCGGATGACCTCAGTGAAAAATATGAACACTCAATTTAACCTAAACTCATTAAAAGAGTCTTAGTGATTTCTTTCAAAAATTGTGGTTCTGTAAATGTTTATAAATGATTTTATGCGCATGATCTAAGTGAACAATATCAACATTGAATTTTACGTATAATCATTAAAAGTGTCGTAGTGTTAGATAAGAAGTTTAAGTGTGGTCTAAAGTTAATTTACCAGATTAACAGTTTACGAATTTGGCTATTGACATATGTTAGAAGTCATTACTTTTTAATTGCTTAGAAATGGACGTATTGGCAAAAGTCATTAATTACATATTTTGATTTTTTTTTAAAGTGGTAATGTGTATTTTGATATGTCGATATATAAAACAAATGAATAAATGATAGATCTATACGTAAGAATTTTCATTTCGACTATACCTACTATACTTTATAAATAATACCTAATTATATTTCCAAACTTCATTAGGCCGTATCTCAAAATCACAAAACTGCTAGTTAATGAGTTCTTGCAGTAAGCCGACGATATAATCGTCACGGAAAATAGGCACCAAGTCTTTGACTATTATCATTATGAGTCACCTTGACCGAAGATCCGATTCGAAATTAAGATGATTATTGCAGACTCGATGTAGAAACGGTATTTCTATAAGTTAAAGATGATCATTGGACTGGTTCCTATCCGGCATTGGCACGATGAATAATTAATTTTATTAGATTAGCTATTACAACTGCAGGGGGTCCTGTCGAGATAAGGACGATTGAATTGGATTACGAAATCCTCATTAGATTCACGAAGTGCCGAGCAAACTACGGATTTATGCTAGTGTGGGCTTTATTCCCTTTTGACGCTAGGCTATTACTGTGAGTAATGAATTTGCCAAATGAATGTATGTAATACTTAGGTACGTTTGGGAGGCGACGAGCGATTACGTCTTGCTCGTGTGAATAAGCGGGCGTATTAACCTAGCTTAGCTTACCCATTAAGTGTGGCAATATCCTATGTTGCCATTTAAGAGTCTGCTCCTAACAATAAATAACTAATATTTCTATTAGCATACGTAAATTTATATTAGTAAGGAAAACACTTTGAATTATGTCTTATGGACAGATTTAACTTTAAACCGATTCGGTCTAGCCCGATTGTGCAATTGCCTTATGCGCAAGAGCTCATGTGTTAATTAAACACATATTTTACCATCTCAAGATAAAAATATTTTATAATGCATTTTTTAATGAAATTGCGATTCATAAACCGCAAATAACTTTACGGTATGTCACCAAAGGTCGGGTCAGGCATAGAAAAATGCGGTTCGACCGCGACTGGAATGTCGATGTCGGGGAAACATAAATATGTTAATCAATGGACGTATAGCATAATAGGACAAGGATGTAGAGCTAATACGGCAGAGGCCATTGTAACTCCGAAAATGTACAAAGCATCTGATTGTCAATGGTAAATGAAGGCAACACAATGCGATGGGCATTGGTTGAGTAGGTACTATTGGTACTATTATATACTATTGGTGTTATTTATTATTGGGGTTTTACGAGTAAAGCTTGTAGTTTCACGTAGCTAAGGTTTAGATACATTTTATATTATAACTAAATAAAACTAAATCATCACCCCTAATCAAAAATTTGTTAAAACATAATATGACAGTTGAAACAAAGATTATGATAAAGATAGCGAGAAGTATTAAACATCATTGCGAAATCTGTAAATGGGGGCATAACGGCCGGAACCGTTTTAGCTTTCTGCAAGTTCTGAAGGAAATAATTTTGGAGTGCATCATCGTTTATTAAAATAACTAGCGGCCCGCCCCGGCTTCGCCCGTGGTACTTGTCCACTATTTAATGGATGATATTATACATAAAAACCTTCCTCATGAGTTACTCTATCTATTAAAAAAAACCGCATCAAAATCCGTTGCGTAGTTTTAAAGATTTAAGCGTTCATAGGGACATACAACATACAACATGACAGAAAAAGCGACTTTGTTTTATACTATGTAGTGATAAAACAGTTAGACAGATTATTTTATCACCTTAGAATTTAGAATTCGAAATATAAGAAGTTATGACTGAAAGTTTAAAACGATTTCCGACAAACGTCATGTTCTCAAAATCAAGTCTCTTATTACGAAAGCAATCATTAGCAAATTGCTGACAATGAGATAGCGACTGTTGATACAAGAACGAGTGTAAAATCAGATCTATCAAGCGTTGTCATAATATTGCCAGTCGCGTAGCATTCTGACCCTAATTACAACCACTTGTCGGTGAAGGCAATAAACTTGAATTTTACTATTGCAAATAACACGCACCAATTTACATGTGTATTTTGGTGTTGAATGAAATCTTTTATAGGGGAATAAATATTCTGACTCTACACGTGAGAACAGGTTTTTGACAGAAACATTTGTTTTATAAACGTCAATTAGATTATTTATAGAAATTATAAGAAAACAAATATTTTGAGAATTAGATCTCGAAATTATAAAATAGGCTGTGCTAGCCTTTTTAGTGTTTACCTAGGTTTTTTTTCGTATTGGAAATCCCGTACGAACGTCATATTATTCCGAAATTGGTGTACCACATCAACCAAAAGGACAGCCGGGATAAAACCTCGAGAACACTTGGGGATTTTATCCCAGTAAGTACCGGATAACGTAGAGTAGACTTCACGGTAGGGCCACAGATAAAATAATTTTCTGGGCCACAGATAATTTAATAGTCTGGGACACAGATAATAATTATGTCTACTCTGGTGGACCACAGATAAATATAATATTCTGGGCCACAGATTATCCTGGGCTAATCCACTGTAATTGCCGGTCCTCGGAACACGAACGGCATCCCACGCATGCTTACAAAAACACGATACAGCTTGCTTCGTAAATGTTAATTGGTTTCTTTTGATCGCATCTCGGACGTACTCGCACAATGAATGATTATTTGCTTTTGAATTACGTTAAATAATTGCCAGTAACAAACAATTAATCGTTTACTTTGTAACGAAATTATTTTCTACTCGTACCTATTCGATTGCATTTTCTGGTTAATGGACTTTTATTTTGATGTTCATAAAACAAGTAATTTTGCTTGTTGATAATTACTAGGAATTATGTTTCAATATCTTAAAAGAACTAAATGAATTTCTAAAAGGTGTGTTACAAGTCGAAGATATGTATCTGATAAAACTTGCTTTACCATCAGCATTGAACTTGTTTACTTGTATACCATCCATCTTTATACGCATTGATCGTGAAATATGGACGTCACGTAAAAACTAACAAGATTCTAGTTCATACATCATGAGGCTGTGAGCCAATAACTCGGATGGAAAGATGATTTCGCCCTATAAGTAGCGATTCTGAGAACGATTAATAGACGAGTCGTGACTGCGCAATTGAAGTTTTTACTTTAATTATATCGATTTATGTTTGTGACTAATATGGGTGGGAAAAACTTAAGTAGGCCCTGTGTGGCCTTAGGGCGCTTTCAAATTAGTGGTACGAAGGAGTGCCTTAGCGCCACTTCTTTTTCTAGGACGGTTGGTCGTGGCTACCTTTAAAGTTTTTGTGGAGGCAACCGTGACAAATGATCAAGGTGCTGCAATCTATGGATTCGGAGTAACAGGGTATTAACTTATGCGATGTCCACGTTGAGCTTTTTGTTTTCTTCAACATACATATTCAATCATTGTTTTTTATTGTTTTATTTTTCTCATCTGTGATAAATGCAGCAAAAAACAAAAGCATTGCTATAAAAAAACTTATTTATATTTGTACCATATTTTTTTATAATTTATAAAAATATTTCTATTTTGCTTTGAACAATACACGTCATTATATCTAAATTAAAGGCGCCTTAGCAAGGTGTCGAGTGACTAGCGCCTCAGTGCTGAGTCGCCGCGCAGTTCTCATGAAACCGCCCGAGGTGATAACCTAGGATTATCAATGAAAATAAAACTAATTACTTGGAAATCTCCGTGTCGTGTGTGACAGCCGGCTTCGTGGCGCCTCTGGTTGTCAAGCGTAGTAATTCTACCTACTTATCTATTATAACAGTTGGGTTTATTAATTTAAACCTTTTAAGCAACCTTTGTGCTACCTTTGTTATGAAACTGAAATAAAAACCCAGATTTAAATTGGCTTTTTATCATAATCAATTAATAAAAATCTGTGAATATATAAATAAAAAATACTGTAGCGTATTGGGCTTTTTCATAAAGATCTAGCATGAATTCATGTATATTTTTGAATACCTAAATTCAGCGTCTCGCAAGTTTGCTTAACTACTAAATAAGTATCATACTATTATTAAAAATTATAAATGTGAAAGTTTGTTGGTTTGGATTTTGCTCCGCCAATCACGCTGAAACTACTGAACCAATTTAGGTAGATGAAACTTGGTGTATACGCAAGGGCTGACTTAGGTGATAGGATACTTTTTATCCCGATAAAATGCTGCCATGTGATAAAGGTAGTTCCACGCAGGCAAAGCCGCGGGTAAAAACTGTTCTTAATAATCACGAAACCTAGTACTCACTCATACATGAGTTACTACTATAAACAGTTGACATTACATTTATTACCTAACACCTATTTCGCGGAATACGCGTCAAACTAAATAGCGTTCATCTAATCTTGTTTAGCATAACAAACATATGCTGGTACCTTGTTATAGCTGCTATCAGTGTATAATTAGAGCGATAATGACTCGGCTGCGGCGCCCGAGCTCGGCGCCATACACAGGGCACAGGGCGTAACATTGACCCTCAAAATTATGCGGCACAGTGTACTTTTAGAACCAGAATGCTCGCCTGATTGTATTTTAACGGTCTATAGACTTGAAATTTCAAATAATTATTACAAATTGGGAATTGAGACTTGAAAACTTCCCATACTGCCCTTTCCATATTAACAATCAGATTTGCTCTACATTATTTGCTGGAAAACCAAGGTACTAAAAAAACACATGTACCTATTTATTACTTAAATATTACTTAAACGTACAATATACAAGTGTGCATTAATAAAGATTTATTTATTGTATCGTTAGAGATAGTTACTTCACCATATCAGTCAACTTGTTTCATTGAATGGATACATCAATCGTACATAAAAACATTTGAATGCAGTTATTGTTAAATCTGATATGCATCTGAATATATAACTCGATCCTTTTAAGTTAAATAAATTCCAATCAAAAGTTACCTACTGTCCAGTTTTTACTATACTGTGTGATGCAGCAACATACTGGCGGCGAGGCGAGGCTCACAATGCTTATTTATTACATTACGATTCTTATTGTTTTATTTCTGCCTGTGCCTCTTCATAAATAGTCTTGACAACCGCGATATCAATGATCGAGTGCGTATTTATATGAGTTAGGGACCGGTTTATTAACATTGAACCTTGTTACATGCTTGTAAGCGTAATAATTTAATTTATGGAGATTTAAGGTACGTCGATGTACTTCGGATGGTCGATTTGGTTCGTGAAATGGGCCTTTTGTAAATGTTAACGGTTTTCAACGTAGGGTATAACTTTTTTGATGGACATGTTGTAAATATTGATGGCTTTCACAAAACATTTTATCAATTACGTCTTCTTTTTAAATACGAACTAATTTTTTCTTCGTTTATTCTGAACCTGAAATTGTAACACAATTTATGATAATATAAAATGTCTGTGTGTAATAACAATACATATGTTCAATCAATTTCGAGCCCAAAATCGTCGATCTTTCAAATTAGAATTGCCGATAAAAGATTGTAAAAATGTGTCATCCTTGCCAAATATACCAGACTGTTACATAATTGTATCGTATTGCAAAAATATGGTGTGATGTTTTATGCAGAGCAAACCGCTTATAGCGCTTATTTACTAACATCAGCACTTGTCTTTGAGGTCAATAATTTCCTCTGTTCTGGGAAATCACCGTCACAACACTTAAGAGCTACATGTGCATATATGGTGACGGAAGCAATTATTTTTCTTTACGTTTCATATTTTGGAACGAGACTGCTTTCTTAACAAGTTATAAAGTACCAACCTAGTAACTAAATTAAATGTAACGAAGTTTTAATATAAGAGATCAGTTAGCTCTCCTCTGTATTCATACAATACATACATGTACTTGCCTGTTATCTGCATTGATTGGATTTTTTCTATGTATTCTATCTGTCATTAAAAGGTATTTGACAAAAGCGGTATAAGTAAATAAACGGTATAAGATAAACATTTTATCCCTTGTTTAGCAACCAATTTTTATTTCGTGGTAATTGGGCTGGTTATTGATTGGCTAGCTAGACCAATGAAGTAATTCTGTAGCTGTGCCTATGTGTAATGTACACATAACATATCAGAAGCTTTGCTTTAAACAACATAAAACCAAAGGAAGGAACATCTTTGCAATATTGGAAGTAATTTTGCTAAGATGTTCTCTTCGATTTTGAACTTCTACGCCCTTCCAGTGGAGCTCTAGAAGACACCTATAATACTTCAAACACTCTTTGCCCCCAGGTATCTACTCGCACCGTCACCTGGACACGTCGCAAGTGCAGGTGACTACTCCTGTGAAGGTGACGCGCGACGGCGAGCTCGTCTCGCGCGCGGTTGCGCACGCGCACGCGCACGGCCACTCGCGCGCACGACGAGATCTCTCCATGAGGGAGCACCGGCTGCCGCACGAGCTGCACTACAACCTCACCGTGGATGGAAGGGAACTGAGGCTGGATTTGCGGTGAGTAATCTCTTCTTCTTTTGTCGTTAGTAGAAGCCCAGTTGTTATTGGCTCTAGTCTGCGTGATAAGCGAATGAGGGGCCTTATCCCCATGATGGCAGGGAATTGAGAACGTGCTTTTTCAATAGCCAAAATTGCTATGACAATAGATGCGGCATCGTCATTGTAACCTATCCTTTGGCATCGTCATACTTGCTGTTAGATGTTAAGTGATCTCACTGATGCCCACGGACATCGACAAACCCACAATGGTTTCTGAAGCGTTGCCCGCTTTTACTTCACCGTAGTCTTTATTAAGGAAGAGGTCCTTCCCAAGATCAGTGAAAAGTTGGACTCTCCTTATCACTTTGCTCATTTGGCTTATCAAAATAATATATCATATGTTTCGTATAAACAAATGCGTATGATTTAATATAAAACTTCAACATTTATTAAATTTATATTTACTTCAGTAATCAAATAAACTGTCTCATCTTCCAGACGTTGTCATGGGATCAATAAGATCATTGATCTTGAATAGCAATTACAATGTAATATTACAGTTACACATTCATTATAATCGCAGCTAGCTATCTTTTACTGATAACCTCGAGGCCATGAGAAATTTCGGCGTGTTCTCGTATATTTAATACCTATTCATTTTTGTATGTACATTTCATAATTGTGGCACTCATTGCTAGCAAAATAGATATACCTAAATAACAACTAACTTGTATGCAACTATCGAAGAAAATTGCTAATTCGGCTCTAACTTTGCATCATTATGGCAAAAGTAGTGATCATGCCAAAACTCATTCATATATAAATAAGATATAAACATTAATATAACAATAACATAAAATTATCATAAAAGAGGCTTAGACCCCGTAGTGAGAAGCCATACTCTTTTCTTAAGAATGATAGAACTAACAATTTCAATTATTAAAGAGAGCATAAAGCGTCACTCGCAAAATTTAATGTTTCTCGTAGATAAGAGCTCTTACAATCATGCGTACACCTCGTTCGTCGCCTCACGACTGGCAGTACTGACACGATTTCGTCCGCTATCTTTTTCGCGAATCGACCTTCTCAAATATTTGATTTGCTTTCGTACACTCATCTGCGGACTGTCAGACTAAAGCCCGCTACACACGAAAAACTCTAGCAGTCATAGTCTGCTTTGCACGGTGTATCTTCGAAGCAATCCAGCTGCCAGGGCTGTATTTTACTGAGCTCGCTCGTTCTGCGTTTGCTAAGGTTAAGCAACTTTCGCAAAGGCATCGGATGGGTGTCCGAAAATTTTAATCTCGAGCTCCTCCGTTCTTCGGAAGGCACGTTAAGCCGTTGGTCTTGCGTCTTATTGCTCTGTCGTGTCAGATTGCTGTTCTTCAGAACTACTCGTATAGAAGTGAGGGAGTGAGGATCTATCATATTATTATTACCTTCGTACCTGGTTGATCGTAAGATCGGCCACCATGGCCGAAAAACGGCCGGAAGGGTATTTATTATTAATACTATTTTACTAAGCAGTCACA
Organism: Nomophila noctuella; assembly: GCA_958496325.1. Classification (NCBI taxonomy): domain Eukaryota; kingdom Metazoa; phylum Arthropoda; class Insecta; order Lepidoptera; family Crambidae; genus Nomophila; species Nomophila noctuella. Next base: position 3,746,216 of record OY292495.1, read on the forward strand.
CCCTGATACATTCCGTCCTGACTGCTTGAAACTGTTCATGTATCGCGGGCCTAAGAGTACTCAGACTCAGACCCACTAATGTCTTATTATCGTTATCTTTCACGATACGGTTTAATTTTTATACTCCTTATCCGGAGAGTTTATAAAGCATGTTTTTATTCATCTTGATTTTTTTTGCTCCCGACACCCACGTAGAATGACGATACCACACAAAAAGCTTTTGATTTGATATAATCCATCATGTGTAATTATAGCTTGTCTGTTGATACACTTACTCACAACTCAACATGCTCATTGAGAAGTTCAAACTCCTAAGGGATTACATTTATCGAGTACTCGGTCCTTCGAGCCATAATTTGTAAAGATTATAAGTGATGATTGATACTACTCAAGTTCTCATTTCGCACCTGCAAATATAAGTTGTCAGCAACGTGGTTAATTATGAAAAATATTCAATACCAAAGGCAAGAAACAATTGACTGTTGCATTTGTAGAACTACAACCTCGTGCTATTTTGAAATTCCAAATCATAGTTACCCACCACGAGACGTAATTGTGGGAACACACTATGCTGAAAAAACGCTACCGAATTTACGCGGCTGAATTTACGTTCCATCGTGTTCATAATATGACACACTTTTAAATGGGAGATATCACACTAAGCTGAAATTACGTCTCGTTATTGTGTATAGGAAATGAATTGCCACCAAAGTTGGGTATCGTAATTTCGGCACAGTGGGTAAGAAGAATCAAAACAAGTTACACGTGAGACAGACGCGCACAGTCCAATAGAATTCCTACACCAACCAGGAATTGCAATCAATGATTCTATTAAAACCATCGACCTACCGTCTTGACAATTGACCGTGAACACGACAGGCATGTAATATGCTTGCCAGTTTAATTTATTTATTCAGTTACGGTCGTTACTTACGCAGGAACATCGGTTAGCGCATACTTTGTTACAGCAATTAGATAAATTGACTCCATTCACAACAGTCGGATTGAAACAAATCGACGTAAATCACGTGATATATGAACCATGGCGGTTGACTCGGCGCCAGAGTATCTTGTTTGGTTATTGCTTTCAACTACTCATAGACAAATAGGGCTAGCAAGACATTAAGTACATATTGTCGTTCATTTGATAGAGACCATGGCCTGGGAAATCCTATACAGACAAAATATCAAGTAGATGAAGGTTCGTGTTAGTTGAGTGTTCAGGTTATTTTGCATCATACGGAAACGTAGATGGACTTTTCTATTTATTTGTTCATTAACAATCCAACTTGGATTGTTGTAAGCATAAAGATAAGAACTAGGTGCGTTTGAAAAAAATAATAACTTTTCCAAATCCAATAATAGCACATACAACCTCCATTCGTACACCTACTCATAACGGGCTGATGTCTTAAGAACAACGAAAACGCAACACGTCATCGAATTGACTAATAATTATCTTCCAATTTCGTACACAATATCGCCCCTGGTTCTTATGACAAAATATCATGGAACCTTGGCCTAAGTTTACTACCGATTTCGACACCTCCTTATGAGGTTAATTGAAAAGACTAAATGATGATTGATGATGTTATCGCGAAAGCTGTTATTAAGTTGCGGTGATAAGGCTCGCAGCCTTGAGACGATGTCTGAAGTCTGAGAAGCGTTTCGGGGAACACAAATATAAATCTTCACAAATTCTGTCATTGGTTCTTTGTCGCGGGTCGCAAAGATTTAATCTCCTGCCTGCAAACTATTTATAACCTTTCCGGGAATTGAAAATAGAGATCTGTAAAACTGTTTGGGTAATTTAAAATACTAAATTTAACCTTTTTGGTTTCTAATTGCATTTGTCATTCATATAACCTCGACTGATGGATGTGTTGAATATAATTATAAGACAAAGATGATTAAACATTGAAGTTTTAAAAACAAGGCAATTGTTGTGCACCGCACCAATGAAATGATTATATTTGTGATCCTATTCTAAGAGTAAATTATTAGTTCTGGCGGTTTTGCGGAAATCTTAGTATTACTTTGGGAGCCAGCCATTATGAAAACATGAAAGATCAGAACGGCGCTATCTGGCAAAGACAATGGTTTGAATACAGAAACTAGAATTCACAATAAATTAGATTTTACACTCGTTTTCAAATTGCTACAGAGCAACACGTGCACAGCACCTAAATATTCCCTATTCAATACGAACGACAAACACAGCCAATAAACCCGGCGGATATTTTGACATCAAAGTTACGAAATTGATAATAGATGAAAATAATTACGTCGTTCATTATTTGCCGTGGGTACAAGCCGCTTTAATTCCGGACATGTATTTGGCCGCCCGCCGAACAGAGCGCTAGCACTCACTGGAGCTAATAAATATTCGTGTTTCTATTTCAGAACTACTTTTTTCACTACAACTTATCACTCAGACTGGCTAATGTTGATTTTAGCGAACATGAAATGTTACCATCTATTTTCCGACGAAATGTAAGCGGTCGCGGACCTTGAAGTGTATCACTGGGTAGGAATTGTACCTACGAACTTATTTATCGAATTAAATAATTATTAGTGGCTGAATATTATCTTATTAGATCAGTAACTGCAGTAATTATTTTGTTTTTCTCGTAATTCATAAGAACTATGTAAGGTTGTGAAAATACTTTCTAAACATGATTTTGGTTATTAATTTAATGTCAGATATTTATGCGACTCCTCATATTTTGAGCAAGTGTCTAATTTAATAGCCGTAAAAGTCACTACAATGTATCGAGAAATCTGCCGTATCTGGTTTCTATGAAAACCAAAAGATTAAACGGTTTCCCACTTAACGCAAAGGAGTTTGCCCAAACCCCGTACCATATTGCGTCAAAAGTATATTCACACCGAAAATAAAGTTTTATTTATTTATACCATTTACTGGAATTTTACCGTTTCTTTTAACCGCGTTTGAAAGATAAAAATAAATTATAATTAAATGACCTACCTACTTCCGCAAGATTAATTTCATGTAACTTTCTCGTTCCGAATTCCGATTATAGTTGTCACTCAATATTGTTACCTGACAATTAAAATAAAAATCTTGTTCAACTTATTAGTATTTGCCTATCTAAACATTTCACAAAGATTATTATACACGATAGAAAATAACGGATATATAAACTATAAGAAATTGTATTTAAATCAACTTATTTTATTAAATAAACATTTCGTATTTTATGAACTACATTTTGTCAACGCCCTTCGGAACACCGATTTTCAGACTGTCTGTGGCCAGACATTCACTGTCAAATTATTTGTCAGATTTCGTCAACAGTGAAAACATGAACCGAAGGAGTGCGTTATTTCAAATGATCGATGGAAATAACCCTCACCTGGACACATTTCCGAGACTGTCCATCAATGACTTAAAACAATTTGCACTGGGAACATATCAGCTTAAACAAGCAGTATCCTATTATGGAGAGCATGTAAGGCAGACGGGTACTTACACTATTGAAATAAATAATGAAGTAGGTAGATGAGGATATACCCCTGGTGTTGGGACAAAACAAGTATTTACTGCGAGGAAGAATACGATCCCGACATGTCAGTGCCCGTACTTACTTTACCTACTTATTAATAAGTAAGAATCGGGCAGTTGTCAACACACTAGATGGAATTGTGGGATACCGCTGCAATTGCCGTGTTGGTAGACGGACGGTGGGATGTTGTGCCCATATAATGACAGTAGTTTTGCACCTCAGCTGGGCTCGATTCAATGATGTCAATGCCGCAGCGTCACATTAGGAGGGTTTTTTCTATGAATATGAAGATAAGTCATTGCTAAATTGATTGTAAATAATGTCTAGTAATATTTCCTTTATATGTACATATTATTATGAAAAAATAAATGTTTCATCAGATTAAATATTCTTCATTTTATATTATTTCGATGCTTCCGTTACGGACAAGCGTAGTGGACGTCGTCTGTCGCTCAATTCCAAAGATTTTATCTTAATAGCATCTGAATCGGATAGCATTTTGTATAATACACATTATATTTTTCAGCAATGCAGCCTAAAACGCATACCTATGTATATAATACCCATCTAGCCGATTCGACCACGGCGGCCAATCCTACGATTAGCCACTCACGCAGATATATTATAGTGCACAAGTGCGTGCGCAAGCACAGACGTACTCCCTATTCCCTCACTCTCATAATTCGGTGGGACAGCAATCTGATACGACCGTAGAGAGATCAGGCGCAGGACCAACGGCTTTATGTGCTTTCCGAGGTACGGGGGTGTAATTACACCGCCATCTTCCAAACTCCGGACTGTATCTTTGTTATCACAAGAGGAAAACATCGACACAATTTCATCGGTCCGACCCGGAATTCGAACCCAGGACCACCGGCGCGGCCGCCGCATTAAAGTACGACCTATTAGCCATTGCGCCACGGAGGCAGTTCACTTTATGTATATAATACATAAATTATAATAATCACGACCATGTAACATTGCTAAAAAGTAATTTCAGGCGTTTTCTAACTCTTTGGATTTTTTCGAAAATGCGGTTAAATATTTGACAAAATTTTTTGGTAATGGAAGGATAAATAAAAACGAAGCTCTTGAGAGTAAATTCAGTGTGACGCAGGATGGTACGGATCCCCATACGAAAATGGGCATTGTTCTTTATAAACGGTTACTATTTTGCCCCAACTATTTCGTATCACCACGAGATAGTATCACTTTAATTGTATCAAGAGATATAAATCCTGCAGTAACATTTATCAAATTTGCATTTACATTGTTCAGTTCCTTTCTTAGTTGTAATCTAAATTACAATGAAGTCAACATTTATCTAGCGCAGGTAAATAGTTTTTAATCAGAAAGTTTACTAGCATTAATATTTTAAGAAACAAATCTTCTTATTTCTAATTAGATTCATTTGTTAGAATGTCACACCCGTCGGATAGATTATGAGGACCTTACTTGCCAACCACCTGGAGTTTTGATTGCGTCTCGTAGATGATATCAACTATCAAGATATTCTAGTAATAGATTGACATTTTGCAAATGTTTATGTCATCTGCTAAGCGTTATGCCAAGAACGATTAGTATGTTTCATGAATCATCTTTCTGAAGTTGTCATCGGACCATCGTTTTTATTGTTATATATATTTAAAATGTTAATGAAAATTTGATCTTCTTTGATATTTGCCTATGAATCTTCAGTAATGGCTAAGGAAAAATCTCATACTAGCTCTTTGATTGTCTATTACTATTCTAACTTCGACGTCTGATCTTTTGTTATTGACAGGGGATGTCGAAACCAGATAATGTCTCTTCATTATTGTAGAGTCGAATTTTATTTTTAATTTATAGATCATATGTCTATAATATGCTCTTCTGGTCTCGATGGCACGGTAAACATCCGAGTAAATCCATATAATGTTCTATGCGAAAACCTGTGAAATATAAAATGTTATCATCGATATTGATTTAAAAATATTTGTGTTGTTGTTGAATACCTAATAAAATAAAAAAAAACTTGCGAAAGTCATGTTAACATTTTCAAACTCGTAAAGAAAGATAAGATCCTATTCTTTGCTGTACACAAAACAACGTAACAAAGCTTATGCATGTGCAACGTAATTTCTTAAACGTCTTTGTCGTAAAGCGGGGCTTTTAACTCATTTTATTATCTAAGTTAGATATAATGAATTCCAAATCTGGAGTCTTAACAGCATTCCTGTGCCGAATAGTGCGGTAATTTATCACACAAGGCAATCGTGCGCAACTTACTTACGTTAATTAAACTGCTGTTTGAATATAAACTGTGCAAATTCGCTTCCTAAACATAAAACATTCTTATTTTATGTCAGAAGAAATGTTTATGTAGATAAGAAGTGAATAAAGCTTGAAATTTAGCTTTATAATTACATAAATTATGTATAAAATTTTAGTTTATAACCATTTATTTATGTTAAATACTGCAATAAGTTTAGAATTTAGAGAATTGGAAACTCAAACCTCAATAAAGTTTATTTCCCAATCACATTTGTCGAATACTACGAGTAGTAAAGGATTGCAAAATATATGCTGTACTATTTTGTAGTACTAGTATTCATTTTCGTCTAAATCAAAAAATAAAGAATAGTGTAAGCGCCGTGGAGTTGGTTTATCCCAATAACCACCTGCTTTGATATTTTTACAGATTAATGTAATTCAACAAAGAGGGCAATACATTATTAATTATTTATTAAGTTCGCCAACATATGTGTCACAAGAAAATTCACGGTTTATGAACCGTGAATTTTTCAGGAACAACGGTCTATGGAATTCCTAGGATACCTTCTTTGTAACTAACCTCAACAAAGGTTGTGTTCGATTGTACCCGCTAATAACTGGGCTCCGGTGACTCAGGTAAATTGCACAGAGCAAAGCCTTTTAGGTATCGGATAAAGTTTGCCGATTAACTTCAATTAATTACGCCATAACTTATTAACTATCGCATAATCACGGTGGGAACAGCTTAGGGTATAATTTAAACACGAAATTCATTCACTTAGTTCGTTCTCAATATAACGTAACGATTATCTTGAACACAGTAGAGTTTTTGAGCAATGAAAACAGTAAAAGGAAATTTACATTTGAACATTAAACAACATGACGTGAATTAGTTAATGCAATGGATGGGACATACCACCAGTAAGAACTCCCACGAAAGATACTCTGCTACTTAAATGTGATATAAATCGTACGAAACAGTGAGTAAAAAAATCATGTCCTATTAGCATTATTTAGTCTGCGTCTAATTAAATAGAACAGATGATATACTCAGTATCTAGAAGGTTTTATGCGCCGTTTTAATTTTTACGATCTGTTACCTAATTAGTTAATTACTAAATATTTAAATAACTTGTTCGTCCGTAAAGAGAAGACGTTCCGTATACCTGTTATTTAACTCCAGATCTAATTAACTAAACGAAAGCGGTCATTAAACGCGACCCTTCATAAAGAAGTGACTATCTCCGTCTTATCTTATTTACGAGACGCGTTAGTGTACTAATTTGGGCAAAGGCGAGACTAATTCGTTTGTTTGTGTCTGGCAGCGGCCGGCGATCAAAGATGCGAGGTAATCCACTTTGAGCACCCAATTTTTGAACACCCCCAACTTGAGCACCTTCAATAGCCCACTCTGAGCACCTATTTTAATTATTGGCGTGACAACAAAAATATCCAATAAGCGTGCCAAAAATATCAATCGGTGCTTACAGTGGTTAAGGCTAGGTTCGCAAAAGTGTATTCATAAGTGTATAACCGCAACGCAGGAGTTTAGTGAGTATTGGGATGAACGTCTCTAGTTCGGAGCCTGAGTAGTAGTAGAGCTGCAGGCCCAGGTAGCATGTGTGCTATAGCGCGTAAAAGCGTTCTACTGCGCCAAAACAAAGGGTTTGGTGCATACGTTACAAGTGCTGAAAAATTGGGTGCTCTAAGTGGATTTCTTCAAAGATGCGTTTGCGCATCCCGGCCGCGGAAGTGCCGCGTGTCGCGTGCAATCGCTTCGCGGAAGCGTATCGCTCGTGTGAAACACGCACCGGCTTACTGAGAACCTTCGCATGCACTTTTAAACGCATCTACTTATGACACACTAGCACTACAGACTCGCTATATTCCTGCTAATATTTTGCGACGACTACGAGTTTTTTCTTAAGACCCATTCTTTTATTTATTTATTTCTAGACAGTAATTCATTAAAAGCATACAAAAACGGTTTTGTAAATAGAATAGTGGTTACTTATTCACTTAATCAATAAAAAATTTACTACATAAAAAGTGAATGAAAAAGAACTCGCAATCAAAGGCGGGTGGTACTGCACGTTACATATTAAGAGTGAACTACTTAATATAAAATTAAATCATTATTAAGACAAAAAGCATTCCGGCAACAGTTTGCCGTTTACAATTCAATCTTTCTCGTCTCAGTCAAATGTCAAGCTCAAGACTGACATAATGATATTTATTAACGGGACTAAACGCGATTTGATTTATGTAGTACATATATACTACTTACTGCTTGACGTTTCGGCTGCGTTACAGCAACCGTGGTCGCAAGCGGACTGGTGATGCGGGGCGTCGTCTGCTCGGGCGCGGTGAAGAATGGTCTTCCTCTACCCCCAAATTGTCATTTATTATATTGTCACCCACACTTTCACGGCACACGACACTGACAGTATCAGGGTTCATTTTAGACGATGAAAAACGCGGTTGACATCTGCTAATCACTGGATTCCACGCTGAAGCTAATTTAAACCCATCATCCCTGTTGAAATTCTTGTACTTCTTTATTTCAATCGCCTCCCGTACCATCCTAGAATGGTAATGGCGTTCAGTGGAGAGGATTTTCGGCTCATGTAACTCCATCCAGTGATTCGGTCCCATGTCAATTAAATGTTCAGCCACCGCGGATTTATTCGTTTGTCGATTTTTCACTGCGGTAATATGTTCCTTGACCCGTTCAGCTATTGCCCGCTTAGTTTGGCCTATATAAGAACTACCACAGCTGCAATCGATTTTATAAACACCTGATGTTTGGTACGGTATCCTATCCTTAGGTGAGCGCAATAGTTTAGACATTTTGCATAACGGAGTGTATACAGTCTTGATGGAGAATTTCTTTAATACTGTTCCAATCTTATCCGTTATACCTTTTAAATACGGTAAAAACATAGCCTGCCGTTTCACCTCAGGACATCTTGCCTTCTCTTTACACTTCCTCATTTTTCTTGACACCCCATATCCGTTACGTTGTAGTACCTCCTGAACATGCGCTAATTCCGCGTGAAGATGTTCAGGGTCACAGAGCATATGGGCTCTGTTTGTCAATGACGCAATAACGGACTGAAGGTGCCGCGGGTGATGATGAGAAGTCGCATGTAGATACCTGTCAGTATGGGTGGGCTTCCGGTATACAGAGTGTGCCAGCGTGCCATCACTTCTCACTTCTATCTTCAAGTCTAGGAAAGATATTGATCTATTATTTTCCAATTCGTAGGTAAACTTCACTTTTGTGTGTATGGAATTCAAGTGTTTGACATATTGCTCGACTTCCTGCTGACCTCCGCTAATAATGCAGAACACATCATCAACGTACCTCTTCCACAGCCGTACAATTCTTGGACCAGTTGTCAAGGCAATACTTTCAAAATGTTCCATCCAGATATTTGCAATCACCGGTGCTAGTGGACTACCCATTGCAACTCCGTCGATCTGGAGGTAGTATTGGTCCCTGAATAGTAGGTAGTTCCCGTCTAAGCATTGTTCTATAAGCAATATGTATTCCTTAGGCATCTCACTATCGCAAAATTTATCCTTGATCACGTCTAGACAATCCTTTAGCGGGACATTTGTAAAAAGAGATTCCACATCAAAGCTAACCATAATCTCCCCCGGTTCTAACCTGATGTCTTTTACAATGTCCCTGAAGTGATAGGAATCTTTCACAAAAGACGGTGTTTTCCCAACTAAAGGCTGCAACACTCCAGCAACATGCTTTGCCAAGTCGTAGGTAGGCGAATCAATCTGACTTACGATTGGCCTCAGTGGGATGTCACTTTTATGAATTTTAGGCAGACCATAAAGTTTAGGGGGTTGTACATTTTTAGGTTTGTGTAAATAAAAGAACTCGTCTTCTGTGAAAATATCTTGGCACTGCTGGATCAGTCCCCGAATGCGCCGTGTCACTCTGGCCGTGGGGTTGTACGAAACCGGTTTATAAACCTGAGTATCGCTCAATAAATTCCTTATTTTATTTTCATAATTTTCAGTATTCATTACTACAGTGGCATTCCCCTTATCTGCTTTTAACACTAAAATGTTTTTGTTGTCGCGTAAAGCTTTTAGTGCCCGGCGCTCTTCCATAGTAATATTACTTTTAGGTAGCTTCGACTTACGTAGTATGACAGCCACATCCTGTCTTAGACCGTCAGCGTCCGCGGCTGGGATTTTATTACGTATAATCGTCTGTTCCACGCTACAAATTATGTCTTCGTAAGGAATTCTTTGAGGTGTTAAAGCAAAATTCAACCCCTTGGCTAACACGCTTTTCGTTGGATCATCCAATGACTCATCTGACAAATTGACAAAGAACCTCAAAGAATTCCTTACGAAGACATAATTTGTAGCGTGGAACAGACGATTATACGTAATAAAATCCCAGCCGCGGACGCTGACGGTCTAAGACAGGATGTGGCTGTCATACTACGTAAGTCGAAGCTACCTAAAAGTAATATTACTATGGAAGAGCGCCGGGCACTAAAAGCTTTACGCGACAACAAAAACATTTTAGTGTTAAAAGCAGATAAGGGGAATGCCACTGTAGTAATGAATACTGAAAATTATGAAAATAAAATAAGGAATTTATTGAGCGATACTCAGGTTTATAAACCGGTTTCGTACAACCCCACGGCCAGAGTGACACGGCGCATTCGGGGACTGATCCAGCAGTGCCAAGATATTTTCACAGAAGACGAGTTCTTTTATTTACACAAACCTAAAAATGTACAACCCCCTAAACTTTATGGTCTGCCTAAAATTCATAAAAGTGACATCCCACTGAGGCCAATCGTAAGTCAGATTGATTCGCCTACCTACGACTTGGCAAAGCATGTTGCTGGAGTGTTGCAGCCTTTAGTTGGGAAAACACCGTCTTTTGTGAAAGATTCCTATCACTTCAGGGACATTGTAAAAGACATCAGGTTAGAACCGGGGGAGATTATGGTTAGCTTTGATGTGGAATCTCTTTTTACAAATGTCCCGCTAAAGGATTGTCTAGACGTGATCAAGGATAAATTTTGCGATAGTGAGATGCCTAAGGAATACATATTGCTTATAGAACAATGCTTAGACGGGAACTACCTACTATTCAGGGACCAATACTACCTCCAGATCGACGGAGTTGCAATGGGTAGTCCACTAGCACCGGTGATTGCAAATATCTGGATGGAACATTTTGAAAGTATTGCCTTGACAACTGGTCCAAGAATTGTACGGCTGTGGAAGAGGTACGTTGATGATGTGTTCTGCATTATTAGCGGAGGTCAGCAGGAAGTCGAGCAATATGTCAAACACTTGAATTCCATACACACAAAAGTGAAGTTTACCTACGAATTGGAAAATAATAGATCAATATCTTTCCTAGACTTGAAGATAGAAGTGAGAAGTGATGGCACGCTGGCACACTCTGTATACCGGAAGCCCACCCATACTGACAGGTATCTACATGCGACTTCTCATCATCACCCGCGGCACCTTCAGTCCGTTATTGCGTCATTGACAAACAGAGCCCATATGCTCTGTGACCCTGAACATCTTCACGCGGAATTAGCGCATGTTCAGGAGGTACTACAACGTAACGGATATGGGGTGTCAAGAAAATGAGGAAGTGTAAAGAGAAGGCAAGATGTCCTGAGGTGAAACGGCAGGCTATGTTTTTACCGTATTTAAAAGGTATAACGGATAAGATTGGAACAGTATTAAAGAAATTCTCCATCAAGACTGTATACACTCCGTTATGCAAAATGTCTAAACTATTGCGCTCACCTAAGGATAGGATACCGTACCAAACATCAGGTGTTTATAAAATCGATTGCAGCTGTGGTAGTTCTTATATAGGCCAAACTAAGCGGGCAATAGCTGAACGGGTCAAGGAACATATTACCGCAGTGAAAAATCGACAAACGAATAAATCCGCGGTGGCTGAACATTTAATTGACATGGGACCGAATCACTGGATGGAGTTACATGAGCCGAAAATCCTCTCCACTGAACGCCATTACCATTCTAGGATGGTACGGGAGGCGATTGAAATAAAGAAGTACAAGAATTTCAACAGGGATGATGGGTTTAAATTAGCTTCAGCGTGGAATCCAGTGATTAGCAGATGTCAACCGCGTTTTTCATCGTCTAAAATGAACCCTGATACTGTCAGTGTCGTGTGCCGTGAAAGTGTGGGTGACAATATAATAAATGACAATTTGGGGGTAGAGGAAGACCATTCTTCACCGCGCCCGAGCAGACGACGCCCCGCATCACCAGTCCGCTTGCGACCACGGTTGCTGTAACGCAGCCGAAACGTCAAGCAGTAAGTAGTATATATGTACTACATAAATCAAATCGCGTTTAGTCCCGTTAATAAATATCATTATAGTAATGCAACGCGAAAGTCTAAAATCTCAAGACTGACATCTCGTAAAAGGCGACCAATTAAGAATTAAAGTCATTAATGTTTAATGAAATGTTAATAATAACATTAACGTTAAACGATACTGTTGAAGGTCCGTTATTCAACTTCCTTACCTGTCGGATGCGTAAAAAACCCGGCCAGTTCGAAAATGTGTCACCAAACTTAAACGGGATAATAATTGAGCCTTGCTGCATTTCACCGGTTGAAGCAAAAGCATTACTGCAAGTGGGACGCTGTTCTCATGCATTTTTAATGGAATGGGACAAAAAGTTGACAGTTTGAAAGTCGCTGCATGATCATGGAGGTTCATTCATACATATTTATGCAACAATTATTGTAATACAATGAACAATGAATATTGCAAGGATTACGCAACACAACCATGTACCGCACGGCCTGCATCGTATATGGATTATTACCGAATAATAAAAGAGTACGATGAAAAACACCTGTCAACAGACATTGTCATGAATACGGTTTTAATATGATAATTTTACGTTTAGGTTTGACGTCAAATTTCTACACCTATATAAATCATCTGTATGCTTCAGCGGTACTGGTTTATTATTTTCTTAGTTAGTATTCAGATGCCTATGAGATTCTTCATAAACTTTCGATTATCTACTTAGATATAAATGTTAGTTTATGAAGAACACTCATGACATAAGTATCATTCCGGAAGGATATCAGAAAATTATATAAATCATATATATGCGTTGCATTATTATATTTGCATTTTTATATCATTTCTTTTCAACCTGCAATTTACGCTCGAGGCACAATAATATCCATGATGTTGCAATGCATCTGAATAAATATAATCCAAATGAACGCGGGTGCATAAAGTCGTTGAAACAAGCGAAGATTGAAAATAAAGTGTAATAAGTAGAACTTATATTTGTATTCATATCAAGTATTACGCAATAACACGTGCATACTTACAAGTGCAATGTTAATGCTATTTTTTTTTTGCCCATTTACATGCTTCGGTCGTCAAAGGTTTAAGAATATAAATTATTATATTAGTAAAAAAAAAACAAAATGTAGTTACGACCACCATACTCGTAATAATATTTCGACCAAACTCGTAAGAATTAAATCATAAATGGGATCTTCTGACTTTCTGTCGTGTATACGTTAGTATAACGATACCTACTGTTTGATTCAAACTGTAAAAAATACAGTAAGTATACAATTATAATGCCGAAACTGCAAATTGTTTATGCAGGCGACGATTTAACGATAATATTTATGTTTGTCAAGCGTTTTTTGCAGAACTTACAAAAAAATACTTGTGATGTTTTAGCGTTCTTGAAATTAGTTTATGATCATTATCCGGAGGACGAGTGATCTTTTATTATAAAAGTCGTAGAAATCTACTAGCTAAATTAACGCTCCATAAAGTTATCTTGTCAGGTATTTCTTAAAACGAGGAAAACTGCTTGTCTATATACTTATTTGCTCGTCTCGCAATTTTTAGTCCGACACAACACTTAAAATTGGTACGAACAAATTCTTAAAACAGTAAGCCAAACAATCCATTACAAAAATAAATATATTATCAGCATCGTCGTTTACGGAATAAATTGACCATTCCGCTTAAACGGTCGAATGTGAATGAAATCGGTATCGGACATAAATGCCAAACTGATACCCGAAGAAGGTATTTTGCATTTCAAATTCCACGCGCGCCGATTGCGAGCGAACAGATTGTGAACAAGATAACCGCGCGACAGTAACACGATATTTCCAAATAATGCGGCGATTGAATGCAGTTAACTAATTGCACTGAAACGCAGTAATGGGTGCAACGCGGTGGTAAAGCGGCGCCGACGAACTGGTTGTAAATTTTAGCATCGGCACGGTGCACAGTGGTTCCGCCACATAAGTCATAGGGCGTAAGAGCATTGCCTAAAATTTGCGTATTTTTTTTTTCGCGTTTAGTTGATTAAACTAAACATGTTAATATGTGTATGTAGTAGAGGGACAAGGACGCGACGAAAAATCGCATCTTCGAGCGAAAGAAGTTCAAGCCTCTCTTACTCAGTTCGGGACTGAGTTCATTGCTAAAATATATATTTCCGTGTTTATTTGATAGACGCGAGAAGAAAAAATCCGTCTATAATAATTGACTATAATATCGGTGAACAATTGAACATACATATAAAAAATAAAAATATATTATACATACAGACGAATTGAGAACCTCCTCCTTTTTTGAAGTCGGTTAAAAAAGACGCCACCTACCCTGTTAAAAGCGGCATCTTTAAACAACATTTTTAGGTAACGTGTGATTGCCTTCCGTAGAAACCGGGATCACTGTGCGCTGGCGCTGCCCGCCGCACTGGGATCAGACAGGGCGTGCGTGCCGAGTCGTTAGGTCCACAATAATTTACGTCACAAACCATATCTGCACTGTAATATTGTATGTAATCATACAAATATTATAAATGTGAAAGTTTGTTCGTTTAGATGTTTGTCCGTCATTCACGCTGAAACTACTGAACGGATTTTAAGAAATTGGGTATACAGGACATGGGCTGACTTAAGTGATAGAACTTTTAATCCCGACTACATGTTCCCATGGGATGAAACAATATTCTTAATAACGTGGTAAAAGCCGCGGGTAAAAACGAATAGTATAATGTTAGCGGCTGTAGGTATTCATTTCACAACAACCACCGACTTACAGTACTGTATAATATTATTACCGCGGTATCTGGATAACTACAGAGGCAATTTCCCAATTTTTGTATCGGCCAAGTACGCCTTTATTGAGCGCACCTTTATTGTTTCAGAAGCGTAAAATTTGAAATTTACAACCGACAGGTCCAAAATGGTGCCGTAACTTTCGCGACCTTTTTTAAAATTTCCCTGCGTGCATTTTAAACCGTCCCGCTGGCGGCAATCATCAATGCACTCGTCAATAACGCGCTGTTTGAACGTTCAAGTAAAAAACAAGGTGTAATAAATGTTAAGTACTTTTAAATAAAGTTTAAATTGAAGTGATAACCTAAGTAATGTGACACAATTTTGTCAGATACAAGCTTCGGGTGTTATTACTTCATAATCACATCTTCGAAAATGGTTGGAATGAAATTATCGTGTTGAGAATTCTCAAGTATGTTTGCCTCTGATATAATCGTGTTGAATGATTCCCAGGTCCCAAATGCGTTGCCTGCCTATAAAATCCCCATACTCTCCCCAACTGCTGAGCTCTGGCAACCTTACCGACCAGCAGACACATACAGTAACAGTTACAAAGTGCTACTTCACTGTGGTCTTCTGTGAGGTTCTGGTGGTTAAGTCTTTGTTAACTATTGTATTGAACTGAGGTCAAAAACGACATCAGTAAATCTGTTGTCAATTACCAATGCTGCCTGTTACCTGGAATTTATCCCCCGCCACGCCACGGCGGCTTAATGTAATGCAATACACCTATAAAATTAGACTGTCTTTTATTTTAATATATATTTTTACAAACGACTTCCTTCCAGTTCTTAGAATATCTTTGACCGTTTTTACCTTTTAAATTCTTCGAAATGCTATTGGTGTCTGAACGCCACAAACCACAGCTTTATTTTCATTCGTTTAATAAATAAAGATGCACAAAATACTACTAATGGCTACCACTAAAATATATTATTAAAAATTAGGTTTACTGTCAACTCTCGAACGGAATCAATAGAAAGACTCAATTAAATGATTTACGATTTTTTTAATTCACTCTCTAAGGAAAAACACAAGGACCGTTATTTTAAAATGACTCGCTCGTGGTCAGGGTGAAAGCAGTCAAATACTATATAAATACTAATAATTACATGTGTTTTGTGCGTTGCTAACTTTAGCGCTTACTGGCGTTAGTTTTATGGATATTTGCATGTTAATCGCAGCCATTAGCCCGTAATCGTTCAGTTATCTTGTAGAGGTCTCCGATTCCATGTCGCCCGCCGGTACGTATAAGGATATGTACGGACTATAAAAGTTACACCCACCCTAATTGGCTGTAACCGGTGTGGGCTCTATGTCGTTAGAAGTATTTAGTACCGGCCAGTGCTTTTACATAAATTGTTACATAAGCCGCTTTATACTCTTGCATGATAAACGGTTATAACTAACTTCTAACACGATGCAGACGTGAGGAGCTCGATGGGTTTGGTATTGGTTAGCGCGCTCGGCCTGCGATTGCTAATGTAAGCCGCTTTTGCAGAGGCCAGTCATCGGATGGGTGACTAAAAAAATTTATCTCGAGCTCCTCCGTGCTTCTAAAGGCACGTGAATCCTTTGGTGCTGCCCCTGATCTCTCTGCGTTCGTGTCAGATTGACTCTCCCACCGAAATATGAGAGTAAGGGAACAAGGGAGTGCACCTGTGCTTGCGCACTCACTTGTGAACTATAATATATCCTGCGTACATACCTGGGTGATCGTAAAATCGTCCGCCGTGGTCGAAAACGGCCGGTATTATTATTATTACGAGTACAGACGTAAACCAACTGGGCAATCTGTTCCAATGAATGATTGAGGCGATATAGCAGATATGATACAAAAAGATATTCCCGAAATAGCTTAATTGGACTGGTTGAAATTTGAATGTAGACGAGTATTGCGAACTGTGGCCTACAATTACGCACCATTATCTTGTATTTGATAATATTTACGATGAAACTCGTTACGCTTCCTCTCGAAGTGGCTTTGCCTGTCAAAGTGAGACCAAGTCAATATTTGTGCCTTTATAATAGCCGCTATACAGATTTATTGGCGTTAACCAATTATCTACCATTGAATTAGGTGTGTATATAACAGACTCCTTCCTTCTTTAAATATGTGTATTTCCACACAAAATATTTGGTCAATGTAAGTATTTATAAACGTTGAACGGCTAAGGCACTAATTTGTTAATAAATATTTATGATATTTATGGCACCGATATCCTTCTAAGGAATATTTTTTCATTCACAAATGGTTAAATAATAATTTTCCTGATTAATGTTATAACCATTTGTAGGCTACGACAAAGCAAAACAAATCAATCAAAACATTGCCATATGGGTGTGAAGGGCTCACATACGGTCGTGTCTATAATGCATTTCATGTCAAATTGTACTTAGATTATGAGGCAATGTAGTTCGAATAGTGGGACAGTTATACGATTTGAAATAGATTATTTAGTTATAGGTGAATTTTGCATTTTGAAAGCTTAATGAATAGTTAAAAGTTTTGCTGTGATATGCAACCAACCGTATACTCTCCCCCACTTACAAACATCCTCAAATATTAAATAGTATTTGTGATTATCTTTTTTCGAAATTGTTTCTACCGATTATACGTAACTCGTATGTTCGGTATGTAGAATTATTCGGACTTCCCACATCGAAAGACGTATCAGCACAGAAGCTTTTAAACATAATCTATGGTAAAACCATAGCCATAACCTTATAATCCTTAACCAAACTTTATACCAACCAATATTTAAATTCTATATTCATAAGAGATTCAGGAAAAATATTAGGTACATAGGTTTATTCCACTCTGATCCACTTTTTTGCAATCTATGATTCATCTTACACATGGACTATATAAATACTCGTAGCCTAAAATAAACACTAGAAATAAAATTGAAACATAAAGCTTGCTTTGTTGCGGTACAACTGAGGACTGATTTAGTGCCCAGGCGGATAGATTTAAATCATTAGATACCTACCTATGTCCTCTCCATACATCGACCCGCTCTAAAATTGCCCCAAAAAATTGAAGCGACTGTCGCTATTTATCGCAGTGACAGCATGTTGAAATGGACACCATTTCTAATAAAATACTTTTAAGAGAGGTGGAACTTCCACTCGAATGAGCCGATCGACTGGGGAAGTACCTCTACCTTATAGGAGACCATAGTGGAATAGCACTTCGTAACTGTTGTGCTACGTTTCTGCTGGTGAATAAGGTTGCTAGAGTTCAATTGCGGAGGGTATGGGGTTTTAAAGGCAGGCAACGCATCTGCGACCCTTGTGCGGTTGTTGATGTCCATGGGTAGCGGTGATCACTTACCATCAGGTGACCCTCTTTTTTGTTTGCCTCCCTATAACATAAAATGCCTCAATGTTCTGATGTCGGGGCATTTCTTTCGATTTAAATCTAAGCCCAGTCGTGTGCCTAAACGATGACTCATTCTTAGATTCTGGTAAATAAAGTTATCTGATCGTTTACTAATTGGGATATAAAACATTTCGGTTATTTATTTTACACCATTCTGCTACGTGTATAAACACAACTTATTTATGGGATTTCATTTGTATTCTTTGAATTGTATAAATGATTGCAATTCTATAATTAACTTTTCCTACGAAACTGGTATTTGATATTTGACGAGTCCATTATAAAAAATTGAATCGTGGCGGGCCGAAATCCTGTTATACTAAATAATCTAGAATACACGTGCTATATTTTAGGCCAGATGTGAATGACTTTCCTCATTATTAACGTTAGAAATAAATGTTCCATAAAATAAATGTCGGACTACACGGCTTATTTTGACAGATCCAAACGAACATTATAATCGGTTGTAGTTTCGGAGCGTTTATCCTGTGTTTTACTCCTCTTTATAACATTAGATAAATATAACAAACAGCCAGGCCTTTATTTATTTTATTCATATTTATGTTATAAAATAAAACTACTCTTAAACAGACGCGTAACCCTAAGAAATATTACATATTTATGATATTTAACTAACTAACTAACCAACTATTATGGCTCAACGACCCAAAGTGTGTCTTGGCCTCCGAAACGAGAGACTTCCACCGGTCTCTCTCTTGCGCCATCTCCAACCAGTCCTCAACCCCGAGCTCACGCAAGTCAGCCTCCACCATGTCCTTCCAGCGATATCTGGGGCGACCGACTGGACGTTTTCCACTCTGTCGCCCAAGATTTTTTATGTGGTAGGAAATTAGGGCTGTAAATGATCACCTGATGGTAAGTGTTCACCGCTGCCCATGGACATCATCAACCGTAAAAATGGGTTGCCTTTAAAATCCCCATACCCTCCTTAACTCAGCTCAGCTTAAGCCCAGTCGTGTGCCTAAACGATGACTCATTCTTAGATTCTGGTAAATAAAGTTATCTGATCGTTTACTAATTGGGATATAAAACATTTCGGTTATTTATTTTACACCATTCTGCTACGTGTATAAACACAACTTATTTATGGGATTTCATTTGTATTCTTTGAATTGTATAAATGATTGCAATTCTATAATTAACTTTTCCTACGAAACTGGTATTTGATATTTGACGAGTCCATTATAAAAAATTGAATCGTGGCGGGCCGAAATCCTGTTATACTAAATAATCTAGAATACACGTGCTATATTTTAGGCCAGATGTGAATGACTTTCCTCATTATTAACGTTAGAAATAAATGTTCCATAAAATAAATGTCGGACTACACGGCTTATTTTGACAGATCCAAACGAACATTATAATCGGTTGTAGTTTCGGAGCGTTTATCCTGTGTTTTACTCCTCTTTATAACATTAGATAAATATAACAAACAGCCAGGCCTTTATTTATTTTATTCATATTTATGTTATAAAATAAAACTACTCTTAAACAGACGCGTAACCCTAAGAAATATTACATATTTATGATATTTAACTAACTAACTAACCAACTATTATGGCTCAACGACCCAAAGTGTGTCTTGGCCTCCGAAACGAGAGACTTCCACCGGTCTCTCTCTTGCGCCATCTCCAACCAGTCCTCAACCCCGAGCTCACGCAAGTCAGCCTCCACCATGTCCTTCCAGCGATATCTGGGGCGACCGACTGGACGTTTTCCACTCTGTCGCCCAAGATATGCTTTCAAAACTCCCCGATTATTTATTCATTATTATGTTTATTGAATCATATAGACCTGAGTTTTGTTCTACATGACTCAATAAATAAAATAATGAATTAATCACTTGTACTGTAATAAAATAAATAAATATGACACGAAATTTAATTGCACAAATAACCCAAAAACTAAGAAGTCAATCAAGATATGATTGGCAGTGACTACGTCCGCGCTAGCGCCCATATCAGCATTAGTGTCAACAGACCGGGCGCCCGTGTTTACCTCCGCTAATTGCCTTAATGAGCCTTATCTGTGTGCCCACTCCATCTGTTTGCCTTCGACAGCCGATGAGACCCGCCCAAGGCTGATTGTTCTCAAACAATGCAGCGTTTCCATGTCAACAGACTTAGTTCTAGCGCAGTTAGATGCTAAAGTAACTACGCATCCGGAGCTTATAATATCTTATTACCAATACACAGTATTCTGCCGTCTCCTCATAGTCTATCCTAATATAATGCAACTAAAGAGTTTGTTTGTTTGGACGCACTTGTCTCAGAACTTCTGATTCGAATTGAAAACATATTTTTACGTTTTATAGTCCATTAGCCGAGGAAGGCTATAGTAAGGCTATACTATGTGTGCTGAAACCTAAATCACGCAGACGGAGTCGCGGGCTTGACTTCCTTTTAACAACTAGAATCAGATCAGAAGATGTAAAAACCCACTATTTTGTAATTTACGCATTTTACCATTTGTATTATGCTGTAAAAATAATGATTTATATAGAAATAAAGATTCAAAAATAAATAATTCAAGTACTTTTTTACCTCTAGATGATAAGATTGCAGGTACACAGGGGTGCAATTATGCTCCGCCACCGTAATCTCAATGCGATTGAAATGCAAAACCAATCGTAAAGCGATATCGCTTGAAATTCGTATTATGCTAACCCCCTAAGTTGCATTCATGTTGAATTAAGATCTAAACTGTGTCTACATTTTAGTGATACCATGCCTGAAAAATAAATTGCTCAAAAGGGCTGTTTTCGATTACAATAATAGATTTTTAAAGAAACCAATTGATATTTGCTGGTCTTTGCCACAGTAAATCAAAGAAAGAAAAGTTCAAACGTCACGATGACAAATAAGAAACGTAAACATTTTAAATAATTCAAAGGTTAATAAATATGTTATTATATGTTTAACCGTGTTTAGGGGCCTAAAAAGTGCTAAAAATGTGAGATGTGAAATAGTAAGTATGTACCAATCTTATTTTTTCACTAATTTTATTAAGTCAGTCAAGAACATTTTACAAATATGTGATAAGTTTCTAATCATATTAGCCACTTCAAAAAACTTTCTAATTACATTTATTACATCTATTTTTCTTTCGTCATGTGTACATGTAGTACCTAGTACATGATTTGAATTTAATAATAGAGGTAACCTCTCATTTCAAAAAGTAAATATTGTTTGAAGTGGTACTTTGTTATTTTGGAATTCTTAGGACAACTAGATCATTTCACCCTTTAATAAAGTAATTGTGTGTTACAAATAATACTTTTCAGAATCAAGTAAACAATAGCTGCTGGGTCACAAACATCAGGAGTCAATGTTGTACTAGCGTTGCAACCAATAGTATAAAATATCGATAGTCTATCGATACTATTGGGACCTTGATAAAAAGTAATACTATCGATAGGACTATCGATAGTATCGATAGTATCGATACTATCGATAGTATCGATAGCCAATAGTATGCAATACTATTGATGGGCAGCAATATTTTCGATACTATCGATACTATCGAATTTAGATACTATCGATAGTATCGATAGTATTGATAGTTTTTAATTGTCTTGTTCAATGAAGATATTTATTTAAAATATTTAACAACAACGTCTATTTGATTTTTGCAGTAGGTCTGCGTATGACATAGAACGAATAAAAAAAAATGGTATGGGAACGAATTCAAGTAGGCCACGACCGTGAGCCACCACTTTAGGTTGGTCATGCATTAGCGCCATTTAAAAATACGGATAATAGCGTTTTTTGTGTTCAGTTGCAAGTGCAAGGCTCTTAGGGATCATGGAAGAACAAGGTTACGTTAACATCTGACGTTTTAGTACACAAGTATTTAACTAATCAAATTCAATAAAAAAATAATACTATTGCTTATTCGCCTAATATCGATGTAACAATACTATCGATAGTTTTTAGCTATCGATAGTTCTTCATAAAAAATAGTACTAATAGTATCGATACTATCGATACTATCGATAGTATTGATTAAAAACTATCGATACTATCAATACTATCGATAGTATCTAAATTCGATAGTATCGATAGTATCGAAAATATTGCTGCCCATCAATAGTATTGCATACTATTGGCTATCGATACTATCGATAGTATCGATACTATCGATAGTCCTATCGATATTGTGACTATTTTTCGAGGTTAACTATCGATAGTCAAACTATCGATAGTTCTGCAACGCTATGTTGTACCACATTGTATTTATTGAATTGCCATTAAGACCTTGCTCTAGAACACTGTCATTGAAAAGAAGGACAACAAAGTCTATGGGATGAGGAAACAAGCACATTGAATACCATTAGAGCTGATGCTGTTAAGGATGGAGTGGGATAGTCTAAGGTATCTAATCAACATAATGTTAGTTGTATCTCAAGTGACTTAGATGTTAATTACTGGGACTACTTTTTATTTATTAACTTATTCAGGATACAAGTATAAACATAATTGATACAAAAATGTTATTAAATTTCCTTATAATGTTCATAATAGAAATTAAAAAGTGAAAACATAACTTTAAAATGAAACTTATAATACTAATATCTCTGTTATTTTTCAGCTCGTCCGGGTCTTGACTCAGTACGTGAAGCAAGGGTACACCCAGAATATATTCTGCGGCTTCAATCAGCACATGTCTGTGCTGAGGCAAGTGATGCTGAACCAGAACCTGAAATAAAACCAATTCAATCAGAAGTAATTCAATTTTTTTCTTGTGCAAATCTTGACCCTTGAAAATATAGCTGTGACAGATATAATTTTTGTTCAATGTTAATGCATAACATGTATAAAAATAAAGTTATTTATTTTAAAACAGATATTTTATTTCCCTGTAAACTTAGGTACTTATCATAATCATCATCTGAGCGCTTCTCCCAGTTGCTTCCTCGGCCATTGCCTTGGAGCCCAGAGAACACTTTTTTATTTATTTATTTATCTTTTACAAAAATCTGTGTACAACAGTGCAGTGTTCCACAAAACTGCTTTGACTATGATCCGGAATGGTCAAGCCTTGTTATGAGTAAGTAAGTCTGTACTGCAAGTACTTACTAATATTGGGTAATCACATTAGATATACTATTAAGGTCTTGATGCACACTGAAAGCGCTTTAAATGTTTTGAAAATGTATGATAAAGATAGGTTTTAAATAAATTACCTCTCATACTTTGCTGGTCCTCTAGCATGGCTTTTTAGATTTAAATCACCTTCATAAAGTGCTCAGCAAAAACCTGAAAACAAGTATGTAGATAAATTCACTATAATGAAAGATAACTAAAAAAATATTGAATTTTATTTCAGTTAGTTCTAGTTAATTATTGGTGTGGTTTAACAAAATTAAGAACCACAACCCGTTTTTATCTTCATATTTGGTAGTTGAAATAGTAGAATTACCAAGAAAAACTGGTGACTGAACTTTTATTTCCTAAAGTGAGAGTTAGTCATAGGAGTTAGTGCTTATTTTCACTAAAAATCTTAGTGTAAGAATATATTTATGCCAAACAGAGGCAGAGGCAAATACTTAAATAGGCAGCATTGTATAAATACCTTAGTCTGGGCATTAAATATATTTCTTCTGTGCGCCGATATCTATCCTCAAACGCCTTGACGGAAAGGTCCAATGCATCACATAATTCATCACATTCATATCAACATTTTGAGTGTTTTTGGCTACTGACGCATGTCCAATGCATGTGCAAGCTCTATGTAGTCCATAATTAATCCAAAACAAGCCATTTAACACTTTTATGGTAAAGAAAATGCAAAACCGATACAGCAAAATCACCTTTTTCACTATTTACTTTACTTTACTTTACTCTAT
Source organism: Nomophila noctuella (assembly GCA_958496325.1). Lineage (NCBI taxonomy): Eukaryota > Metazoa > Arthropoda > Insecta > Lepidoptera > Crambidae > Nomophila > Nomophila noctuella. The sequence continues at coordinate 3,770,416 of OY292495.1, forward strand.
GGTCTGTATCGCGTTTAATGACAGATAATCAATCTTGAAGCGATCCACATCAATGTCAAAAGTTGATCATAATACGAACTTATTGAAGATGCTGAAGCGACATTGTTGCGATACGGGAGGATAATGCGAAACTGTCGTAAATGTCAAAGTGACAGCTCGACGCACGATGCTACAGCGACATCGTTGCAATTTGGTTGCGATACAGAGAGCATAATGCGAAACTGACGTAAATCTCAAAGCGACATCGCGGCGACATCGTTTTTTGTTAGCATAATTGCACCCCTGGTCGGTCGTTATACACGTTTACCTTTTCGGATTATTCTTAATAAATTGTAACATTCCGCTTGGTATCTAAGGCCAGTGCTTGTTCGATAAATCTTGACCGTGTGCCAGACTGCTGCGAAGTCTACTTTTTATGGTCACCGGCTGTATGGACAGATTCCTTGGCCGATATTCACTTAAAACGACATGGATTTATTGCCTTTACTCACACATTTTTCAATGTTCGACATTCTGAAAATAAGATAACACTTTATAGGGGCACGGCTCTAATCAGCCACATCTTAACATTGGGACTTGGCATTTCAGAAAAACCAGATTTTCAACCGTCTCATTGCTTAATTACCATGTAGATTAGCCATATTTATGCAAATTACTCAATACAACAACGGCGTTTTGAATTAGCTAAATGATTCGCCGAAACTGTCAAATTATCCGAGAATACCTATTATATCTGCAGTTAATTAATTAAGATAATACGCAGTCCTAGTATGAAACGCCACTTGAAGGTTTTTGTACTGTTTCCGCATAGCATAAAGCTAAAAAAAATCCAATTCTATATTTGTATTTCATAACACAACAGAGTTTAATTTGAATAACTCGTGCATACGAAAACTTACTTACAAATCTATCTGAAATAATGTTTTGAAGTTTGTAAAAGTAAAACGTAGATTCAGTCAGGTTATAAGTTCGCCACCAAACGAAGATCAACGATCTAGACTCAGATGTAAATCATTGCTCCACTATTGTATGTAGATGTACTACATAATTATCTAATACCTACTTATTTATTTGTGACAAGAAAAGTGACGACTGTCTCAATCTGTCGCAAAAACTACCTTATTTTACACTCTAAATGACAGTAGGTCGAAAAAATATTTAATTGTCACCGTAAAATCTTATTGTTATCGTAAGGCTTATTTTTATACACGGCATTATACAAATATTCATATTTAAATAGTTTAAAAATATGTACGTTACTCAGTATTCCGCTATCTTTTTTTAAACTAATTTCCATACCCTTTTTCCAAGCTTTTATTTAATTTGTTTTATAGCGTTTTTATCTGAATATATTCGACCAACGGGAAGGCCAGTATGCGCTATCTTTTCCAAGAGATTGAAAGGTGATGGACCTATAGTTGACATCTTGACACAGCATAGTTAAATGATTACTATACTAGCGGCCCGTCACGCGGTTTCACCCGCGTCCCGGGGGAACTACTTCCCATACCGGGATAAAATATAGCCTAGGTTACTCTGGGTGAATGTAGCTTTCCAAAAGTGAAAGAATTTTTCAAATCTGCCAAGTAGTTTCGGAGCCTATTCAATTCATACAAACAAACAAACAAACAAAAAATCAAACCTTTCCTCTTTATAATATTTGTATAGATAAAATAATGTCTAATAACAATGTTAAAATTTTACCTTGCCTATATCTATTATCGAATACTTTTTCATTCAATGGACATATAATTCAATTATGCAGAGGACATTTTAATTAAAGTAATTGCTGCAAATCATGGAAAACATTTTAAAGATCTAAACCTACCGAGCAGTACTGCGAATACCTTCATAGATATTTAAATTGCTATCAACGCGATTGGTGTTCTTCGGAATTCAAAACACGCACTGATCTTGGAATTCTTGCGATCACCGTCTTAGTAACTGCTGCTGCTATAAACTACATATTTTGATCAATTTTATCAAAAATAAAATTATACTGGCTTTAATTTCTGCTTATCAATGGGATTTAACATTAAAGTACCGTTGATCAATGTTCGATTTGTTTATATTGGTACCTCGATGTTGTATTTGTGCCTAGCCTATGATTTAGAACTGTAAACTTTACTACAATTGCCTCTCTTGCAGTAAAACTACAAAACTTTATAGATTCTACGATTTATCACAGTTCTGAATACCATGCAATCAAGAATAATTAGAAAATACCTTTCACCGAATGCTTCTATCAATCTAATGAAGCGAACCTTAGACGCACGTTATAAAGGATCCATTTGCGTATTGTGAAGGAAATCAATGTTGAGGACATATTGATGACCTATACATTCCTAATTATTATGAGGTAACATAGCGGCATTACGAAAGGAGGCCTCGCGCCTTCCGCTCCACTCCAATTATGTCGTCAAGTATTCGAGGATAAATAATTGTGAAGCAAAAACTCACTTTGCCTGCATTCAGCCTTATAAATATTTACAAACGCAACTATAAAACTGTTCGCTTCCCCATAAAACGGCAGAAGGTCGAACGCTGACCCTTGACTCATCTTAGAGTGTTTGCAAAAATAAACCGTACTTATTCCGTCTGTGTTTCGTGTTAATATTTTTATAGCTGTATTTATATTGGAGATTATCATATATTAAGGCGAGGTAGGACTGCCAGCTTCAAATATTTTGTTCTGTTTTCAAATGATGGATATTGAATTACAGATGTAATAAAATCTCGGATTCCTCTCGTGACTTCTCACGGAAGGAATCCGATTCTTTCTTTTTTTCAATATCAAAGCGGTATGCTCTAAATTATTTTATAAGCTCTGAATGTATAGTAAAACTTTACGTTTGGCTGCCAATTTGTCTGATGCTACGCATAAAGTACCCAAATGTGTCCACCCCGTATGTGTGTACGTAACAAATCCACCCCATATGCCTTATTCACTTTTACATTTAAGATAATTTACATACTGATCTCATAAAACTTGAAAAAATGACATCGCTAAATAGACGTCCTTTTGTTATGAGTGGTGTGAGTTCATTTTGACAGGCTTCTCGTGGCTCTCTACATAGAATCACCACATTCTTGGAAAGTGGACATGGGCTCCAAATTATAATAATATATAATATGAAAAATAAACAAATTAATTCATTGGACTTAACTACCACACCGATTGCCTAGCCCCAAACTAAGCCTGAAGCTTGTGCTATGGATGCTAGGGAACGGATAGACATACTTTTTATAAACTTACATGACCCGAGTAAAAATGCCGATGTTCATCACACAAACATTTGCCCCTAGCGGAATTTCAACCTGCGACCCTCGGTTTTGTAACCAGGGTCTCTTACCATTAGACCAAATATCTATACCGTCAAATATCTAACAAGTTACCCTATTTCTTCACCCCCAGGCCATCGGTGACGTTCGTGGGCCCAGCGCTGGTGGTGGAGCGACACCGCGCGGACGGGCGCACGCGGGAGCGACCACGGCCCGACTCCACAGCGTGCCACTACACGGGCAAAGTCAGGGGGCAGCCGAAGTCGAGTGTTGCTCTGTCGGCGTGCGATGGACTTGTAAGTAGATTCTTCTTTTGTTTTATTTGGTGACCTGGAGAGGTCGGTAGCCTAATGGTGAATTTATTGTGGGGACATGAAGTTTTGGTGATAGATGTCTAGTGGTTACGATGGTGAAGAACGCCGCTTCACATGCGTGAGGTCGCTGGTTCAAACTCGGGCAGGCATGCACCACTGGAATATCTATGTGCGGAATTCATACCCGGTTTATATTCATACTATGGTGTAGGCAAAAACAAGTCACTCACATAAGTAGGTAGTTACTAGAAATAATTTAAACACCATCGCACAAGTAAGGTAATTTCCCATTGAACACACAAACAGAAGGAAAGCCTAATCTTTGTTAGCAAAGTTCTACTATATTCATCATCTATTAAATGTGTTAAACGTCATCTACTAATAACTCTCTACTACTAATAGTTCTCTTATCTATCCACTGAATTGCATACTGCCGTCAAATTTAACTGAGCCAACTTTATTTTGAGCCGTGGTTTGGTTAACCCAGTTATATGACAGGAAGTGCTAATGATTTATTATTATCCAACAAAAACTAACAGGTGCTGTCTCAAATAATATCTAATTAAGAAGCTTTGGCCCTTGGACCACCCAGACCATAACCCATTCGTCTACAAATAAAACTAAGACTTTTTACGTTGACCAAAAGGAACTCGTTAATTTTATTGTCAGTTATAAAGAAACGGACTGTTAAAGATTAATCTCAAAGTTTGTACAAGGCCGTGGTTAGCCGTAATAGTACATGTATTAGTCTAATGTGGTAACCTATACGGTATGAGTGAAGTATAATTGAATAGATTGTAATTTAATATGGATAAAAAAACAAATTACGCACGAAATGATTGTAAGAAGTTCGGTATCCTTGCACTTTGTTCGCGTTGCGAAAATCTTTTTTATTATCATAATAATAGCGCCTTTAGTTGCCATGGCATATGTCATAAATACCTTGTGAAGTTATGTTTGACATAATTAATTAACAGTTTTGAAAAATATTGATTAATGGTCCCTAACGTTCCTAACAAACAATCCTTTAGTTAAAATATAATTAAAAAGTTAAAGTTACTACAACAACTCTTCATCATCATTTTATTGTTCTTGTGCCATCTCTATAAGAACAAACAGATGTGTATAGATAAGCTTATTAGAAAGAACATATGTTATCAGATGCTTGGTAACACACCTTCCCTTATCTGATAAGAACTATCTTTCCAAAGATAAATATAATGAACGAAATGGGCGATGTTCACTGCCAAATCTGTGTTTTTTGTCATATTTTAACAAGGAAATAATATTAATATTCAAATTGTTTTTTCATTGTCCACTTTGGTATTCCTCTTAGCACACCAATTTGAATCGCAACCAATGAGGCGCACTTAACTGTTCTTTAAAGTGCACCAATGTTTACTTTTGCATGTAGATGAGTTTCAAGGCAGTGGTGCTTTGCTAAGAGATAGGTTTAAAAATTCGTCTACGGTGTTTTAAATGATGGCATCTCTTCGTTGTAATAAATTCGCCTGCGAATCGATAGTGAAAGTAACGTGTTCGCATTCATAATCAGTCTACTAAAATGTAAATCTATAATCGGTTTTCTTTGATTGACTCGTCTATTTAAAAGTTATCGTAAAAGTTATTTATTGGCGTCAAAAGACATTGAATTAATTAAATTGAAAGAATTATTGTCTCTCTCCTCCAAAATTGGTGTAGCCGTCAACATAATATATTATGTTTGGAGATACGTTAACATACATCTATGACAAGTTGAATTGGATTATCAAAATTGTAATATAATAATCAAAGTTGTCCCCATTCTTTGCTTTCTTGATTGTTAATGTTTGGATTCAATAGCAGTAATTCTATTTTAGTGGCAGGATCGAATCCCATCCTACAAAAAAACTGAAAAAACTAAAAAAACTTTTAAAGTAAAGTATTTAGGTAGCAGTATTTAAAATAAAAAAAACATATGGCCACCTAACACTTTTGTGTAAAGCATTAATCCTCAATGTCCCCAACATGTATTTAATCAAGGAACCAAAAACAGTCATTCTGTTTTATTCGTCGCTTGTTGTGACATAAAAGTATCAATTCGGTGGCGTGTGTTGGTCCGATGTAGATGATCGATCAATGTTCTTAATTATAACAATTCTGCAGTACCTATATAAAAAAAGAAACCATATGGTCACTAAACACTTTTATGTAAAACATCAATCCATAAAGGACCCAACATTTATTTAATCGAAGAACCCAAAAATAGTCATTCTGTTTTATTCGTCGCTTGTTGTGACATAAAAGTATCAATTCGGTGGCGTGCGTTGGTCCAATGTAGATGATCGATCAATGTTGAGCTAATATGGCTTCGAGCAAAAAAGTTGAATTGCGATCAGTATGTACTTGTACGTGGGCGGGACATTGTAGGATACAAATATTTTTTTCATTTCAAATAAATCATTTTTAATTATAGCCATTTAATCAAAAGCGATTAAACGTTTTTACTGTACAAATTTTACTACGGGTCGGATGAACTCATCGTTATTTGTTGTAGCGTATCTAAATAGATGTTGTGGATTTAATTGAGAGCCGACGACGCGAGCGACGAGCCGTTTGGTGCAATGGTCGAGAAGTCGGCTATTACACCAAAGGTCGCGGGTTCGATCCCCGCACGGTACAAATATTTGTGTGCATGAACATGTCTGTTTGTACCGGTCTGGGTGTTTCTATGTATAATATGTATGTATTTACAAAAAAAAAAAAGTATATAAGTATTGTTTATCCGTTGTCTGGCATCCATAGTACAAGCTAATGCTTAGTTTGGGGCTAGATGGCGCTGTGTGAATAATGTCCAGAGAGATATTTATTTATTATTTAATATTTCTTAAAATTGTGAAATATGTAGTTATAACCTATATCAGAATTGCTATTTAATCGCCAATTTGTAGTTTAATCATAGCTGGGCATTAACTCGTTAATCCGTTAATCGTTAATTAACGAAGTTAACATTTTGATTAACGGATTAACTTTTAAGTTAACTTTAAAAACTGTTAACGGACATGTTAACTTCCGTTAAATATGCAGAAGTCCGTTAATCGTTAATCCAATGCCTAATAACCGCACGGCTTCGCGGGACGAATCGAGAAAAACAGGTTTAGACAGTGCCGGGCGCGGCGAGCGCGGCGCATGGCAGTCTAAATGGTGAAGGGAGTCAAGGGAGCAATACGAGTAACAACGATGATGACGTGGAAGATTTTAATTCTGTCACTCAGTCTATAGAAAAACCAAAGAGCTCCAACTTTTTAAAGAGTAAAGCGCAGTCTCGTTAAAATGGGGCTGGACATGAAATCGAAAGACTCGTTCAACAATGCTGAATTGATATTTATGAGTCTATTTATTAAATACAATACTGCTATACCCTCAAGCGCTGCAGTAGAACGCCAAAACGAGCCTCGCTTTCAGACGAGAACTTCAACATGTTAATGTTTATGAATGGGAATATGCACCTTATATCCGACGATTAAATTACACATTTAACTATTTGAATTATACAAGTATTTTGTTTTGTTCCCAACATTGAGGTATTACTACTACTTATAGAGTGGCCATCGCGAACAAAAGTTTTGCGTCAAATTGGAGGGAAGGGGGCGGATAATTCAGTGATATTTTGGTGTTTTTATCTATTTAATAATTCGCCACCATCTTTATTTTTCGTCTTATAATGATTGTACTAACATGTTTTTAAAACACAACACGACATTTTTTTAAAAAGAAAAATAGACTGCTACTTTGTGGTCCATGGAACTCAATGCGGGTAAGAAAATTTTTGTTCGTGATGTCATCTCTATACGTATGTAGTAGTAATACCTCAATGGTTCCTAACCTGTTAACTTCCAGAACCTAAACCAACCAACAACCAATAACAACGATATAAATTTTACACATAGTTAACGGATTAACGATTAACTTTAACTTGCGTTAATTCTTCCGAAATATAACGCTTTAACGTTTAACGAAGCTAACTTTTTTTGTAGCGGATTAACGATTAACGAAGTTAACTATTTTATTAACGGTGCCCAGCTATGAGTTTAATTTATAGGAAGTAGGCAATCGATAATTTTCTGATCGAGGTTGAGGCTGCCAATCAATAACTCTATACTTACTTAATATAATGAAACTGAAGAGTATGTTTGTTTGTTTGTTTGAACGAGCTAATCTCAGGAACTGCTGGTTCGAATTGAATAATTGTTTTTGAGTTAGATAGTCCATTAATCGAGGAAGGCTTTAAACTATAATATAACACTATGTGTGAGGAAACCGAATTCCACGCGGACGGAATCGCGGGTGGCCGCTAGTATAAAATAAGGGCCCAAAATTGATGATAAATAGTAAATGTAGTACCACATTAAAAGACTTTCCTGTAAAGTAACCCATGAGGGTTATGAAATCATGTGGTGAGCTGTGTCAAACCCCTTAGTGTGAGAACAATATTAGCCGGCACACCTCTACCAAAGTTGTGATAAAAAATGTGTTGATAAATACACGCAATTAACCGATCACACCACGTGGACACCGCAACACCCGAGTATAATTTATTTAAATCACACCCATTTGTAACGCGGCACATTATGTCACGTTGTTCGTCCATTTATGTTTATAAAAACTAATATTATCTAACAATTATTTCGCTTAATTATACTGCGATGTGGCTTAGCTATATTATTATTGTCTACGGACCACGTTTTTTCTTGTTTTACAACATAATTAAGAAACAACGGATGTCGATGTTTCTTATAAAAATATACAACTTATTTTCCTAGCTTAAAATAGCTAGAGATTAGAGAATAGACAAACATTTAATTTTGTTACACGATTGATTCATTTATTGCGCCCAATAACTCTATCAAATCACTTTGATTAAATACCATTTCATTTGACACAATACATATCGGTTTTAATATTTCTTTAAGATTAAATTTTCAAGTACAAGTGTCATTAAAAAACCAGCTCTATTGTTACGTGATAGCTTAAAGTAAATTTTAACTTTGGCCTCAACTTAGGTTAATATTTTATTGTTTGCATTTCTAATGCATTCATTGGATTATTCGCTTTGTTATGATTTTTTTATACAATTCTAGTTTAATAGCCTGAACAGATTGGCCTATCTTATTGTTGAAGATGTACTATATGCACTGACTGTTATCGTTTTCATGCGTGTTATATTTGCAGTCCAAGCTAACATTTGCACGTTATGTAACTTAAAATAATTGTTTTGTGATACTCAAGATAAGCAACACATTACCTATATTTACAAGCACTTGTAAAGTAGGTATGATATAACTTTATTAATACAAATATTTTGGCAACAACTTCCTGACAAATGAAGCAATGTACGTCAAAACTTAATATTTAACGACACAGACTACTGACACTTTAACGGTTATTACTTCACACTTGTACTAGAAATCAGAAAACTAAAAATAGTCCATCGTACTAAAAATATTACTGCAGTGCGAAATGTTGTACTTACATAGATAAATATGAATATACTATACATATGATTTCAAAACAACTCAACGTTATGTACATCCGAGTTCAAAAGTTAAAACAACAATTTATAATTTATCCGTCAAGTGATCGGACTTTGTTGGCAAACGGAGTTGATGATCACGCTTCTAACAAACAGATCGCTTATCGCATCATGAATGGACTTGCAGCTGAATGAAACTACGCAGGGTTGCCAGTTGGCACGGATGTTTTACAAATATATTTTGTAGCTTTTTTGTTAGTATACTTTAAAGGGGCCTCTTAAACCTACACGCTGGTCTTCGTCTTCGCGTAAAAGGGGCGTCCGTATCACTACATAGTTTATCAATAAAGAAAGAAAAAACCCATGTTTTGAACATTACATAACACTTAAACCCAAATAAAGCTAGCAAATGCTGCCTAATTCTATCATTCAATCGCTATTTCATAATATTGCTAAATATTTCCTGCTGTTGTCTGCGCAGAAAAAATTAAAGGTCTCTTTAGTAATTACATTTTAATTCAAATAATAAATCTCATAAAATGGTGATTAAATATTTTCTTTCTGACAGGGGCTTTCGTACAGCCCTCGGGCCCATGTGTGGTACGTCAGGATCCATTAATCACATTCCCAACTCTTCTATTTTGCTGCACATGCATTAATATTGTGGCATTCAACCTTTTTTTATTCGCACAGTTGTTATAGCAATAATTAAGATACGAAACTGAAAAGGAATTAATTGAAAAAGGCGTCCATTATAAATACACCTCGCCTTTTTTGCTGATAGTCATTTAATATTTTTTTGTTTTTATACAAAAATGACTTCAATAGCAAATTATATTCGAATTAGCTGACGCAGATTTCAATGAAATATTTGGAAGGAAACAAAGCCCATTTGATGAATAATAAACTTGTGCCAGGACTGCATTCTTTTATCGTTATAATTTTTTTTTTGTGTATCCTCAATCCGTTCTGTGTCATGTGTTCTTTATTAAAAGTATTTGGTAAAAAAATCTTTTTCAAAAACACTTAAAGACTATTAAAAGATGAACCTAAAATCTATTCACGAGGAATCTTTAGACATACAATATTATATACATATAATTTGAGGAGCTCGATGGCGCAGTGGTAAGAGCACTTGGCCTGCGGTGGCTAAAGTTAAGCAACGTTCGCAGATGTCAGTCATCGGATGGGTGACCGAAAAAATTCATCTCGAGCTCCTCCGTGCTTCGGAAGGCACGTTAAGCCGTTGGTCCTGCGCCTGATCTCTCTACGGTCGTGTCAGATTGCTGTCCCACCGAATTATGAGAGTGAAGGAATAGGGAGTGCATCTGTGCTTGCGCACTCACTTGTGCACTATAATCCTGCGTACCTGGCTGATCGTAAGATCGGCCGCCATGGCCGAATACGGCCGGAGGGTATTATTTATTATTATATACAACAATACAATAGTGTGAAGGAATCACGAGAATGGACCGGTATCACTAGTATAACATAAATGGACTAAGCGAATCTACTAATAATTCAGAAAATTTCACTACATCGATAGAGAATAAGAAATCGCAAATTGAATGTTTGTTTTTGCGTCTCGACCATGTATTCAAGTACTTATTTGTTTAATTTATCCAATATATGAGTACGAGACATCAATGCGAGCCGAAACCACTCAATGCCATCAACTATCGCCAATCGTACATCCGTGTTGTTTTAACTTCACTTTCTACCAGTCCTAAAGGCATACTATTGTTTCAAACTTCTCATTGATTTACTTTTTTTATTTATCTAATTTGTCCACAAATAAAATAGGTTCGTAATTTTTCGGTAAACTGTTTATTTATTTATTTAATCTTTATTGTACTAAACAAAATATTGTACAAAAGGCGGACTTAATGAAATTAGAAAAATTTAACATTACTCTGCAATTCTGCATGTCTTGACAAAATACTTAATATTCGTATTTTTGCTCTCCTGTTTCTTATTAAGGGTCTACAATATTTAAAGATCGGTATCACCCTAATGTGGCCAGTCATTACAGGCCATCAAAAAATATTTTAACTGTCACGGTCAAGCAAAGAGGATTTAATGCAACGACTAAAATTTGTTTTTAATTGACCAAAAAAAAATGTTTCTCGTCCTTGAATCCGCACAAACATAGTGTGGGCAGGAACGAACTCGATAAAACAATGCCAATAACATCAAGATGGAAAGATAACCGGCATTGCGAACATCGCATAATAAAAACTTAATCGATTTCATGAGCAACGCAGGCATTACAATGTTTTTACATAAAGGAATAATTGAATATTCATTTAATTTTAATTTCATTACGAGTACGATGTCTATCTATTGTTATTGGGTAGCTATTGCATTTACATTAACAATACGGATAATGGATGTTATTAATCCGTTTTCATTAACTAAGTAAATCCATTAGTAGGCTCCAGATTTATGATTTTAAGGTTTCATTTAGACAAATTAAATATTGGATAAGAGTTGACGATCAAAAAAATATTGATAAAAGAACACTAAAGTTTAAAAGCGTGAATATATGGTTAAGGTGAGAAAATATATGCATAAGATGCATGCGGCCGCCCGCGACTTCGTCCTCGTGAATTTCGGTTTCCGCACAAGTAATGTAATATTGACAAATGGACTTTCCATCACAAAAATATGTTTTTATTCGTATTAATTTAATTTGTATTTAAACCTGTAATTTAACAAACAAACATACACACTCTTCTGTTGTATAATATTAGTATAGATCTTAAACTAAACTTGAATTGCTTTTAATATATAACTATATGTACGCTTGATACAATAACCACACACCTCCCACAACCAATCAAACCAATCATGATAACATATGACGGTTAGTTAATTAATGAGTTGAACTTGCGAATTTCATTACGCGATACAACTTTCGCATGGCATCTTGGCAAGGTCGTCGAACATACGGCCACGACATAGATCAATCACAAACACAATACGACATGGACCATTTAGATACTGATCCATCTTGATTTGCGGATCCATATATTTTTTGTATGATAACAATGATATAAAAATAGAAGCTGTCTAAATCACTTAAGTGACATATTGATAATCGTACAGGACTAAATGGGGCTGGAAAAAATGTATTTAGCGATTATCCAATATTATACAAATCGGAGGACACCGGTCTACGCTTGTTTTCTGGATCTCTCCAAGGCTTTTGATCTCGTGTCATATGACGTGCTTTGGAGAAAGATGGAGGACGGGCGTATTCCGGTGGAGATAGTAAATATCTTTAGATATTGGTACTCTAGACAGACAAACTGTGTCAAATGGAATAACAAACTTTCCGAACCGTACATGTTGGAGTGCGGCGTGAGACAGGGGGGGCTTACGTCTCCAAAGCTCTTCAACATGTACGTAAATGATCTCATAGTGGAGCTCAGCAGGATGCCGGTCGGATGCAGAGTGGGTGGGGTTAGTGTCAACAACATCAGCTACGCGGACGACATGGTCCTGCTTGGCCCCACTGTGGGCGCGATCGGAAAGATGTTGGAAGTGTGTGAGAACTACGCAAAATCACATGGTTTGGCATATAATGTCAAGAAAAGCGAATATATGGTCTTTAGGGCCGCCGGTAAGTGTCCAGAAAATATACCTCCAATCTACCTTGCTGGAGAGGAGCTGAACAGAGTTTTTCAATTTAAATATCTTGGACACATACTCACCGATGACCTTAGAGACGATATAGACGTAGAGAGGGAGAGAAGAGCATTGGCGGTCCGTGGCAACATGCTGGCCCGTAGATTCGCTCGTTGTACGGACCAAGTTAAAGTAACGCTCTTTAAGAGTTACTGTCAAAATCTGTACACGGGCGGTCTGTGGATGAATTGTACTAAGAGATCGCTTAATGCTCTTCGTATCCAGTACAATAATATCTTTAGGTTGATGTTGGGACTTCCTCGTTTTTGTAGTGCTTCCGGAATGTTTGCGCAAGCTGGAGTTGACGGTTTTCAAGCTCTTGTGAGGAAGAAAGTGGCGTCACTGATGAGTCGGGTGCGGGGAAGTGGCAACAGCATCCTGAGGGTAGTGGCAGATGATCCGCATGCACCTGTGGTAAGGCACTACGTGCGAGTGATGACCGAAGTTGCTATCGGCACCTCATCCGGTTTGAGTTCGCAGGTGGTGCCCCTAAGGTACATGATACAATAATAAGGTGTAAAAAAAATGTACTTCCTACTATTTTACTAACCCTACTTATAAGTATTAATGTTACTAATCCATGGACCAGTAGTAGTCTGCAATAAAGAAATTTGAATTGAATTGAATTGAATTGAATTGATTATTATCAGTTTTTTGATTATTTTGTTGGGTTCAAAAGCTTACTGAATTTCAAGTAAGCGAAGTTATAAAATCTCGCTATATAGAAAATGGCACCCTCTATATCATACATGAGTTAATTTGTATTGACTAACTTGCAACCTTTAGCGCCATTAGTTGCGGTTCAATATACCTTATTATTATTTACTTTTTCTCATTACGGTTTCTACGAACGAACTAAAAACACTTTTATGCCTAAGTCTTTAACAATTAGACGGATAAGGTATGTGGAAAGCACTCTGATCCGCAATCTCAATAGTGAAATCGTTCAAATCTGGAAATGCAGTTTACTATCGAGCATAAATCATTCCTTGGCACAATCGAGCGGAGCAGTAAGTTGATCAAGATATCCTCTCAGATGGAATAGTTTCCATTAAATTTCGCGCAAAGCTGGCTCGGCGTCGTTATCAATCAATTTATCTAGCGTTACCAGCAAACAGACGGCAGATTTGTTGACCCACAACTGGCCGAACCGGTTCGACACTCAATGGTTTACTATTCAGTGTTACTTTAGAAATGATTGAACCTGCTACTTATTCAGCGTCAGTTTTAATGGCCAATTAGCCATTAAGATGTTTCTAAACAAAATTGATCGGCCTACCGATTGAATAGTTAATTCATGAAACAACTACTGACATAATGTAATAAATTTTACAAGGGCACATTATGTTAGATTTCAAACGGTTTAAGTCAAAGAAATTGAAGTACCCTTTTAGAGTTGCAACATCGCGATTCAGCTAGACGTAATGTCAATTAAGTACACCAATGCGACAGGAAATTCGCTTTAGGCTCGGAAATGCAGCGCTAACGAGACAAACAATCCCTAGCGGACAGATACCGGCTATAAATTACGCGTAATACGAACAAATCTGGGCAACAAAATGTAAAATGCAACTTAGTGCCACTTCGCTATGAAATATTATTCGTCTTCACAGCATGGTTTACTTATTTGCCTGCGAAGAGAAACCCTTTCTACATTTCTATACTCATATATATGTTTTTCTTTGCAGACAGGCCTCCTACGAACTGAGCATGGAGAGTATTTGATTGAACCTTCTAATCAAATACCTACAGATAGTTCGC